>OZ005741.1:165487618-165810118 GCA_963930735.1 Dioctria linearis | reverse complement strand
CTTTTTGTATGGAAAAAGTGGTCTGGTGCTGTCCTAGCTATACTACTTACCATGACGGTGAAATAGCGTTATAAAATGTTAGTATGAATGCAGAAAAATTTACTTGACTTGCTCTGTAACTAGCTTGCTCAAGATTCTCTTTAGTCCACTCAAGTTTAACGGTTTCATTTATTTTGATGCTAAGTGATTTGACTTCGTTTCTATGCTGCTCTCTTATTTCTTTCAACGGATCAGGCGCATCAGGCCTTACCTTTTTAACATTACTCTGATTTACTCCTTCAGTTGTATTTCGCTTGACTCCCCCTTTTATGGCATGGTATGGCAATGACATTTCAGTTATTCCAACACACCAGTCATCAGTAAACTTGCACGGTCTAGCTAGTGCATTTGTAAAAGCTGATAGCGTATTTTCGGGATAAAAGTGCATGGAGTTGTTACTTAAAAGGCATACGTAAAAGTCATTATCTTTTATATCTACAGGCATTATTAAATTCTTTTCCAATAAACGCTCGGTACACTTGAGATTTGCTGCTTATTTTTATTACAGGTTTTCCCAAGGAATTGCTGCTATGCTGGAACTTCTAGTTTTTGCTGCGTTTTTTAGGCGATCACTTTGTCGTACAACTTTCTTAACTGGTAACGAAAGCATATATTGACTGGGATCTAGCAGAGACGGCCTTAATATAGATTGATTTTTGGATGGTTTTCTACCTTTCTCAGCTGTAGGACTTTCCGTGTCGAGTTCTTCTAATATGTTCGCAGCTTCATCTATACTGATTTCTGCAGGTACGGTGTACTGGGTTATACCAACCTCAGCCGTGATTACCTTATAATCTTTATCACGAGACTTGGTTTCAGAAATCGTCTTAGGTATTTTTGAAGGTGGTTTCAGACTTTTTCCTATACCACTAGCTGATAAGTGGCGTTTGGAAGCGGGTGATAACGGTTGTCTTGGTGATGATATTTCAGCAAGTTCGAAGAAATCCTCTTCCATTCTTTCAGGTGTATTTTCTTTTAAGGGTGATGTCTGTGTTGATATGTATTTCATCTTTAAAAATAAATTTAGTTTAAGTAGTACTATCCCGCAAGCTTTTCTGTTTCATAGTCTTTTCTGGTAGTATGCGATTATTTGTTTTTTCATCTGTCACGCGCGTAGCTTTTCGTCTTAAGTTTGGAAATTTTATTAATTCATTTCGGTAATTATACCATTTTTCCCTATCAGATAAATTCTTGTTTTTTAATATTTTATCCATAGTCTTATCGAACCTAAATTGATTCAGGGAATCGTCAATCTCGTTTTTCAATTTTTCGTAAACTTCTGGTGAAAGAAGTAACATTTTATTCAGATTATTGTTTTTAAACATATTTCTCAATTAATGAACCAATTACACTTCCTAGCAACACTGGTAAGAAGCCTCCACGCTGTATCAGTATTTTACGTTGTCTGGGTACAGATCTTTTTGCATCCCCTAATCCTTTCCCTATCTCCTTCCTGCCATGCTGTGCTTTGCATCATAGGGTATCCCCTGAGCTTGGCTTAATAATATAAAAAAAAAAAAAAAAAAAAAAAAAACAAGTAGTTTTCGTAAATCCTTTTTATATCTACAGAGCGAATTGTATATCTTTCCGCGAGGAATATGATTTCCCTTTAAAGTATTAAGAGTAATTTCACAAAGTGTTTTTATAACTTCGGGGTCGGCATTTTTAATAATGGCGTGTCTTAACTTAGGTCTCGCTGTGCTAAGAACATATAGGATATGCTTGTTGTCCCTTAATCGATTCATTCGTGACACCATTTTTACCGTTCAAAGAGTTATGCGGGCAAGTAGCAAAATCTTTATTAAAAATGTCAGTACGGAATCTTAATACCTCGTTGATATCTTGAGTTGAATCTATCAGTAAATATCCGTGTGGCATCTGTGTAATCTCTTTATATATTTTTAGCAGCTCTAAGCTATTTTCTGGATAAATCTGCCTCGCTAAATGGATAGACTGACTTTTATCTCGAATAAGTGATATGTCTAGGCAAAACTTACTGTGCGATCTGTGCTCAAGCTAAAGGGGGGTGCCGGTTGTGAAAGATAACTCAACTTTAAAAATTCAAATATAAAAATTTTAATTCAATATATTGCTTACAAACTATTATCACAAATGCAATTTTCTTAACCTACTACTATAATACTCGTATATACTTCAAATAAAAATTCAACACTTATACTATCCTAAGCTAAATTAATTTCAATAATAAAAGTTCAATAAAATTCACAAAAAAATGCTGCCACAGAGTTTGGCTCCCTTTACTTCTGGAAGAAAGAGAAGAAAATCCACTGTTAATTCAATGAAATAATTCAAAAAAAATAAAAGGAGAAGTTTTTTGCTGCACGTCTAAGTACGGGAGCAATGATAAAATAATTATAATTCAGCAGAAGTAAATTTCTGCAACAAGAGTAGCTTCCTGCTTGGATAGAAATAAGTAGGAGTAAATTCCTACTGAGATGTCTGATAGAGATTAATGCAAAAGTAAATTTCTGCAGTAGGAGTAAATTCCTACTTAGGTGTGGGATGGAATTAGCAGAACTAAATTCCTGCGGTAGGAGTAAATTCCTACTTAGGTGTGGGATGGAATTAACAGAATTAAATTTCTGCAGTAGGAGTAAATTCCTACTTAGGTGTGGGATGGAATTAGCAGAATTAAATTTCTGCAGTAGGAATAAATTCCTACTTAGGTGTGACCGGAAACAAGATTTGGTTTGGATTATTTAGGAAAATCAGAGTAAATTCTTATGTTTTCAGATCAAACTCTGAATTGGGAATGGGTGATTCTGCTGCAGCTCGTCGCCTTTTTATAGCCGCCGCAAACCGCTACGTTTCGGCTTCATGATGGGTTGCCTTGGCAACGCTCGTTCTCAAAGTTGTGAAACTTTGATGGCGGCGTCACACAGTGACGTCATTGTGGGACCATTAAAGCTGCACTGAACTCTGACATTCTGAATTGGGAATGGGTGATTCTGCTGTAGCTCGTCGCCTTTTTATAGCCGCCGCAAAGCGCTACGTTTCGGCTTCTTGTTGGGTTGCCTTGGCAACGCTCGTTCTCAAAGTTGTTAAACTTTGATGGCGGGGTCACACAGTGACGTCATTGTGAGACCATTAAAGCTGCACTGAACTCTGACTGCGGCGAAGGCGAGAACATCTGATGTTATGTGTTGACATTTTGACATGACAATGTAAATAGTAGGAGGGAAGTAGGATTTGTTCGAGAAATGGTAAGTTTTTTGGTTAATTATACTTTATCTATTTATTAATAATGATTTTTTAATTGTTTTTTAGACTAAATGTGCTATAGAAAAGCACGGTTTGCAGTCTTCAGGTTTGTTCCAGGCGTGAAATGGTCTGCAGATGGGAGTTTGTTATCCCTTTAGATAAGTATTTTTTGTAATAAATTTTGAATAGGTACTTTGTGTTTTCGTTTATTTTATTCTTTTGGAACATAATTCGGGAAGGAAGCCGCATCGGGGGATTATATATGTGGAATGAACACTTAGCCTGGTGAAATACATTTTCTGTTACAAGGATTGCTGAAAGGTTGCGATGGTGAGAGCCTTTTGTAAAGAGTTCACATACTTGTCTGCTAAAAGCATTTAACACCATATCATCCAATACAATTAATGTAGGTTCCTGTGTATAATTTACAAACTCTTCAGGGATGCTATCAATAAATTCGATGTCATTGAATGTCGTATCTGAAGGCAGAGCCACATGTTCTGTATTACACCATATAACTCTTGTTATTTGTGGCCGTGTTAAAAACATATTATCGAGAAAGCTTTTTATAAATGTTGTTTTCCCACAATCTGAAGGTCCAGCAACCATCATTGTAAACGGGTGTTTGAACGCGATCATTTTCATTGCAAAAAACAAAAGCTCTTAACAACAGGTCTTTTGTATATAAACCCCCACATTTTGTAAAAAGGTACTTATATAATCTTTCAAGAATGAGCAGAAGGCAAATTATTAATGAACTACATAGGCCAGCCCGCAAAAACTTTAAGCGTCGTCGTGTAACGATTAAAGGCAAAGATGACCTGTGGCAGGCAGACTTAGTTGATATGCGTTCATATGCTCAAGAAAATCAAAACTTTAGCTTTTTGCTAACTGTAATTGATACATTTTCTAAATACGCATGGACTTTACCAATTAAAGACAAAAGTGGGATAGAAGTCACTAAAGCAATGCAGCTAATTTTCAATCAGGGTCGTATTCCAAGAAACTTGCAAACAGATGATGGAAAAGAGTTCTACAACAAGTCGTTTAAGCGCTTGATGGGGAAATATGATGTTAATCATTATTCAACTTATAGTTCATTAAAGGCGTCAATTGTAGAAAGATTTAATAGATCGCTGAAAAATATTATGTGGAAAGAGTTTAGTATGAATGGTAATTATCACTGGTTGAGTATGTTGGACAGGTTAACAAAAAAGTATAACAGCACAAAGCATCGAACTATTAAGATGAGGCCTATAGACATAGGCCCCGTTGATGAGGTTCGTTTATTGCTAACTGTGTATAAAAAGCCAAAAACAAAATCACGTCCAAAGTACAAAGTGGGAGACTTTGTTCGTATAAGTAGAAACAGACGTGTTTTTGAAAAAGGCTACACCCCAAACTGGTCTACTGAAATTTTCAAAATAAAAGATGTAAAAAAACTTATCCAGTAACTTACATTCTTGAAGACTATCAGGGAGTTATAATACAAGGCGGCTTTTACCAGCTCGAGATATCTCCAGTCAAATATCCTGATACTTACCTTGTAGAAAAAGTTTTAAAAAGACGAGGTGGTAAAGTTTATGTGAAATGGCTTGGTTTTCCACAAAAGCACAACACATGGATTAATATAAAAGACGTTTTATAAACAGCCTTTATTGCAGTCACAATGCTGATCTTAAAGCGTGAATCTGATCGGTTAAAGACATTTAAGAATTTAACTTTGGATGACAGGAAATCACACAAGCTAGCAAGGAGCGGCGTCTTTTACACCAACCTGAAAGACATAGCAAAATGTTATTTTTGCTGTATGGAAATGAATGCGTTAAATTGTCCTGAAGATGTTGAGGCCGAACATTTTCGACGTTCACCTAATTGCATCCATGCAAACGGTAAGGACGTATGTGGACCGTATAATAGCCTGCAACCACCATCAGAATGCACGAAGTGGGCGTTAAACACTTTGAAAGTTTTAGCTGGAGCGTTAATTTTGTTTGGCCTATGTTGTGAAATTTACTATTTTTACGAACAGTTTACATGGGAGGTATAAAAATACATGTGCGTATGCGTGTGTATATGCATGTGTGTGTGAGCATGCTGACGTTATGCACATCAAGTATGTAAAAACAAGTAAGATTCCAAACCCTGCCTGAAGTCAAATATTTACATGTATGGAGTTACGCCTATCAAAATGCACGCAAGGGACCGTGGATCACTTACCGATTGGATCGATTCAGATTTAAGGTGCGCATTATGCAATGTAGTTTAATTTTAAGTTCCATTCTTTGTCACTCACACAGGTGCAAAATCTTTATCGAGCGATTTAAATTGTAAAAACAAAAAGCAAAAAAATAAAAATTTCTTGATCGAATTCGCCTTTTATTTCAATAGCCCCGTCGTTTCTCACTCCCACTGTATCGAAAGGCATATTATTCACCCGCACTAATCATATCCAACATTCCACAGTCTATCTCTACTGACCTTCAATAAAGGCATTTTATCTCAGCCGAATTCGTTTTTTTACTCAAGCAACCCGTTTCTTTTAGCTCACCTTCACCCACATTCGTGTCGTTCACAACATCAAGTTCACTGACTGCCGCCGATCTTTTTTTTTGTAGCTCTTTATCATACGCCGGCAATATTGAACGCCACAAGAATCAAGAACCCTTGCATAAGCAACATCAGAACTTGCTCTTTGCGATCTTTCCTTAATCTTTTTTCCTTTACATCAAAAAATATTCCGGTAATAAAGTCACCCACATGTCTCGCCGTTTCAATTCAGGTAGATTTGAAATTCTATGCATAAAGAAACAATAACAAAATCGTGACCGCATCGCGGTCAAGTTCAAGTTTTAAAACTCGTATGGAAAAATGACGTTGAAGAAGTGTGACTAACTGATCTAAGCTTGTTTGGAGTGGAAGAAAAAATGAACGGAATAAAAAAAAAGAGGTGCGATAACCGCTGAAGATTTGAAGACAACGATGCAGGTTCAAACCATGCATGCTTGCTACATATGGTCGCAAGATTTTGTGCTTTAGTTATCTGCTTGCCTGGTAGTGCAATTTTATAAAACTTTACTATGCTTGTACGTAAGCCACGTATAGTACACCTGCTTGCACCCACTAGGCTCAGCCATCCTAGCAACTGGACCTTTCCAAAACAGCACCCATCTCCCGTCCTTGCCACAGACAGCACCAGTTCTTTCCTTTCAACCAACAGCCGGCATCATGACAACTCGGTATCAAGTCAGCTTTTTTTCTTTCTTGCCCCCAATGCTTGCGACAGGGACCCATCTACCGTCCTTACCACAGACAGCATCAGCTCCCTCCTTCCAACCAACATCCTGCAACAACACAACTCGGTATCAAGTCAGCTTTTTTTATTTTTGCCTCCTAATGCTTGCGACAGGGACCCATCTACCGTCTTACCACAGACAGCACCAGCTCTCTCCTTCCAACCAACATCCTGCAACAACACAACTCGGTGTCAACTCAGCTTTTTTATTTTTACCCCCAATGCTTGCGACAGGGTCGTGTCTATCCTACTCCCTCCTCAAGAACTTCTTATCGGCGGTGGGAACCGTCTTGCAGAAAACCCGCGAGTGGCATCATCGTGGTAGTTGTCTCTATCGGACGTATTGTAAAAGTATAGGGAGGTGGTACCCTTACTACTGACCCCTTTGAAGCCGTACAAATTCCATCCGAAGAAAATACAGTAGTCAAAGTGCGAAAGAAGCTTAAAACCTTACACAACAACGACATAAAACATTTTATGGATTGAATTCATTAACATAAATTATAGATAATAAAGCTTTAATGTATCTAACACATAAATCTGTGAAT
The DNA here is from genome assembly GCA_963930735.1 of Dioctria linearis. Lineage (NCBI taxonomy): Eukaryota > Metazoa > Arthropoda > Insecta > Diptera > Asilidae > Dioctria > Dioctria linearis. The sequence continues at coordinate 165,803,014 of OZ005741.1, read as the reverse complement.
GTAACTAACGCATTGGCTCTGCATTAATCTGTATTTGCGGAACTACAGATGTGGCTAAACGCGTAAGAACGACACCTAATTTTACCTCCACTCCACTCATTTTAGATCATCACTACGGCATACATCCTCATTTTATTTATGTTTAACACATCATACGGAAATATGAAGGTAACACAACTAAACAACAGCCCGGGTATATACTTAGAAACAGCTAGGAACAGTGGAACTCTACGCAGATGAATGGAAAGTGGTACTATTCTATGACTTTTCTGGATAAACCTTGGCCCGAAACCATACGAAGGTACACGTGCACGAAATAAACAACCTGTGCGCGCAACTAAAATAGGACCCACATTTTGATACTATATGTAATAGCATACTTACAGAAATGAATCATCTTATGACTGAGATAGAACAGAAATACAGTTTAGTGAAACATAATAACAACAGGTCTATGTCATGTTCCAAAGCAATCCAATAACGGAAATCGAACAAACTAGCAAACTTCTTCAATAAAAACGCATTAAGTCAATTTACTAATATTCTTTGAATTGCGCGAACTGACCTATACAAGCTACCGGCGCTAAGGTAACCTAAACCGACGTGAAACTTGGGGCGTTCTAAAACAAGACTTAACTACGACTGCTCACTTAACGGCACTCGCCAGACCAGCCATTGGTCTTTTATTGCCCAATATTCGGAAGTAAGCTTGTACTCGCAACGCAGAAGTAAACAAAAGACGACAACTTTGTCGTTTGTTCTAACGGTTGCAGCACCAGAGTTGCTTAGTTGTAAACAATCGCCTTACATAATAATTACCATGCGAGGTAAATTATTATCGTAATCGTCGATTGCTCCACTAAGCGCTCATCGCAGCCAGCTGTTGGGCTAATCAGCAAAACAACCGACAGTTGCAGAACAATACCATGCGAGGTATTTAGCAATTGCTGATTATTTCACTGTAATGCCTTTGGCTATACGGAAGAATCTTCCGTATATTGGGCCATAACATCCCTCCCCCTTTGAAAAACTATTTTCCGCAGGGAACTAGACCTGGAGAGTGCAACAGTCTTAATTAAAAACATTTTTTAATCTTCGTTCGGTTCAGATTACGCTTTTTTTTTACATTTTTGATTTTTTCCTATTTTAATTTTGTTATCTTTCTTATACTTATTACATTTCCTTCTTTTCTGCCTTACATTTCCTTTAAACCTTATCTTTTCTTTTTCCATTGTCACACAAAAAATTTTCTCTTTATATTACTTCTTACACTTGTTATTCATTTACGTTACTTTATTATACTTTTTGGTAGTACATTTTCAGTACCTTCTACCTTAATTTTCTTATTTTCTTATCTCTACTACAATTTCTTTTAACATTTCATATCTTCATATCATTTCTTTTATTATTAACTTTGCTTTTTTTCAAATAACTTTTTGTATTATATTTCTTATGTTTGTTATACATTTTCCCCTTTTTTTTTCTTTTACAGTTTTAAATTATCTATTAGAAAATACAATTTACACTTCTGATATTTTTTTTTCTTTTACTTTCCATACTCAATTAATTACTAAAAATGAATCCTATTCACTAACAAGCTTTACCTATTTATTTACAGTTTTAGGTTACAAATTTTATTTGTTCATACACATAAATTTCATTAACTTAACAACGTTAACTGAATAATACTACGTTGAGAAGAAAAAAAAACTAAATAGTAAGTTCTACTTTAACTTGTTATCAAAAAGAAATAAACATTAATTATACATACATATTACGAAAACTAATCCTACAGTGGTTATCTTAATTATTCTAACTGCACCAGCTGTTTCCCTACGATCGTGGGTAAGTTTACAGTCGGCATGGAGGCTATTGTTGGCACTATCGCCTATATATCCTCCGAATCTTCGCTGGGTTGTTTTTCCTTCGGGGTCTGGACTGTTCTCTTCGGGGTCTGGTGAGAGGTATTATCGACAATTGCTTGGGTCGTTCCGCTGCTTGCATGCTCTTCCAGCGTTTAAGGTAGATCAGTACTCCTACTGCTAGTGCTAGGCTGGCGATACTTATTAAACCCGTCACCGATGTAGCGGCCATGTACATTACATGAGGATGATGTTGCTGCCTGTAGATCTCCTCTTCTTTGACAGCGCCCTGCATCTTTTGAATTTCTCTCTCATGGTCCCTCCAGTCCTGGTTGAAGTCATCTGCAGCTAAAAGCTGTACCTGTTGCTGGTTCCCGATTGTCACTTCTGAGTTCCGAGATATTGGTTCCGCCTTGAAGCTTTCCCAAGATGGTAGTTCTGAATGGGTTGGCTGCCACAGAGTTATGTTACGTCGGGCGTCATCATCAGATGTAATTAGAAGATCCCCCATTTGTAGATGACAGTGTTCCTCTAGCGTTAATACCCCTGTAGATGTCAACTCGCCGATGGATGTAGGAAAAACGACAATTTACTTCCAATTTGGTGGTTCCAGACATCATGAACAACCAATGATTTCTGGTCATCATCCGGACTAGGCTGTTGCATTTCGGAATAGTTCTTTCTTTGCAAGCTTTGGTGTTGACGTTGAAGCTGCGGAAAAGATTCAGCACACAGCTGTCGCCAATGGCTGTAACAGTTGGTCATAATTGTGGACATAGATGGCGTGAATTATCCTCGAGGGTTGTCAACCGCTTGCAGTTTCCAAATTGTTTCTCGTCTAACAGGATGTACTGACGTCCGTGGTTATTAGCTGCCACAAACTCAGAACCCAGATAATAAATACGGTAATCTTCATCATCTACTGCTGTAGAAATTGTATATACCTTATAAATATCAAAGGCTATTCTTTGTGGCTGGGGAGTATCTATTCGAACTAGAATATTCTTTCGCCTCTGAATTGATGTCACCTTGGCTATATGAGCGAGTAATTGAAAATTCAGGAATTCTTCATATATCTGTCATCTCTCGAGCCTGGATTATTAATGGGTGCAGCTTTCCCACGCTCAATGAGACCAGAATGTTTGCATACGTTTCTTGCACCTCGCTTATCTCTCGTAACTGTAGAGTCAATAGTGTCAGCATCTCATTTAACTTCACCCTTTGCTGCAGCAATGTTATTTCCCCCACTTGATTATTTTGTGTAGTAACAATGGCTGTCATATTTTGTCTCAGTTCTTCGCGCTCTGCTGCGGCTCTGACTCGTGATGCGTTGCTAAGTTCGAAAGTGGATTTAATAACCGTAGCCTGTTCTTGGAGTAACGTGAAGGTATGATTCTCCATTCTGTTGAGCTCATCCAGTTCCGCATAGATGTTCTCGGAGTCGGTGTGATCCATCGTTCCAAAAAGCGATTTCGATAGTGAATCTATTCCATCGAAAAATGATCGCCTTACTCGCTGCGATGGTTCTTTGATGTCCAGCTTTTGATCTCCTTAACAGCTATCCTGCATCTAGTTTTGATGTCAGTATGGATGTTCTCGCAGAGCTGTGCAACCTGGCTGCTACAATTATCTGCAAAACTCAATTCCTCCGAAAAGGCCGGTACCTGCAGCGGTGATAGTATTGTCCAGTGCTTTGTGTAGAACTTGGCTTTCCCCAGGTTTTCAAATAGCACTCCAGATAATGCGACTGGACGAATTCTGTAGCCTGAATTCTCTGCGTATATAATTAATATTGATGTTAGTAGGGTTGCTACAATTAATCCTATTTTGTTAGTTAACATACTTAAAGTTTTTTTTAAAGACTTATTTTCTTCTCAACTTCTTTATTGCCTTAAACTACTTACTTGGGCAAATATCTTTAAATTATTCTTTCGTATACTATGAACAAACAATAATTCCTTTATTTCTGTATTCTATTTCCCCTATTGTCTTAACTATGGCTGAAAAGAAAAAACAATAATATATGTTTTATACCTGTTACTCCTCTTCTCTCGTTCCGTCTCTTAGATTCCTCAACCTTGTAGAACAGGCTCCTTACTAGCGGTCCTCAAGCCCTGACCTTCCCTTGCTGAATGGTATTTTGAATTTTAGACTGTCTGCAATATAAAAAGAGGGGAGTTATTGTTACAATATTGGTATGGACGCATTATTCTTCGAACTTCCTCAAACGGTTTGTATGTACCCGCTTGAGTCTGTTTCCTTGAAGTATGGTCACGTTTTCAGGACTATGAACATATATTAGTTCATAGGGCCCCTTAAAAATAGCCGACAACTTTCCCGCACGAGCTGCATCTCTAAGCAATAACTTTTCGCCGACATGAATTACCACAGGCCTGGCCGATTTATCATAATGTTTCTTGGCTACAGACTTACCTCTGAGCAAATTTTCTCTCGCCAACTTGAACGCTTTTTGCAACTTGAACCGTAATACGGCATGATATCTATCAGCGTTGTATATTGGTTCAGGTATGCGTTGTAGGCTGATCGGAACTTCTGATATGAACCCAAACAGGGTTTCCATTGGCGTAAGTATGGTCCCCGAATGTACAGTGTTATTATACGCATGTGCTGCTGTGCGTAGATATCCATCCCAATTTCTCGGGTCCTCATCAACGAAGCTACTTAAATAATTGGCTAAGGTGGAATGCTGTCACTCCACCGCATTTGATTGGGGGTGATAGGCAGTAGTCTGCAATTTTTTTATCCTTAGCATTTTGCACAGAGATTTTATGACTTCACCAGTAAAGTTGGCTGCTTGATCAGTCACCAATTGCTTCGGCAACGTATATCGGCTAAGGATTTGCTCGAATAACGCCCCTGCTACCGTATTCGATTCGATTCCTGATCAGGTATCGCTACGAAATCAGCAAACCTAGTTAAGTCGTCCATCATTGACAAAATGTATGTGTTACCAGAGTGGCTTACAGGCAATGGTCGTACCAAGTCGAGGTAAATCTTATCAAACGGCTTTTCGGAGACTTCCGTTACGACTAGTGGCATTTTAATAGCCTTACTTTGTTTATTCTTCTGACATTTCGAGCATCGCCTGATATAGGTCGCAATATCAGCCTTCATCCCCTTCCACCGGTAGAAGCGTTTTATCCTTTCCAAGGTCTAATCCCTTCCAAAATGCCCCCCGAATCGAGAGTCATGGTAATCTTTTAATATTACCTTTATCTCTTCGGGATCAGTAACGTATTGTGGTGTCTGCGTGCCATGCAGTCTTCTCGACGTAATTGGAGTTTCATCAACGTCCTCCCAGTCCTCCTCAGACTCTGGCAGATCACCCCTTGATCGAGTTTTTTCTTCTGAGCTTGTAAGCGAGTGACTGTTAAACAAGGGTATTCTGTACCACCATCAGTTGCTATTTCCGCTTCATCTCGGGGTATTCTGCTCAGAGCGTCCGCATTACCATTCTCCTTTCCTTTTTGGTAAACAATTTCAAAATCGTATTCCGACAGTTTATGATGGAACCTTACCATGCATGATGTTATATCCCTTACCTTGAATACACCTCTGAGTGGCTGGTGGACCGTTTTAATTTTAAAATGTTTATCCAAGAGATAGCATTTGTAATTGCGTAGAGCCCACACTATAGCCAACATTTCGCGTTCTGTGATCTAGTAATTTCTTTCCGCTTGATTTAGCGTGCGACTGGCATAGCTAACAGGTTTACCTTCCTGTTCTAATACAGCTCCTAGAGATTCCCCACTGGCATCCGTTATTAATGAAAATTCCTTCGTTAAGTCCGGATAAACTAGCAATGGAGGTGTAGTGAGAGCCTTTTCAATCAGGGCGAATGACTCATCACACTTGGGTCCCCAATTAAACTTTATTTTTTTCTCAATAAAATATTAATTGGAGCCATGATTTCCGAGAAGCTAGCAACGAATTTCCGGTAATAATTAGCTAACCCTAGGAGAGATTGAATCTGTCTCACCGTCTTTGGTCGCGGAAAGCTCTGTACAACTTCCATCAAACGTTGATCTCGCTTTACTCCTTCTTCCGAGCATACATGGTCCAGATAAACCACTTCTTTTTTTCAGAAACTGGCATTTAGAGGGTTGCAGCTTGAAATTATGGCCCCGAAAACGTTGAAATACTTGCCTCAACTTATTGTTGTGTTCATCAAAGTTCTTTGCAAATATAACGACATCATCGAGATACACGAAACATTTTATTCCCTGTAACCCTGTTAATATTCCGTTTAGGAGCGACTGAAAAAACGGAGGCGCAGTTTTTAGCCCAAACGGCAATCGTTTATACTGAAAATGATTGAAATTAGTGCTAGAAGCGGTTTTTTCTCTATCTTCTGGATCAATTAATACTTGATGATACCCGTTAGCTAAATCTAACGTGGAAAAGTAGCTAGAATGACCCAACCGATCCAAGATGTCTTCAATTCGCGGAAGTGGATACGAAAATGGGATACAAACCTTGTTTAGTTCCCGAAAATCTACGCACAACCTATACTTGCGGTTACCAGATTCGTCGTTCTCTTCTTGGAAATCAGCAGTACTGGAAAGTTAAACGGACTATCACTAGGCTCTATGATATCCTCCTCTAACAGTTTTTCAAGTTGCTTCTTACATTCTTCTCAGTGAGCTTCTGGCATGCGGTACTGCTTCCTATGAATGGGCCCTGTATTAGCTATTAAAGGTAGTTTGAAGGTTTTCGTCGGAGTGTAAGTCAATTTGTCTCCTGACAAATGAAAAATATCACTATATTAGTAACAAATTTGAGTCACGGACTCTTCTTCCTCTGAATTTAGGTCTTCTCCGAGTATTAGTGATTGTTTAATTAGTTTAAGCCGTTGCTGACTGAGATTGTACTTCAGTCGACCTTCTCCTATAGGCTGCACAGAGTACTTACTTAGGCTCTCCAGCTTAGGTCTGATATTCTTTATTCCAACTGCCTCAGTTCTAGCGTTAACGATACCAACAAATGCCTGTCCATTCTTAGGCCTGATTAGGGTATTACTACAGTACACGCCGGGACACTTTTCTTCTGCCTACACACCATATCATCCTCGCTTGTAACTTGGATGCTTATCAGCTGCTCCGTCCTCGGCTCCATTCGTATTATGGATCCCTTGAACTTTCCGGCTCTTGGAGGTGAAGTTATCCTATCCCGTTTTAGATGCTGGCTATCCTCGATGCTTAAGACGTCTGCATAGGCCGTGGTTTGGAAAGTTTCGAGCCCGATTTCCTTGCGAGGACATCTTGACTATTTCCCTTTATCCCGTACTAGCTTCTTGCCCCACATATCATCTGGAAACCTCACGAAGGTTTCTGAAAGAGGAGAATTGTTTTCCTGAGCTACTCCTATGCGAAGGGATGCTCTCAAGACTTTTCTCCTCTGTTTCCTTCTGCGGGATGTCCCTCTTATATACTTATACTGATGCGTGCTCTCCCTGGCTATAACTTCGCGCCGTTTATAAGACGGCAACAAGGATGTCTTGAGAATATCAAACCTATCTTCCTTGCGAGGATTATTTGGTTCCTTCTCTTTTCCAATTGCTACATTTGCCATCGGACTCTCAGCTTGATCCGCTCTTGTGCTAAAAGCTGCACTTCAGGTATTTTCCTCCCATTGTCCCTCTTTCACTGACTCTGCTAGTGTCTGTTTCCATCACATCTTCCTTCTGTGATTTCGTTTGCGGGTTCTCTTGTTCGGGTATTTCTCTTCCTTTATTATTACTTACCTCAGTCAAGTACCTTTGTATGCTATTTGACACTTCACTTGTTTTAGCAACAACGTCTTTTAATGCTGTTATTCTATCTTTAAGCCGAATCTTAATATCACTTGGGTTAGGCACTTCTTCCCAATTAGGTTTAACTGGGCTTCCTTGTGTACACCATTTTAGCCCTATGATTTCAACTTTTTCTTTCCCTGTGATGGAACCAAAGAGCGGTTCTCGGTCCTTGCTCTTTTCTATAGCCCGTATTGACAATCTATAATTTATACAGTCAATGACAGCTCTATCTCTGAGAAATTCAATACCCAGTATTCTATCAGCTCCGATTGAGTCCGTGTCATATATGGCGCAAGTCTGTTCAACTTCACCCATTCGTAGCTTGGCTGTACATGTTCCGATTGAGCTTTTTTGTGCCCCAAACAACCCTCCTATTTTGATTTTTTGTAACGTTTATATTGGCGTAGTTCCGTTGATACGATTTACCTTAATTACATTGCACGTTGCCCCTGTGTCAACCACTAACACCAATTTATCCTATATGCCTATATCCGATTCTACAGTAATTATACAATTATTAAATAAACTTAGTTCTATTTCACTGGCCACTTCCTGTGGGACTTTCGTTGTCTCTACTTTTGTTAGTTGAAGGCAGCTGCAGTAAAAGTCCCCAGCTGCCGATCCCCGTTTCCCTGATCGGCAATGTATTTTTTCACACAAATCTCATGCCAGAGGTTTTACAAAATTGGCAATAGAGAACTACAGCCTCTGCCTGACCTATCCCCTGGCTGTTAACATGTGTATCCATAAACCTTACCTGTTGTTTCCCACACTCTGTCGCTTCGTGACCATATATCCGACATCTCATACAATAAGGGGACGGCTTTCTCTCTGTACATTCCTTCGTAATATGCCTCTGCCTCCCGAACTGGAAGCACTTGATATTTCTGGGTTGCTTTAGCTGGGCTGAGGGGTTCCTGAACATCCCTGACGAAGCTGGCCCTTGTATTGGTGGGGTTGCTTTCTGTTTGTTCTCGTCTTTGTAAACTCTACCCGTACTCCAACTGTTCTGTAGCCGTCTGGCGTCTCTCTCAAAGTAATCTGCCTCCTCACATGCCTCGTCCAAAGATTGGAATTTTCGGCCTGTTAGGTATACTTGCGTAGTCCGGTTCATCACACCTGCTTTGAATGTGGCTACTGCATCAGCCTCCAACTCTGAAATCAGACCCCCGTCCTTACCTGGATACTTTGCTGAAACTGCCGTTTTAATTTGATTCAACAAATCCTTCAATCTGTCCGCATATTCCCTAATGTCGTCTCCGGGTCTTTGTCTGCACGCTATCATTTCGGTTCTTAATTCGCTGTAGGACTTTTTAGGCATATAAGCAGTTTTAATGGTCTGCTGCAATGCCGCAAAATCTTTTGGCTCCTCTGAACTCACCAGATAGTATGCATCGCCCATCAACCGATATCTTACACATTTCATGAAGATATCTTGTTCTTCGGCCTTAAGACGATCGTAAAGATCTTTGCAGCAGTTTAGGAGGCGGTGCACTCCCTTTGCTAGTTTTGGCGACCTTTCCCCCGAAAACATTGGGACATATTTGGACACCACATCAATGATTTTGTCATGTACATCAACCATATTGTCTTGTTGTCCGTGTGATGTTGATTTTTCCATACGACTCTCTATGTTCTTATACGGCCTTTGATCTGACTTGGGTGTTGAACACTGGGTTTTAGCTGTTTTAACACTTCCACTTTGTTTTGCCTCCCAGAATAACAGCCTTCTTCGTCCACAACTTTTCTGTGACTCAGCGCCTTTTTCCTTTTCCTGTGTATTTGGACCAGTATCCAAAAAGATAATTATATTAAAAAAACACCAAAAACAAAAATCACCATACCTCACTTAAAAGTTTACCGGCTGCGCCAAATGTCGTGTCCCAAAGCAATCCAATAACGGAAATCGAACAAACTCGCAAACTTCTTCTATAACAACGCATTAAGTCAATTTACTAATATTCTTTTAATTGCGCGAACTGACCTATCTTACTTAATACAAGCTACCGGCGCTAAGGTAACCTACACCGACGTGAAACTTGAGGCGTTCTAAAACAAGACTTAACTGCGACTGCTTACTTAACGGCACTCGCCAGACCAGTCATTGGTCTTTTATTGCCCCAATATTCGGAAGTAAGCTTGTACTCGCAACGCGGATGTAAACAAACGACAACAACTATGTCGTTTGTTCTAACGGTTGCAGCACCTGAGTTGCTTAGTTGTAAACAATCGCCTTACATAATAATTACCATGCGAGGTAAATTATTATCGTAATCGCCGATTGCTCCACTAAGCGCTCATGGCAGCCAGCTGTTGGCCTAATCAACAAAACAACCGACAGTAGCAGAACAATACCATGCGAGGTTATTGTTTAGCAATTGCTGATTATTTCGCTGTAATGCCTTTGGCTATACGGAAGAATCTTCCGTATATTGGACCATAACATCTAAACGCGGTCTCTTTAATATCATTGGAACAGCCAGCAAAACACTTTTCGGTACGTTAAACGAAGAAGATGCGAAATTTTACGATCAGCAAATTGACAAACTCCAATATAATGAAAACCACCTACTCTCACTGATCAAAAACCAAACTCTAATTATCGACACCACTGTTAATATCTTTAATAAAAGCGAAGTAACCGTTAAAAAGCAAATTAATGCTCTTCAAACCAAGTTTAAAAAGGTAATAGATGGGTTAGTAAATCTGAAACACGATGGGAAATTGTTCTTTGAAATGGAGTCAGTAGCCTCTCTCACCACACTCATCATAACACGTTAACAAAATATCATCAATGCCTTACTAGATCTGATCACTGACGTCCGTTACGGTAAATCGCATCCTGCTTATGTCACCAAAACAACTAGAAAATATTCTAGTTACCATTAGAAAGGAAATCTGATCAGACGTTCGTTTACCGTCAAGTCTGAATGAAAATTTTACCTATCTAGAAAGTTGGAACAATAAGCACCACAATTCAAAATGAAAGAATTATTTACGAATCGAAAATACCACTTCCCTTGAAAGAGGATTACCAACTATATAAAATTATTCCTTTACCAACTAGCCACAACAACAACTTCATTTTTATCAAACCAAATATAAAATTTTTAATAATCGATTATAACAAAGAGCATTTTTCAGACCTTAGCCTGGATGAATTATTAAATTGTGCAACACAAGAACATAATCAGTTATTGTGCCCCCTAACCCATCCTCTATTCAATGTAGACTCAAATAATCCACAATGCGAAGTACAGTTATAAGACGCGAGACTCCATTACCTTTGTTAGGTATTTTTTGTAGGTTCTTCCAATACACAAGAGGTTAACACTTTTTTATCATTTTATTATTTTATAAAACACTTTTCCAAATATTTAGCACTGCTAATACATTGTAATCATTTTTATTTTCAAATATTAAACATTATTTCTTGAGTACCTATATTTCTACACTAGATTTTATATCGAACAGACACTTCGATAACTCTTTATCAATCGTTCTCAACTTCCGCACAGATTCACGGCCCGCTCGTCACACTTTTCTTATTACCCGCTTCGTCTTAATTCCAAGCTAATACTCCTTGATCTTACTCCAATAGAATACCTCGCATTGAGTGTCACTCAAAAATTCTTCCAATCATAAATTCTGCCCAATATTCGCTTTGCGCGATATTGAGAAATATCAAAGTATAAAGCTAGCAAATTATTAATAATTTTTGTTTATCTGGGTCACAATTCGCTATTCCCTATCAATTGAAAATGCAAAAAAATGTGAATGACACTCAATATGCCAAGCTAGCAATTTAATTTATTGTGTTTACTTTCGCAAGACTAGGTCGTGAATTTGTGGAATAATTACTTTCTTTACACCTTCAACTTGCGCAGTTCATCAAACCAATATCGCTACTGTATGGATACAGCTCTCTCGAGCAAACACTTGGCTATACTCTTCTCTAAATATTATTCCCGTGGATGAAATATGTTCCAATCGGATCACACATCACACTTTATCAAATACAGGAATAGTGGAAATCCCCAACAAATGTTACCTGAGAACGAAAGATCTCACTTTGCGAGGTTTCAACGTAAGGATTTCTCAATTGCAAGGATCCTATCTACCTCCCTTAAATATCTCAAACTTCGTATCTGTTCTAAATGAAGCTAATTCGAATATTTCATCAAAGGTAGCAGTGATTAAATACGCAAATGATAATGACATAATCCTTCTTTCAAAACAAATTGATAGTCTAAAATCAGCAGAAAATATAGATCTCAAGAGTTTGGATGAACATGACATTCACCATTACACACTCATATATGTTTTGTTATTCTTGGTTACCATTACCGTAATCTACAAAGTTTTAAGCAAATTTCGCGCAAGGCTCATAAAAGAAAATCAAGGAGCGTCCACACCCGTAACAGATAATCAAACAACGCCCAACATTAACGGAAATGATATGCCTAGAGTAGTCTTCACGTACACATAGCAAAATGTACACAAAAAATTCAGTATTTGAATATATATATACATATATGTATATATATAAAAAAAAAAAGCAAAAACGAAGACAGAAGGAAAGAAAAAATTACCAAAATTTTAAAATGCATAAAATTATTTTGTCAAAAAATGTATAATAATAATAACTAAAAGATCTATAACTAAATTTCGTTTATTTTGTATACATTACATGAGAAATTTCTTTTTAAATACTAGATATTTAATAAATAAAAAAAAATATAAATAAATAAAATAAAAAACGAAAAAAAACCATATGAAAAATAAGATTAATAAATATAATGAAGGAGAAAAATATTTTTATATGATGCGATATGTTAGTATTATATTTATATGTACAATTAAATATCTACCAATACTATCGTTAGAATTAGACATATAACAACAACAACAAAGAACACAAAAGTATTAAATAAGAAAAAATAAATAAAAACAAAAGATAGGGAGGACTTCATATAGTAAAAACAAAATTTTTGTAGACTCAGTTAAGCACTTAGTTTTTGTCTCCACTAGATAGCAACGATAAATATAAACAAATATCATATATAAAAAAAAATACTTATAAAAATAATTGATTTCTTTTATATACTTACCTTTTATGATTACATACTATAGAAGAGAGTAATCGGAGATACGAAGCTTACGTTTGAAGAGCTGACTGCAGTACTTGCCCAAATCGAAGCTTGTTTGAATTCTCGCCCACTCTGCAAGTTACATGATGATCCCAGCGATTTGGATGTGTTAACCCCTGGCCATTTTCTTATGGGTGCACCTCTACTGGCCCCACATGCACCAGACAGATTAGACCAGAAAATTCACAGTCTAACCAGGTGGCAATTACTGGACCGCCTAAAACAAGACTTTTGGCAGAAGTGGTCAAGCGAATATCTATCTCGTCTCAAACAAAGACCAAAGTGGACCACCATTAAGCACAACCTTCAGCTTGGAGAGGTAGTTCTACTAAAGCATAACAGATTACCTCCATCCCGATGGTCACTAGGAAGAATTTTAGAGACTCATCCAGGCAAGGATGGGCTGGTTCGAGTTGCAACCGTGAAAACAGAAATGGGTACACTGAAGAGACCAGTAAACAAATTGTGCCCACTGCCGGACAACAGCCCAGAAAAACCGACCTCTACACCTGATGGAATACTAGCAACCAAAACTCAGCCAGTTCAAGAGATGACTACCCCGCTCCCAGATATACCAGACACGAGTGCTCAACAATCGAAGTCTCACCACCCTCGCGTGGAAGAACCGCTACAGCAAGAAATCTGTCATAGGAGCCCAGCTCCACCCGTGGACTATGCGATGCTGATAAAGAAAGGACTAAGAGAAGCTAAAATTAAGAAAGCTTATACTAATCCAAGGAAGATAAAAATACACCCTGTACAGGGATATAGTCAACTGGTATCTCAAGAAGTACAAAAACAAGCAACTCAACATTACCATCATCGTTACGCTTATCTAGAAACCAAGGAACCACCAAAAAGATCCCTTCCTCAATCAATTCATCCTCTCGAAAAAATGATCAAGATAGACAAACAGACAAATCAAGGTCCGGATAAAAACCCGCCACGACAGCTACCCAGCAAGAAATCATTTAACTTTGGAAATCTCACAACATTGCTTCTCGTAACTTTACTAATTGTTCCAAATCTTGTACACTCAACTGAATCACCCATTGAAGTAATACCATTTACCACGCATCCAGGTTTATATTTGGAGCAAATAGGAGAAGTAAGAATGGTGAATAATGAGTGGAACATAATTACGTACTACGACCTGCGCAACTATTGGGCGGAGTTGGAAGGGTTTCGAACTTGCGTCATTAACCTCCGTTCTATGTGCAAAGTTGTAGTATCAAAAAGAAACTATTGCGAACAGATTTGGTTACAACTCAACCATCAGCTGGAACTAATGGAACAAAATAATGAAATTCTGCACATGCGGCACGGCAATGAAGAATACAAACCAAGGCTCAAGAGGGCCCCACTCGATATTATTAGGACAATCGCTAACAAACTATTTGGAGTTTTAGATCAATATGATGCGAAACGTTTCGAAGAGCAAATTGACAAGGTAAAACAGAATGAGAACCATCTTATAACCTTGATAAGGAACCAAACGTTGATAGTCGAGGCAACTGTTCTGTCGTTCCTTCTTAGTGCGTTCGTCGCGACAAGGACTGCGATGTACTTTCCGAAGAGAAGGTCGCTGGCCCTTTATTGTTCTTTTTATTAAAATAAACACTTGAATTTGATAGCTGATTGATTTTTATTTCTTCACTTTGGTACAGGTTTACTTTAAACTTAGCAAATTCTGTTGTCAATTGTTATTACAGTTGACTGTTAAGAACTGATGTTAGAAAGAAAACTCTTAAAAACTGACTGTTAAGAACTGACTGTTCGCTGATGGGGGGTCAACCTTATTCTTTTACTTTTCAAAAAACTCAACGCGAAAACTGACTGCTTCTTTATTTAACAGAATAGGTGCCTTACCACTGATGGGGGGTCAACCTTATTCTTTTCACTCGAAAAAACTGACTGCATGTTCTTGGTTAGAACGCGGCTATTTATTTAGGCAATTTCAGTACTTGCCATTCAAAACACGGAAATCCGCGTGGAGGGAATTTACTTCCTCATTTTTAAAAATGAAACACGCCCAGATGCATAATATCATTGCAGCAGCACGCCGTTCAGGCACATTAGCCGAATTGGCTGAATTGCTTCTATTGGGCAATGTTGTACATAACATGTATAAGCCGTTCAAGCATGAGCAAAGAGAATGCGAAGAAAATGCCTGCTATTGGTCAATAGTGAACACATAATTTGTATGTATACCGACATATTGTCACGACCAGCAGTGCAGTGGCTTGTATCATGGCAAGAGTAAACATATGGTGCATGTTTGTTTATTTCCATGATGCAAGACCCAGCGCTGTGGGGTGTATATGACGGTCAATTTTTCAAATGCATAAGCGTCGTGTACTTGAAAATGGGTTGCGACATTTTATGAGTTAGCGACTTTGTTTCCATTGTGATGCGACTGCATTTTCACATATGGGGAATGCTTGTTCTTTGAACAATCGGCCATGCGGAACTAATGTGGAAATGTGTCGCATTGTTTATGCGGAAATATTTGCTCTTAGAAAGCGAAATTAATGCATGTAAGTATACATTTGGTTTTAAGATGAATTTTTGAAGGTTTATAGGTTCTTTTAAATATCTTCCCTGAGAATTTAGAATTTCTCTACCGTGGGAATTGAAATTTGGATTTCCGGATGTTATTGATATTCGAGAATGATATTCGAGAATATTCGATGCAAATGTGAGATTTGATGAGTTATTTATAGGGCTTTGGCGTTTAGCCTATTGGGGCAATGGAAAAAGTGATGAGGCTGTGGGCTCATTACACCATCCCCCTTAGAAAAAGAAAGTTCAGGAGTGAACTTTCTGCTTGATAAGAAAAGTAGTGAGTTCGGAGTCTGGTTCCACAGTGTGCTAATCTTTACTTATATTAATTAATTTTTATATCTCTAAGTTAATTGTCAGTTATCTTAATGCATATTGTTAGGGTTATACTAGATACATTAATTTCATCAATAGTTATTGGTTATCTTATAGCATATTTTTAGGGTTATTCTAGTTACATTAATTTGCTTTCTTTCAACAAGCAAGGGAAAAAAAATTTGCATATTTTTAGGCCTTAATTAACTTATCTAATTGTATCTAGTCTATGGGATATAACAGTTACAAAAGTATAAAATATAAGGTCTTCTTTTTTTTTACTAATATATAGTTGTACAATTCTCGTCTTTCTTTTATTTATGTAGTAAGTAATATTATGTTTAAAAATAATGAAAAGTTCAAAAAGTTTAAAATCATTATAGTCCATTAGTCATTATAAAAAGAAAATTTTCACTAATGTTATGAGTTACATATATAATTTTAAGTTTAATTAAGCTTATTTTCTTCTTCTTTTTTTTTACATATGGCTTTTGTAAGCTTTTTTATGTGTACCTGAGTAAAAAATTAAAGCTTGTGGAAATTGTTTTCTGCGCATTTTTTGCTTTAGCTACTGTATGTATGTAAGTGTTCGGTTTGCATGATCAGTTGGTTGGAAGTGTCATGCTTAACTTCCTCCAAGTGCTCATTACTATCTTCTTCTTTTTCTTTTTTTAGCAACTTTTTCTCGATAGTATTGCTCCGAAGACAATAATTACAATTATAATTATCGAGTAAGATAGCGTATAATGATGTATGTCGTGAAATGACAAGTTTTTAATCTATGTGATTCTAGGTCTTTTTCCTCTGTTTTATAGCAGCATTAAGTTCTTGTAATTCCTGGTTGTCGTGAAATCTAATTACATGTACTTGTTTTGCTATAGGGCTTTCTTGTTTTATTTGTGGTATTGAATATGTGAGGTTAAGAGAAGGTAGGTAATGATTATTGAGCTCTGTTTGTTTTACATTATGTGCTTGTATGACTAGATCTCTAGTCCTTAAGTAACAGCCCGATGATATTTGAGCTACTCCCGTGTTTTGTAGCAATCTGGAGTTAATTTCATCTCCACAAACAGTATCAATAGTAACTGGATTTTGCATGGAGAATAGCCATTTGTTTGGTTGAGATAGTTGAATCCAAAAATCTAACTGAGGTACTGTTTGGATTTTACAGTGAGATGGTATTTTTGGGGGAAATCCGTATAGGAGTTCATAAGGGGAATATCCAGTGCTAGAATGTATGCTAGTGTTGTATACGAACATTGCGTAAGGGATCCAAGTGTCCCATGTAAGTGGATCGCGATTTACGTAATGGCGTAAGTATTCGACCAGAGTCCTGTGAGTTCGCTCTAAGGCTCCGTTCGTTTGGGGATGATATGGGGTAGTATGTAGTTTGGAAATTTTTAATAATTTGCACATTTGAGTAAATATTTCGCTCAAGAAATTAGATCCTTGATCGGTTAATATTGACTCAGGTATAACATGTTTACAGACTATTTTTATAGTGAATGCTTCGGCGACTGTTCGAGCTTCGGTATTGCGCAAAGGTATCGCTTCCGTATATTTAGTAAGATCATCCTGGAAGGTCAAGAGGAATCTGTTGTCTTCGTGACTAACCGGGAGTGGTCCCACTATATCTAGTGATACCTTCTCAAAAGGTCTGTAACTGGTTGTGGTAATTTTCATCGGGATTTATACATTGTTTGGATCCTCTTAATTGTACGTGTAATTCCCTGATGCCCTCCGATTGGAGACAAATGAAACGTCTCTATTATTTGTTTTTGTTCTTCAGTGCTTGTTACTACTTTTACGCGAGATAAGAAGATTTTAACAGAAATTTGGCTTCCGAATAAGAAATGAATCATATTCTTTAGATCTGAGAGCGCTAATAAATCTATATTCGGAAGTGATAGGTTTATTTCCTTGAATTTATTTTGAATACCATGATTTTTAAATTGGGTTAATACGTTTAACACCTGTTTGTGATCGTCTATAGTTCTCATAGGTAATTTACTTTTAGCTATTAGGTAACTATGTTTCTTCATTTCATAGCATTTTATATAGTCTGTAGTAAGCTCATTTTCCATAGCAGGAAAGAGGTCTTTCAAATAGGACTCGGTTTCACCTTCAGATTTTGGTAATAAGAAGAATTTATGGTTGATACCTTTTTGGTTCAACAAATGATCGCTGCTTTCTGTTATTAAATTATTAGTTGAGTGAACACCTGAAATAAATTTACTGTACAGGTCATCCTGTTTCGGTAAGCTTGCCGTATTGGTTTGAATTTTTGCTTGATTTCTGGTCTTTATATTTACAACTTTCTCTTCATCTATATATATTTAAAAAGAATATGGATCAGATACAATTCCATTTTGAAACATTTAAAAAGCATCTTGATAAACTCACCGCTGACATGAACGTAGTCGAAGAAAACCTGCAGCAAGAAAAGCTTACACAGATGTTTACGTCATTAGCGGTACATGCAACATTAATGATGGTCAACTATCAAAGGGTACAATCAACGTTATTAGATATAGTATTGGACGTCCAAGGGGGAAAGATTCATCCACTACTTCTCACACCCATTCAGCTCCGTACTCAATTAGCAATAATCCGAGAACACTTGCCAACCACCCTGGTCAACTCTGGAGACGACAGGCAAAATGGTCTCATACAATTGTATGGTCTCATCACAGCTAGGACTAGGCTAACAACGCGCTTTGCCTTATTCGACTTGACAATTCCGTTACTTCATAGTACTCACTACCAACTGTTCAGATTGATTCCTGTGCCAACACCACATCAAGGGAAATTTGTTTTTATTGAACCGTTATCCGAGCACTTAATTGCGAGCTTACATAGAGATCAGTATTACCCACTGACACAAGACGAACTTCAAGCATGTACCAGCCTCCACGAAGAGAACTACCTATGTAAACAAAGGCATCCGATTTACAATCTTCAATCCAATGTGAGTCATTGCGAAATGAGTCTTTTGAATCATCAATCTACCTTATCTCCAGACTGCAAGGTACGAATTGTGGAACCTTCGAAAATTTGGATTCAATTACATTATTCAAATAGTTGGATGTATGTGTTGGACAATTAGTATGTTTTTAATATAGTATGTGACAAGCAAGTAATAAGCAAAAAACTTGCAGGAGATGGGATTCTAAGACTACAGTCAAATTGTGTCATCAAACAACGATCCATGGTTATAAGCTCACATAACATCTACACTACTAAGGTCAACGCGTCATTGATACCCCTCACAAACCTAACTATTCAACTGACAGAGAACAAAGCCACTGTGAACAAGGGTATCATGAAGTCCACACGATATTCATCATTACACCATTAGTTATCTGATAGTCATCGCAGCCATTGGGACAACGGGCTACTTCATCTACAGGAGATTCCTTCACGGACATCCGGGAAAAAAGCAGAAACCACTGGCGGCACCAAGGCTCACCGCTCCAGCATCTACCGACTTTGTGCTGCAATGCACCACGGAGGGGGAGGATGTATAAAAAGCTTACATATCGCAAATGTGTAAGCCTATACATGCTAAAACCCAAAGTTTATTTTTTCCTAAGGTATTTCGTATTCTCATAATTTCATTTACAGAACATTCACAAATATTTTCCTCTACCTCAAATTCCTACATTATCTAAAAGTACGCGTCGCATTACATTTTAGTCTGGAAATTATTTCCCAGACTGCTCAGCTGCCATGTCAGCAATTTTATCGTGAAAACCCAAAATCTCCTACAAATGAGAATACGAAGTACTGCAGGTAACTAATTATATAAATAGAGTAATTATCATCATAAGGGCAGTTGTAATTTAGAAGTGCAATTAAGAGTGTCCCCCACCAGTGGTAAGACCTCTTAACTTGTACGAGAAATAAAATCAACATTTTTCAAAAGTTTTTGTTGTCTGATTCATCAATATCATTTTTGCACTTACCTTTTATGACTAAATGCTATCTAATATCATTTTTATGCTTATATTTTTGACTAGATATTATGCATATAGTATAACATTTTTATATTTACCTTTATGACTAGATATTACTTTATATCATTTTTATGCCTATTTTTTTTTACTTGATAAATACTATATCATTTTTATACTTACTTTATGATTAGATATTATACCATATCATCCTAATACTTACTTTGTGACTAGATAAGTACTATATCATTTTTATAATAACTTTTGACTAGATATTAGTAAAACAAAATTTTTCAAAAATTTTCTGTTCATGAACCGGTCGGGGTGTGCATCTCGCTCATATTACAACTACACATGCTTAATCATTCCATGGTAGAAAATTTCTATCTCAATCACTGAAACTGTTTCGATATAAATTTTCTTATTTAAAGGGGGAGAGATGTTGTGACACGCACCATGCATAAGCCGTGACACGCAACATGTATACATAAGCATATACATACAACCCCCATAACAACAAAACTCTTTAAAATTTCCATGTGTCATGTCACATGATAAAGTTCCTATCTGCTTTCCCTCATTAAAAAGTGCATGTACCCAAATTTCTAAATAACCAAAATAAATTTCATCTCACTTACAATTCTTTCTGACTAACGTCAGCATAAATCACAAAAAGTCAAAGTCATGCACTAGTAAAATCCATACACTTGTAATTTCAAATTACAAAAACCCAAAACTTTTCAATAAATTTCATGCGATAATTTCCTGTATTGTCTAAAATTTCACTTTTCAAGGCCCTCCACATAAACTCAGTTTCAAGAGATCAAGAGGAATCAAAATTCCATCCAAAAGGTAGATAAGTCACATGTTAAAAACAAGCGGGCATAAGATTCAGTTTCGAGGAGATCCGCCGCCGCGCCGCCGGTTCGGTTACGAGTTAATTGTCCTAAATCGAAAAGCAATTTTTTGAAATAAGTAAAAATCTGTAACTTTTATTGTGAACCATACTAAAGATCAAGATAATACTAATACATAAACCTTGCAGCTAATAAAATTCTTAAAAGATAACGAAAAAGTTAAAATCTTTCATTTGATTTCCTCCTCGATTTCTCTTCGCAGCTCTTCTCTTCTCGAAGAAAGCACGGCCTGAAGATATAACAGCTGCTCTTTGCACAAGGTACATGCTTGGGTGGATGAAGTAAAAGAGGTAGATGCTCTCGGGAGTTGAGCATTTTTGTTGGCTAGGGACAGTTTGGTATCGACTATGGCTTCTAAAATTCTAAATCTAGATTGTAAAAATATTTTTAAGGTTTCGAAAGTGGGAAGTCCTTCTGCAGTACTGACTTCTTGTTCCCATGCACGGTGCGTTTCTGCTAGTAAACATTGTACCACCATATAGATGAGAATTGCATCACGTTGCTTAGTGAAAACTGGCAATGCCTCGAGTTCAAAGATGCATTCGGAAGACTTATCTAGCAAAGTTTTGATAGCATTGGCTGATTCGTGTGCTGCTTTGGGTAGATTAAGGAGTGCTTTCAATTGGGCATTTACCAAGACTCGTTTGTTATCATACCTTTCAAGTAATATCTTCCATGAATAATGAAATTTCTGCACCGGAGATAACGCGAAATTTGTATGCACCAGGGAATTGAACGAATCGTGAAAAGTTCTCCAGGAATCATAAGAACCTGAGAATTTTGGGTTTGTGATACTAGGCAATCACAGGGACGATGAATTTTCGTTCTCTGCTTTTGGACTTGGTTCCACCTTTGTTTCGAATGGATCTAATGCATCCCTAAGAATACCTCGAAACAGGAAGCATTTATTTTCTATTCTTGAAAATTGATCGTTTGCGAAATAACCGTACTTTTAAAGTTCACTATCTTCTAAAGCCTGCATGGCTTGGATAATTGTATAGGGATCTTTCTCATAATCTGACCAAATTTCTCTTAGAGCGGTTAATCGCTCAGAAATAAGACCTTTCGTTCATTTTTCTACCTAAGTTTCATTGTAGATACTGAACGATTTTTCGAAGATTATTGCAGAGGTGGCTTGGTTGCCCAAAAGTTTTTGAAGTGCAGACATAATTAAAAGATTGACAAGATAAAACACTAGACCTTAGATCCGGCTCGAAGACCATAAAATGTACTGCCCGTTAGTAGAACGTACACGCAAATTTGAACTTAGTGAAACTGAAATGGATGCACTGGTAAATTTGGATCAAGGTCAGTGGTCGACTCTCTTATCAAAACAAACACTGTTCACGTCATTGTAACTTTCAATAAATTATCACACTTATTTCTTAAGATTTCCCACTAATTATATTAATATCAGAATATGTATATAAGTTGTTAGGTCAGAGATCCACACACACTAGAAAACACTTATTGCCACATACTTAGAATTTACGATTATCAAGAATAATTGTATTGGGATAAAACTCAATATATAAGTTTTGGGTCAGAGAATTTTGTACCACACTGAAAACACTTATTTCCAGAGTAGTTGCAATATAAAATCGTCAAGAGCGTAATACATATGTTTATATATATGTAAAATTAATATAGGTTATGGATAAATTATGATATTTAATAAATATGCACAGGAAATGTAGAATATGTAAATATATAATAAAATAGATATATGAATGAGTATAAATTTTTTACAAGTGACTGGTACTCCCCGATCTAAAACTTGATTCTTTAGGGTTGGCTTTAAGCTAATGTTAAGACCCTTCGTTGTAACCATTGGTTAGAACAATTCTTTTTTCCAGTCGAGACCAGAAATAAAGTGTTACTGTTAGTAATGAGATGTTTATATAAGTAAATAAGATGTGTGTATTTCCGTCGAGACCAGAAATGATTGTTAGTAAAAGACCCGAGATAATATTCTTTAAGTCAGTCGAGACCCAGCACAAAGTGTTATCTTATCTTTAGTCGAGACCCGAAATAGGATGCGTTTATTTCCGTCGAGACCAGAAATCATTGTTAGTAAATATCTTAACTTCAGTCGAGACCCGAAATAAGATGTGCTTATTTCCGTCGATACCAGAAATGATTTGTTTTGTTAGTTGTTAAAAAGTGATATATCAGTCGATTACCCGATTTAAATGTTAGTCCCTAAACAGCCAACTTACGTCAAGTGATGCCAAGTACAAAAAGAGATCGAGATCAGTCAGCTTGTCGTTTATATAGCCCTTGATTGCACACGACACCACTGTTGGAGTAGCAGAGGCGCATGATTACAAGAATTGGCAGTGCAGCAAAAAATTTAGAACAGCCCATGCTGCTGTGTTAAATTGAATTATATTTGAAAAGAAAAAAAATGTCTCTCTATCACGTAGAGAAAAATTCCCGTTCGATGGTACTTGTATTGATGTTACTGATAGAGTTGTAAATTAATCTGCTTCATCTGATCGTATTTCTGCCATGCATTGTATGTTGCATTACAACACATGCTTTTGTTAGAGGTTTTACTTACTTTTTGGGAAAATTGTAATTAGATTTTCTGTTCAGAACTCAATTTTTACATGGTATGTTTGGATATGTTCTCTTTTCAGCAATTGTTTTTAGCACGAATCTAACTGCTTCAATCATATGATAATAATTTTAATTTGATCTGCTCCATGAGGCTATACTTTTCAGGGCCGGATTAACCCATAAGCAAACTAGGCAGCTGCTTAGGGCCCCCGTAAAATTGGGGCCCCGAAAATCAGGCGTTTAATTTTTTCCAAGTATCAATAAGAAATTTTAAGTCAAAACAATATTTCAATTTCCATAAAATGAGTCTTTCTTAGCCAGATAAAAGAAGTTGGGAAAATGCCTTTTTAAATGGGGGCCCCAAAGATTAAGAGTATTATTTGTTTTTAGTTTCAACAGGAAATTCTGGATCAAAAGAACATCAGAATTCCCATACAATGAGTCTTTTCAATTGAAAAAAGTTTGGATAATGACTTCTGAAGTGGGGCCCCTAAGATCAGGCTATTATAGTCGTCAGAAAAGTGCCGAAATTAACGACATACTTTCAACCCTCTACATCGCTGCCGAAGAATCCTGCTGGTGCGTCGAGCGTGGCGGAAGAAGACGGCGGGCAAAAAATTCTAAGAACTAAAAACCGAAAATGATGGCGGAAGAAGACGGCGGGCAAAAAATTCTAAGAACTAAAAACCGAAAATGTGGGGATATATGGTTTTCATCAAACAATAGAAAAATTAAGTATAAATGTTTGTACCTTGTTGACTGCAAGTTAGTTCTAATTGAGGAGCGAAGACGTTACATCTCCAGAGTTGCTTTTAACGTTTTTAAAAGTTGATTGAGTGTTAGAATGTGTGATAAATACGTGTAAAAATGACGAGAGTTTATCCGAGTGGATCACGAAAACGGAAACTAGCCGAAGAAAAAAAACAAAAAGATGAAGAAGTCGTCAGAAAAGTGCCGAAATTAACGACATACTTTCAACCCTCTACATCGCTGCCGAAGAATCCTGCTGGTGCGTCGAGCGTGGCGGAAGAAGACGGCGGGCAAAAAATTCAGGAACCACCTCTCGCTGTTGACAATAACAATGATGCAACAGTTCCAAATCTCGCACACCGAGGAAACAGGGACAATGATTCTGGAACGTGGACTGAACTCTCTGAGGATGATATTAGCTACTGGACAAATGAGGGACCACAAAAATGTCAACACCACTCTAGTTCGTTGGAAAACTCGCGGAGAGTTTTCCAAGATGGAAAACAAACAAGATTCTGCTCTCGCAACATTTTTAATGGTACCAAGGCCAACGGTGAAATTTGCCAAGGTTGAATCGCTTGTCGCATCGTATCCTGAGGATTTAAATTCAAACCTTGCTGATGAATTACAACAATTTCACCAGTATGTTCGTTTAAAAATGGAAAAGGATCAAAGTATTAGTGCGAATTTCACTGATTTTTACAAGATCATTGTGAATGATCAACTTCAAACAGTCTTCCCTAACTTGGAAATCTGCTTCAGAATATTTTTATCATTAATGATAACAAATTGTTCTGGAGAGCGTTCTTTTTCGCAGTTGAAAAGAATAAAAAATCCTTTAAGGACAACGATGCGACAAGATCGATTATGTTCGTTAGCTCTTCTGTGTATCGAATCGGATGTAATGCGTCGCATGAATTTTGACAAATTGATAGAAGATTTTGCTCGTCAAAAGTGCAGAAAAAAGAAGGTTTAACTTGTAAGCGATCGTTTTTAAGTATTTTTGTAAATAAATTTAAAAATGAATTTAGTTTGAATATTGCTCTTTCAATAAATATACAACATAAAAATAATTGTGTCTCACTTTTGCATTCATAAACAAAAAAAAATTATTAACAATTAAATTAAATAACAAAAAAAAATGAGGGGCCCCAAATCATTCACTGCTTAGAGCCCCACTGACTGTTAATCCGGCCCTGATACTTTTGTATTGTATTTGTGCAATATATTATATAGATGACCAATACATGGCTTTGTTGGGTTGTGTACCTGTTGTTTGATTAAGAGTAATCAAATTAGATTTAATTTTACTTATAATTTTTATGCTTTGTTTTCAGGATATTTTCTTTTCAGAATTTGTCTGTAACAAAAATATGTTCGAATCGATTTGGTTCGAACATACGTTTTATTCTTCTTTTTGTATTCGTTTATTTTGCAAACTTCTAAGTTGTCTGTCAACTCTGGAATGACCTGTTTTAAGTAAATCTCAGTTTGATCCTCAGTTTTGGGTAACATAGCAAATTTGTATAGGGTACTATTATCGACAACTGGGGTTGATATACATATTGTCATTGTATAAACTATCAATTGATGCATGAGTTAATGGGTAATTTGAGCTTTGGGCTTGCCTACGAGTGTTAGGGAGTTATTATTAAAACGACTTAACTTCACGACAATTTGAATCAAACTCTATTAACTTCTTTCTTTTACATGAAATTACATTTATTTCTTAAGTAAAATTATTTCGTAATGGGGTCATTCTTGCATTATTGCTTCTTGTTATTCATTGAAATGATCGACAAATGTTTATTAAGCGCTTTATTGTCTTATTGGAAAATTTGACATAATTTACACAATAAAGCCAAAGTAAGTTTATTACGTTGGTGCTCTAATTGAGCTCTTTCATAATAAATAACTTTTGTCTGATCATTTCGATGAATAACAATTTCTTGTTTCCTAACATGCCTCCCCCTTTACAGATTCTATGTATTATTCTAATTTTATTTTAACGTCGTTTTTTTTTCACTTTACTTATTTATTAATTTTTGTGTCTTTTTGTGTTGGTAATATAATAACATAAAAAGAATTTAAAAACCATTTGCAAATGTCGGATTTTGTATATACCTCATATTAACTTTTGTTCTAAACTCCCTAAATTATTAATTATTTTAGATTATTTGTAACTCTTCTTTAACTGCTAATTAATTAATTTATTCTTGTTGCTAGATTATAATATCATTATATGTATACTTATTTTTATAATATTACCATGAATTTATTATTTATTTCATTTATTATTTATATATACTATATATACATATATATTTTTTTTTGTTTTTTTTTTTAGTCTTGGGTAGTAAATTTTTTTTTTAATACTTGGTTATTGGATATATATATATTACTGTTAACTAATTAATCTTATTCCCTTTTTCTTTTTAATTGTTAGTATCAGTAGTTGCAGGCTGGCATGTTTCAATGCAAACATCATTGTTTTGTGGCGAGTTATGTATGGGAACAATGATTTGTTCTCTTCTGGGAATTATTATAGGTTGAGAAATGAATTCACTCCTCCGTTTTACCTCTGGCGGATGACTGGATTTTTTACATCGTTTTTTTATTATGATTATAATAAGAAGAGAAGAGCAAACTATTATCAGAATAGTACCAAGAGAAGAAGTTAAAATATTAAACTTCTTGTGTAAGTAAGCAGTTGATTTACTTGCTTCGCTTTGAGCCATGTCGTACTCTAAATGCTCAATAGTCTTGCTACTTTCCTTAAGAATGGAACGTAACGATGATGGTTCTAGTACCTTTAACCTTTTTAAGTCGCCCTTATTAATCTTCTGCATTCTTAAAATTGGTTTGTATTTATCCAGTATTGGTATTTCTGGATTTTCTGGTTGGGTGAACGATAAATTATACAACGCATTTGTTTTAAAAGGAATAATAAAGTCTTCAAGTCTGAATGTACAAGGTTGTAAAAGTCTAAATATACCTACACCTTGTAAATGCACAGTGGATAAGCCATCTGGACACTGACAATATAGTGGACTACGGTTATGCATCCAATATAACCAAGCATTTTCATGCTGCATGGGAACTAAAAGATTGTCAAAATGTTTGAGTATTCGATGAGCACAGGTAGGTGATTCTGAGAAGGGATTTTTGAACAAATTTTTGATGCAATCTCCTTCCTTTGGGATGATACGCATGGGCTCTACTGATTCACAAGTGAAGAATGTAGTGTTTAATGGGATGCAACGTGATTTGAATTTTTCTTCACTTAATTCAAAGTTTTTATGTAAAAATGAACTATGAAATAAGTAGTCCGGTATATCGTCAAAAATGGAATAAATACCATCTTTTATTGGTGTGGGAATTAGGTAGATCTTATTTACACTGAAATAAGGACTTTCAAGAATAGGTATAAGGATTTTAATGAGGATTCTATCACCTAAACATTGAGAATATGTTTTAGTGATAAGCTTTGTTATGGAAAAATCAGATTCTATATCATGTTGAGTTGATGTTATTTCATCATATAGTGATTTAAATTCTTTAGCGGGAAGCATTAATGGACTTAATTCCTGGCGTTGAATTGATTCCAAAACAAAAAATGTTGTTGTAAGTTGTTCCGAAATTTTTTGTAATTCATTTAACATGAATAAAGCGACTTCGTTCATTTCTGTCATTACGTGAATCAGTCGTACTTCAGTTGTGGTATTCTTTAAAGTATCTTCCACAAACTTATTGAAACGATTAGTTTTTTCAACTAGTAAATTATGTTGAGATGTGAGGTTTAAAAGTGAACTTCCCATAACTTCTGTATTTGTTTTTATGAGTGTTAATTGTTGTTTGGTAAGGCTTATACTCTTTTTGTTACTACCCTCTAATTCTTCCAATCTAGCATAGATTTGATCTGAGTCCTCGTGATCCATTGTTCCGAAAAGGAACTTTGCCACTGAACCACCTAAATTAACTAAACCTCTCTTCTTTCTTGATGTGTTACACTGCGTATAAATATTGATTTCATTAATTTTTTCCTCAATTTTCAAAATTCTTAAATTTATTTCTTTCCTCCAATGTTTACAATTACTCTCACCTGGGCCATAATTTATACCACTACATAGATATTCCAAAGTTTTTTCGCAGGATCGTACAAAACCCAGAGTGTCGTTCCACAAAGGGAATTTTATTTGCGTTAAGAATGTCCAATGTTGTCGATATGTGAGAGCCCGTCCAACTTCTTCGAATATAATCCCCGTTTGCCTTACGGGATGTAGTTCCACGGGTTCTGTTCCGATCATGACTGGTAACCATGCCAAAATGAGAAGTATGCGATACATTCTGGAAAGGAATGTTTATATAAATAACTTCAGTCTATTGTTGTGTACACGGCGCTTTCGTTTTCTAATAAGTATAGTGCTATTTACAGGACTATTTATGTTGAGATCTGGAAAAGGTCCTGTCCAGTAAGGGGACAGTTTATTGCGTCTCGCTGAATTTCGCAATAGAACCTCATCTCCTACATGAAATTTTACTGGATGAATTTTTTTATCATAGTACTGTTTTGATATATTCTTGCTTTGGAGTAAATTTTCTCTTGCGAGCTTATGCGCTACTTGAATTTTATTTCTAAGGTATAAAAAGTAGTTCTCATGGTCATATATAGGCAATGGTTCTCTTTTCAGGTTATCAGGAATTCTGGCCGTAAAACCGAATAGGCAATCATTCGGCGTTAGTTTGGTACCTGCGTGAACACTATTGTTCCGTACGAACATGGCAGGTCTCAGGTGTTCATCCCATGTATTCAAATTTTCATCAACAAAACCTCTTAGATATTCTATTAATGGTCGATGCGATCTTTCCAATGAACCATTTGACTGAGGATGGTAAGCAGTTGTTTCTAGTTTTTTGATTTTTAGAAATTTGCACAAAGCTCGGAACATCTCAGAGGTAAAATTTGAACCCTGATCTGTAACCAAAATTTTAGGAATACGATATCTGCTAATTATTTCATTGAAAAATGCCTTAGCTACTGTTGTTGTTTCCATATTGGAAATAGCAACAACGTCCATGAATTTTGTAAGATCGTCTTCGAAAGTGAGGATGTATTTATTTCCGTTAGTAGTTTCAGGCAGCGGACCTACAATATCCATGTATGTCTTATCAAAAGGTTTAAATGGAGTATCCGTTATCTCCATTGGCATTTTATGGTCTTTCCCTATTTTATTCTTTTGACAAACTTCGCATGCTTTTATGTAACTTTTAATGTCTTTTAACATGTTCTTCCATTTAAATCGGTTTCTAATTTTTTTGTATGTTTTAAAAGTACCCTGGTGACCGCCAAGGGGAAGATCATGGTAGTCACGTAAAATAGTTTTGATGTCTTTGGGGTCTGAAAGAATTACTGCTTCTGGATTAGATTCATTATCCTGTGTATATTTGATATTCAAATTTGACTCTCCTGTTTCATTAGTTGTGTTTTTTTTCATGTTTGTGCTTATTACTTGTTTTTCCTCACTTACTTTGTTTCTATCAGCAATTTGTTTCGTTTTCGATCTAGTGATTGCCAAGCACGCACTTTCAGTTGATTTTCCGGAAAAGGGTTCATTAACTTCGGGAATTCTACTTAACGCATCCGCATTTGTGTTATATCTTCCGGCTTTGTATTCAATACTATAGTCATATTCAGCCAGTTTATGTCTGAGACGGAGTATTCTACTTGTAGGATCTTTTATATTTACTTCACCGCGTAAAGGTTTATGATCTGTGTATACTGTAAAGCGACGTCCGTAAAGGTAACATCTAAAATTTTTTACTGCCCACACAATCGCAAGTAACTCTTTTTCAATCGTTGAATATCGTTTTTCGGCATCGTTGAGCGATCTGCTTGCATAGGCTATGGGTCTATCGTGCCCCATTGGACCTTGTGATAATACAGCCCCTAAAGCATCATTACTGGCGTCAGTGATTAAGCTGAAAGATTTGGCGAAATCAGGATATATTAACACAGGTGGACTCACAAGTGCTTGTTTTAGAGTCTCAAAAGCATTTTGACAATCAGGATCCCAGTTAAATTTTACATTTTTCCTGAGCAGTCTATTTATTGGTGCGGCAATTTTAGAGAAATTGCTGATGAACTTCCTATAATAATTTGCTAAACCTAAAAATGATTGTACTTGTCGGATTGTCTTTGGCACTGGGAAATTTTGGACACATTTACTTCTGCTTGGATCGGGGAGAACACCTTCAGTAGTACACTTGTGACCCAAATATACAATTTCCTTTTGCAAAAAACTACATTTCTCGGGTTGAAGCTTCAAGTTATGAGCTCGAAGCCTATTGAAAACTTCTCTCAATTTATCTTCATGATTTATTAGGTTACTAGCAAATATAAGAACATCATCAAGGTACGCCCATGACTTGAACTCGCATGTACCCGAAAGCACATGATTCATTAGTCTCTGAAAGGTTGCCGGCGCCCCCTTAAGCCCAAAAGGCA
Organism: Dioctria linearis; assembly: GCA_963930735.1. Lineage (NCBI taxonomy): Eukaryota > Metazoa > Arthropoda > Insecta > Diptera > Asilidae > Dioctria > Dioctria linearis. Next base: position 165,772,623 of record OZ005741.1, on the reverse strand, counting down.
TACGTTTAAATTGGAAATGCCCATGAGGAGTGCTAAATGCAGTCTTCTCTCTGTCATTTTCACTTACTTCTATCTGATGGTAGCCGCTAGCAAGATCTCATGTGGAAAAATATCGGGCGTGTCCCAACTGGTCTAGAATATCTTCTATTCTAGGCAGTGGATAGGCGTCCCCCACAGTAACTTCATTGAGCTTGCGATAATCGACTACAATACGCCAGCGCTTCTCCCCATCAGGTCCCGGCTTTTTCGGGACTACTAGAAGTGGCGAATTCCAGGGACTTTTACTCAGTTCAACTATTCCCTCGTTTAACATTTTATTCACTTGGCTATTTATTACTTCGCGTTGTGTTTGAGGAAGACGATACATTCTTTGATTTATAGGGGCTTGATTTGATTGAGTCGGAATGTCATGTTGGATACTTTTAGTATAAGTAAGTGCATCTCCCGGTAAATAAAAATGTCTTCATACTCATAAAGAAGGTTGTAAATAGAATTTTCTTCCACTACATTAATATTTTCTCCTAACTGAACCATATTCATTATTTTATTAATACGTTCCTTTTTATAACTTTTTAAATTAGAGCTTTGAGTGCAAAAAATGTTTCTTATATCACATTCCACTTCATTGCTATTTTCAATATTTTCATACTGTTTAAAGGAATTTATATTTAGATTAATTATTTCATAATTATCAAGCGATTTCAACTGAGGTGAGTAATCTTTTATTTTCACACTGTACTCGTTTACATTAATAACACTTAAAGCGGCTGTATCATCCAAAGGCTTTATTAAACAATTACCAATGTACACACCTTTCTCAATCTCAGCAGCCAAACAGAGCAGTTCTGCTTTACTGTTTAATTTAATTGGCACCAATACCTCCGATCTAGATGATAATTCAAAATTAATTTTTCCTTCGAATGTTATCAATTGCTTGGGATCTATGCTCCCTTTTGTATCACTTTTTAGCACACCAACTTTCTTAGCTTGCGAGTTAAGATTCGTGGCTTGTTGTGTTTCAATGCATACACTTGAGAGCAATCCTGTATCGATTGACTTTTGAGACATGTATCTATCATTAGGCATCAAATCAACTCCCTTAGAGCGTGATCTAAGATTGATTTTTGCCAGTGTTGGAGTGTCAACATTCGAAGTATTTTTGACAAAGGGTACAAAAATATCTTCAGCGTTCGCTTCCGTGCGAGGAAACTTGAGACGCTGAGATGGTCCATCAACAACGCAGTGTGAGGACAAAAAATTGTTGCCTAAAATTCCATCACTTAAAATGTTATCATTATCAGAGATAATGTGAAATTTACAAATGTAATTTGAACCGACCAACAAATTACCATCACAAGTTCCCACAGTTGAACTTTGACCATTTATCGTTTTAAGCTTAACTTTTTCATGTTTGTTGATTTCTATATTATCTTTTAATTTGCTTTCTTTTATTAAACTCACTTCTGAACCGGTGTCAACTATCAAGTTAACGTTTTCATTTTTTGTAATGTTCAGTGGGATATTTACCACTGGAACATCACTCTCAGCGGAGCACCCTTTTACGGTGTTTTTAATTAGAGACGTGCCGGGGTGTCGGCGGACGTCTCCAAATCGTTTCCCGTTTCCAATCTTCTTAGTTTTTCTTGTAGCTGTCGCTTCTCCCATCTTTCTTTAGCTATGCAGAAATTTTCGTCATGTCCAGGTTGTAAACAAAAGTTGCATAGAACAGGAGGTTGTTCACTATAACCGGAACGGTCGACATGACTCATATTCACCTTTTTATATGAATTCCCCTGCTCATTCTTAATGAATTTATTATTATTATTTCTAAAATTGTTTTGCTTTCGTTGGCAATTTTGATAAGCATGACCATATGCCTTACAAAAAGTACAATACGGTGTCGACTTACGAGTTCGACATTCGTAATATGTATGGCCTAGGCGATTACAAAAACCACACTTGACCTGATTTTGCTTTTTGTGTTCAGGAGTTAACCTTGAGCTGTTTTCTGTAAGTTGGTTCATGGTAAAATTTTTATTCAAATTAAAATTATTATTGGCATTTATGGGATTGGGGTTTGTTAAAAGATTTGAATAAGCTGTTGTACAATTTAGTGTACCAAAATTTGGATAGAGCATGAATTGCTCTGCTTGTTCGAGTCGTTTAACTTTTGAAGTCAATGCCTCTAGTGTTGTTTCTGGATCTTGCCAAAGATAGAACTTTTGAGTTGGGTTAAATATTCCCATTTTAAAACTGTTAACCGCAAGTTCCTCTAACTCTGTATTAAGAATATGTGCACCCGCAGGGTATTGTTCCTTAGCTTTCAATTTACACTTTTCTAATTGTCTTTTTACACGATTTAGAAACGTTAACAGACTTTCACCAGGCACTTGTTGCATTAAACGAAGTTCATTATTAAGTAACATATAGGATTTTTCATCCGAAAAATTATCTTTAAAGGAAGTGAAAAACTCTTCAATGGTTTGGAAAGTCTTATCGTGAAACAATTCTAATGCCCGACCACGCAAACGAGTGGGAATTAATTTCAATAAAAGAAGTTTTTCTTCGGGGGTCTCTAAAGATTCATATGCCAGCCGACAACAAGTCATAAACATACATATGTCATTCGACAAATTGGAATTATCTTCTCCAGAAAAAAGGGGAATAAGATTTAAAACAGTACTATTTACTGTCTCCATTTTTCTAATTTTAAGTAAATTTTTCGAATGCGAATTCGTCTTATTATTACTAAGAAAATTTCTATTACTAGGATCTAAATCTACACACCTTTGTATTCCTATACTGGATGGCGCTGAGTTGAACCTTGGTCTCAAGTATTTCCTTCCGTGACGTAGCTGTATAATAGTCACGTCTCTCGTTTCATTTACTTTCTCCGCTTCTGGTTGCTGTTCGGCTATTTCTCCCACAGCTGCGTCGCTTGTTTCTTCTATGCTTACTATTTTTTCCGCTGCGTGAACTTCAACTATTATTTGTTCCCTTGTTGTTGTGATTGGAACCTCAGTTGGATTGTTGTTTTGGAGCTCAGAACTTGCAATTTCTGAGATCTTACTTCCAATTTATGTTAGGGAGTTATTATTAAAACGACTTAACTTCACGACAATTTGAATCAAACTCTATTAACTTCTTTCTTTTACATGAAATTACATTTATTTCTTAAGTAAAATTATTTCGTAGTGGGGTCATTCTTGCATTATTGCTTCTTGTTATTCATTGAAATGATCGACAAATGTTTATTAAGCGCTTTATTGTCTTATTGGAAAATTTGACATAATTTACACAATAAAGCCAAAGTAAGTTTATTACGTTGGTGCTCTAATTGAGCTCTTTCATAATAAATAGCTTTTGTCTGATCATTTCGATGAATAACAATTTCTTGTTTCCTAACACGAGTGATTACATTGATTGCCTTACACTCATTACGTTTGCTGATTTCGAAAGGTATTATCCTCCTTAGAGCATCGGTATTAGCGTTCAACGTGGCGGGCTTATGAATGATGTTATAATCATACTCTTCGAGTTTGATTCGCTACCTCATCAACCAAGATGTAGGATCCTTCAATTTCACCAGACAGACCAATGGTTTGTGATCCGTGACTATCGTGAACTTTCTGCCATATGTGTATGGGCGGAATTGCTCCACAGCATAGACGAAAAGATTTGAATTGAGAGGTTTGAAAAATTAAAAGACATTCAGTTCGACACTAATTTAATTTGTTGATTATAGCAAATTCACATTAAGCAGAGTAGCTTGATTTGTATGTTCGCGTCGAGATACCAAATTGAACCGGTTAGGTTGACTGCAGACACAATTTTTGGAGAACAATGCAAAGATTAACGTGTGTCTAGCCATGTTTATATCGATACAGCAAAATTTATTTGTTACTTAGGTTTTTTTATTTTTTTTTATTTTTTTTTAGAATGCGTGCAGTAATATTTGGTGTAAACGTTTTAGCTCTAAACTTCACAGCCCACCTCGTCCGGGAGAAAGGATGTAGTGGGTTGATGAATCACAGGACTGGATATGGAGACTGCCTCCCGCCCTGAGGGAGCCTGGTGTGTGTTGTCATATCGATTGTCTGAGATTGGAAGTAGACAAATCTTAGTTATTGATCGTTGTAGTACCCGATCTTCTGTTTGAACTGAGACAACTCGCACTAGTCCATCTGATCCAGGATGGACCTTCACTACACGCCCAAGTGCCCAGGATGAAAGTGGAAGATGATCTTCTTGAAGAACGATGAGATGTCCTGGTTGAAGATTAAGCGACGGCTGTTTCCATTTGGTTCTTTCTTGCAGGGTGTTCAAGTAATCCTTTGACCAGCGATTCCAAAAATGCTCGTACGTTTGTTGTACAAGTTTCCATCTGGAAAGGCGACTTTGAGGTTCATGTTGAAGCGTAGGCTCCGGAGTTGTCAGAAGACTGGATCCTATTAAAAAATTACCGGGAGTCAATGGTGCCAAGTCATTGGGATCTGTTCTTAGGTAGTAAAGGAGTCGAGAGTTGACGCATGCTTCTATATATGTCAGCAAAGTGTAAAGTTAAACGTAAGGGTAGAAGTTCCAATGCATCGCTCTAGATGATGCTTAACGCTTTTGACCCCCGCTTCCCATCAAAATTAGGTGCATTTGGTGGTATGAAATGATACTCTGTATTATGAAGAAATAACAGTGCAGCCAGTTCGGCTGGAAGTTCGTTGCGGAGTGCAGAGAAGGAGTTCCTTAAATTCTTTGCAGCACTGAAGAAAATAGTAGCGTTGTCACTGAAGATTTTGGAGCAGAGTCCTTGTCGAGCTGTAAATCTTTTGTACGCTGCGATATACGCTTCAGTTGTCAGATCAGACACATGCTCTAAATGTAGGGCTTTAGTTGCCATGCAGACAAATAAGGCTATATACGCTTTACGTGCTGCTCTACCTCGGCCAGGGCCACACTGTACTAGAATGGGACCTGCATAATCTAATCCTGAATGAGAAAATGTTTCGACTTGGTTGAATTCGTTCTGATGGAAGGATGCCCATAAGCGGAGTTTTTGCAGTGGCTCGTTGTCTAAAACAGACTACACATCGTCTGAGGAATTGACGAACAAGATCTCGTGATCCTTGAATCCAGTACTGTTGTCGGACAAAACTAAGCGTTAGCTGAACACCGCGATGTAGGGTTTGCGTATGAGCGTCTGCAATAATAAGTTCGGCCGAGGGGCTAGTTTTTGCTATGAGAAATTGATGTGCTGAGTCATCTGATAATTCTGAATTTTGAAGACGACCGCCAACACGAATCATTTTTGTATCAAAATCAAAAGTAAATAATTGAGGTGCGATTAGAAATTTGCCGATGTGATGACAGGTGGTGATACTCATCAGGAAATAATCGTTGTTGATCGTATTGTATCAAAAATTCATAGATTGCTTCAATTCTAATGGCGATAAGTTTTCGGATGCTCTTCTGTCCATAGCAGTTCTATAGTTTACTACGAAACGACGGCACCAACCAGTGATTCGGAATAGCCGATGTAATGATGAATACCTAGCGATTAAATCCCATTGTGGAAGCTCTGTGCTGCTAGGTATTGTATTGTCTTTATAGTTGTTAATTTCAGTATCCAACACTATGGGAGAAGATGCTGTAGCATAGCTGGTAACTACTCGTCTATGTTCGAGATCGGTTTCCGGCGTACAGTTATGTGTGGCGGGATGCCAGGGCCAAGTAGTAGAAGAAGTTTTAAGCCATGGGGGACCTTCCCACCAGAGTGAAAGATCTCCGAGTTTTGATGGTAAGACTCCTCGAGGTGCACAGTCAGCAGGATAATAGGCTGAAGGTACATACCGCCACTTAACTGATGGTATACGCTGCAGAATGTCACTAACCCTATTCCTGACAAAAGTTTTCCACCTAGATGGATGGCCAGTTAAAGAATCTATCAAGCAATATACAGGAATGCCTTGTATTTCCACTGATGAATGAGTGCTGTGCATGCGCTTGATGAGTCGAGGAATTGACAGCTTCTAAATTGGAGCGAGCTTGGTTTTAGAACACATTAAAGTTGTCTGCACATTATTAAAATTGTGAGTGGCTCTAAAATAAATAACTGCTGAGTAAGCTATTTCAGAAGCGTCGGAGAATCCGTGTAGCTCATTCGAGAGATTTGTTTGATGATGTCCAATCCATCTTGGAATAGATATTTTACTCAAATTTGGTAGGTCCTTGCGATATGACAGCCATTCTTGTCTGATACTGTTAGGGGTCGGTCCATCCCAATCAATTTTAAGTAACCATAATCGTTGAAACATATATTTCGCTAGTGTAATTGTCGGCGATAAGAGTTCCAATGGATCATAAAGTTTTGCGATATCTGAGAGCAAATTCCGCTTTGTGATAACATCTGGGGGTTCATATAGCTTTATTTTAAATTCAAAGCAGTTCGTCTTGGGACTCCACCAAAGACCGCCTTGACTGTTTCGTCTTTGGATAAATTCAATGATGAAGAAGAAGGGGTTGTGTCGATATTTTGGAGGCACTTAATTGAATTTTAAGCCACTCTGAGTTTTTGAGAGCGCTGTTTGCGTTGATGACTCCAGGATGTGGTAAATAAAACAACGATGATGATGTAGTATGAGCTTCGTGTGAGATGAGTTCCATGTGCTCAAGCTTTGAATATTCATGCATGAAAGCTAGGTAACGTCGTTCTAGAGATTGCAAGCTTCTTATAGCAGTTATGCGAGAGTCCCCAAATGTAACAGAGTTCTGATAAACTTTACGAATTGGTAATCTCACAATATATCGTCCACTAGAATTACGGCGTACATTCTCTTTGTAGTAAATCTCGCAAGCTTGATCTTCATCAGACAGAATAGGTTTAGGTACTGCGATTTCCTCTATCTCCCAAAACTTTTGAAGAAGGGTGTCTAGATGCTCAGAGTTTAATGCTCCATTTATATGATAGACCTATTTTGTTACACCGTCAACTTAGTCGATTAGTGCTTGACCTTGGACAGTTCTTCCAGCTGGTGATCGCAATACAACTCTAGCTATCGCAAATAAAATGGTTTGCTTTGTTCGAAGTAGGTTAGTGGACAATGTTGTAATAGGCTTAGATGTCGATACTAATGGCATTGTCGAGGAGGGCGACTAGTCTGTTACAGGTGATGAATGTGAATGCGCTAGTGACTCTCCGCAATTGGATAGTGAGCATGCCATCGAATTAGAAGATGTAGGATCTTGCTGTGAGTGCAGCATTGACTGATGCTGGTGATTACAATGCTTACGTCTATTCTCTGATGGACAATTCGCTACAGAATGGCTTGGGCGCAAGCAATTAAAGCAGAGATATTCCTTGAGAACAAAATTTTGTTTCGACGTTGTGTGACAGTCTGCTGTCTAAATGATGGACAAAAAAGCAAAAGATGTTTACAGGAACATTTAGGAGACTTTCCGTACTTAGTAGCCACATGAGCTTTAACTTGCCATGGCTTAGTGGAAAATTTTGGATGACTGGGTTAACTTCCTTCCTTTGGTCTAGGCGTACTAGTCCCCATCCCTTCTAAAGTGTGTAATGAAGAGAATTCTCCTAATCCTTTCGGGTTGTAGGATCTAGCTTTTGGACAGTAGTGAAGACTAACCAATCGTCCCACTGGTCTATAGGACGTTTTAATGATTGTAAACCTTTTATTGCTTCGACGGTTCCATCACTGAGCTTTCGCAGTTCTTCCGCAGATTCACTTTCATAGGAGTCAGCGATGTGAGTAATTTGAGATAAGATGTAACTAATAATCGCTTGTTTGGATATCAATAGTTGTTCTATGTGTGATCTGGACCACTGTTTTAGCTTCCTGGATTTCGCCACAGATGGCGCCACCGTCGCTAAGTGGTTTTAGCCCATACTAAATGTAGGTTTGTGCCTGCCTTGACTGTATTGGTTTGTGTCTTGGATGCACCATTGAGTCTCGACTGCGCCCTAGCGGGATTAACCGGTACTACCGGGATGTGTCATTTGGTCTTGACTGCGGTCTAGCGGCATTAGCCGGTACTACCAGCATGTTCCGCTACTACGGTTTTCTTAGATATATATGTGGTGCCTCTAAATGTAGGCTTTTTTATTATGATTTTTCTTGAGCGCCTAAATGTAGGCTTTTGCTTTTGAACTAATATTACTAATAATTAAAGTTAATAGTAGGAAGTTTTTGTTCATGCCAATGGATCCTAGATGGAGGGTATGTGAGGGGGATAATAAAGATAGGGAGGGGGGTAATGAAATTTTCATCAGAAATCCTCTACGGGCCCTGGTTTTCGAGATATTAGCGTATTAAGAATTCAAGTTATTTTTGCTCATGGAAATGTATTCTTGGCGGTGTGGGGTGGGAGGGGGAACGAAATTTTCATCAGAAATCCTCTACGGGCTTTGGTTTGGATATTAGCGACATTTGTTCAAACAATTAGCTAATTGGGAATTATATAATTACTAATTGGCAATTAGCAGCTTGGTTGGTAATTAGCTAATTGGCAATTAGTAATGTTGTGTGATGCGTTTTACTGGAATTTGGCGATCTATACCTGAAAACTGATGTCCTTCTATTGGTTGATGTCTTCGAGAACTTTCGAGTTGTCTGCATGAAGACGTAAAATTTAGATCCTGCACATTATTACAACATGCCAGGTCTAACATGGGATGCAATGTTAAAAAATATATCAAAGTGAAACCAGAGCTGATTTTCATCAGAAATCCTCTACGGGCTTTGGTTTTCGAGATATTAGCGATTTGGTTTTTGAATTAATATGGGGAAGTTCCAGATATCAGCATGACATCAACTTGGTTTTGCTGTTTTCATAATTTCACAACATTGCATCACCTCGGCTTGATGATTTGAAACGCAAGATTTTTTTTTTTACCACTTTATTCTTCATCTGCACTTATATAATCTACCACTTTAGTTTGAAAAATTTTCAAATTTTTTAATAACATACATGTGTTTTTTTAATTTTTTTTTAATTTTAATTCAATGAGTTTAATCTCATTTTTTTTTATTTTTTTTGTAGCTTTGAGTTTACTTTTTCCGCCTTTATGCTTCGCTTTACAGCAGCAAATGTGCGTGAAAGGCCGCTATAGAACCCCACGCAGCGTCGCGTGAATCACCTAGCAATAATGATAAATTTGATTTGATGAATTTTCGATTTGTTGATGTTGATTCTGCTGCTGTTGCTGCTGCGACTGTTGCTGCCTATGTTGATGTTGTTGTTGTTGTTGCTGCTATTGATGAAAAAAATTGAAAATTAGTGATTTTTAAAAAATTTCGCAAATTTTGGCATAAATTACCTCAGACATCTTCGTTCATAAAGGTTCCTTTCGAAAATGAACTAAACTCTTTAGATAATTTAAACTCCTTCTATACTTATCTTGCAAAAAAGGATTACGTTTGCAAAATCTTGTAAATATTTCATTTTATAAACGCAGATATCAGTTAGAAACAAATGAACTAAACTCTTTCGCTAGAACATCAAAACAATCATATCACAAGCTTACATACCTGTGCTCAGATACCCCAGATTTCTACCATTAAAATAGCAATATGTAACTTAATATCGCCGCACTTCTTGTAAACAAACTTATATAGTTTGCAGCTGCAATTCAAATGATTTGAACTCTTTTATAAACATTAGACTACATATAATTTTGCTATCGCCTCGGTTAAAACATTTGAATACTTCAATAAAATCTTTCAACATGTAATCTGATATCACCTCGAATTTTAAAGTTAAAAGAACAAGATGTAGTATGAGGTATGTATATTGAAGCAATTTCAGCAAATCTATCCTGAAATCTTTCTAGTATGAAGTGTGTTGAAACAATTTCTTTTGCTGAAAAAAACAACAGCTATAAATAATGCACTAAATTAATTTTTCAAATTCATTATTTATTTCTAAATCTTAAGTTATAAACTTTTTCCCTATGTTCTATATTCAAAATTGGTAGCAATATAAGTGAAGTTCTATGAACCTTATCTTGGAAACGAAAGCGGTCCAGAGCATATGTCTCCCAAGGTCCTTTTCTGGGCTGATATTCAATTATATAAACTTGTGGAGCACTAGTACTAAACGTAACTTTCATTATCACAAATAATTTAGAAATATTAATAATAAAAACTAGTTTCACATTATTGATTTTTTTATTTAACGATTATAATAATTAATTGGATACAGATTAATTTCATGGCGACTAAGCTCTATTTTAAACGTTCGGCCGATAGGACCTCTATTTATAACATAAAAATCTCCTGCAGTATTTATCTCCAGTATATTATCGTCAGTAATTGTGCTGTACCGTTCAGGAAGGAAAAGTTGACAGTCCTCCCAGTCCAGGATGATACGAGATCCAAATGCAGTCTTACATCTTCAGGCACCCTGAATCTTTATTCCTTATTAAATTCCATTTCAGAGAAGGTGGGTACTGCTCCAGCTTCTTCAGTTCCTCCATTGTGTTTGCCATTTCAGATTACATTCTCCTTGGTTGTTTATCGTTTGAACTCCAAAATGAAACTGATTGCAAAACTTATTCAGCTCCTCAATTTATAGTCATGATTCCAAAATAAGTTTAATCCTGCTTAAAGCAAATTTGTAATATCAGCACATTAAGCTGAATGATTCATGTAATTTGATACCACAAACAGCCCAATTCCAAGAATTTTACTGATCGAAACGATTCATTGGAATTCGTAAACAAATTTTCACATCCTGTTGTAAACAAATTTAAGCAATATCAACACATTTATTCTTTTCATGTCATTTGATACCACACTTCCTGTAAGCAGCCCAATTCCAAGAATTTTACTGATCAAAACGTTTCATTGGAATTCGTAAACAAATTTTCACATCCTGCTGTAAACAAATTTAAGCAATATCAGCAAATGATTCATGTTTATACTACTGATCGAAACGTTTCATTGGAATTCGTTAGCAAATTTTCACATTATGCTGTAAACAAATTTAAGCAATATCAGCAAATGATTCATGTTTATTCTTTTCATATAATTTGATACCACACTTCCTGTAGGCAGCCAAAAATTTTATTGTTCCAAGAATTTTACTGATCGAAACGTTTCATTGGAATGTAAACAAATTTTCACATTTTCTTGTATGCATTCATGTAAACAATCTTATTTGCAAATTCGACCAGCAGAATAAAGTAATCAAATTAATTTGACTGATTTTGTTATCGTGTAATTCGATATCATCTCAGCCTGTAAGCAAATTCGTTGGAATTCATCCTGTGCAATGATTATTGTAGCAGCAGGATCATTCATGTTTACAAACCGTTGCTATAAAAGCGCAAGCAAACTCTTGGGGAGCACCAGTCAATCTAAGTGATTCTTAGTGTTAGTGTTGAATAAAAAAGTAAATAAATAAAAATGTCTATCACAGTAGTAAATGAAAGTTTTTCAGTGTTGAAGTGTTTAAAAGATGCAAATTTTGTGAATAAAAACAATATTGTTAAAGAGTGCAACAGAAACATTCGTAAATTTCAAGCAGCATTTCGGAAGTGCAATAAGAATGCTATGAAACGACATTTGGACAGCTGTATTGCTCAAATTAAATCGTTGAGAGTGTTAATCAAAGCTCCCCATCGAGGTGGAGGAATTAATCAACGAGTAATAAGAAGTGATTTTGTTAAGTGGGAAGAAATAAAAACAGCATTCGTAGTTAGAATTAGGGCAGGTGTTATCGTGAATATAAGCCACCTAGATCCTAAGCTATTTATGCAAAATGCTTCCAAATTAGTGATAATGACGTTATTAAAGACATTAAGTATTTCCAAGCAAGAACTGCCCTAATCAGTGTGGAGGATAATTTGAATGAGTGGTATAAATTAAATATATACGATTCAATACTTACTCAACTAGACGAGTTTCAACAGAAAGATAGTGGTTGGGCTCTGCATTCTGTAATACATTTAGCGGTGCAAATCAACAGGTTTGAGCCGATTCGAGGATCATTTTATATACCTCTGCCAAAGGAGATTGCATCAAAGAAAGCTTGCATTAATGTGAAAACCAATGATGAAGCACGCTTCGCGTGGGCCGTAATGTCAGCGCTATATCCTGCGAATGTTCACTCCGATAGGACCTCATCAGATCCACATTATTCTATTGTGCTAAATTTAACTGGAATAACATTTCCCATAACTCTTAAGCAAATAACTAAATAACTAATAATTTGAAGACCAGAACGATTTATCAATAAACGTATTCACGTATAAACACAGGATGGAGCGGTATGTAAATCTCTTAATGATTCAAGATGATGATGATGATGATGATGATGATGATGATGATGATGATGATGATGATGATGATGATGATGATGATGATGATGATGATGATGATGATGATGATGATGATGATGATGATGATGATGATGATGATGATGATGATGATGATGATGATGATGATGATGATGATGATGATGATGATGATGATGATGATGATGATGATGATGATGATGATGATGATGATGATGATGATGATGATGATGATGATGATGATGATGATGATGATGATGATGATGATGATGATGATGATGATGATGATGATGATGATGATGATGATGATGATGATGATGATGATGATGATGATGATGATGATGATGATGATGATGATGATGATGATGATGATGATGATGATGATGATGATGATGATGATGATGATGATGATGATGATGATGATGATGATGATGATGATGATGATGATGATGATGATGATGATGATGATGATGATGATGATGATGATGATGATGATGATGATGATGATGATGATGATGATGATGATGATGATGATGATGATGATGATGATGATGATGATGATGATGATGATGATGATGATGATGATGATGATGATGATGATGATGATGATGATGATGATGATGATGATGATGATGATGATGATGATGATGATGATGATGATGATGATGATGATGATGATGATGATGATGATGATGATGATGATGATGATGATGATGATGATGATGATGATGATGATGATGATGATGATGATGATGATGATGATGATGATGATGATGATGATGATGATGATGATGATGATGATGATGATGATGATGATGATGATGATGATGATGATGATGATGATGATGATGATGATGATGATGATGATGATGATGATGATGATGATGATGATGATGATGATGATGATGATGATGATGATGATGATGATGATGATGATGATGATGATGATGATGATGATGATGATGATGATGATGATGATGATGATGATGATGATGATGATGATGATGATGATGATGATGATGATGATGATGATGATGATGATGATGATGATGATGATGATGATGATGATGATGATGATGATGATGATGATGATGATGATGATGATGATGATGATGATGATGATGATGATGATGATGATGATGATGATGATGATGATGATGATGATGATGATGATGATGATGATGATGATGATGATGATGATGATGATGATGATGATGATGATGATGATGATGATGATGATGATGATGATGATGATGATGATGATGATGATGATGATGATGATGATGATGATGATGATGATGATGATGATGATGATGATGATGATGATGATGATGATGATGATGATGATGATGATGATGATGATGATGATGATGATGATGATGATGATGATGATGATGATGATGATGATGATGATGATGATGATGATGATGATGATGATGATGATGATGATGATGATGATGATGATGATGATGATGATGATGATGATGATGATGATGATGATGATGATGATGATGATGATGATGATGATGATGATGATGATGATGATGATGATGATGATGATGATGATGATGATGATGATGATGATGATGATGATGATGATGATGATGATGATGATGATGATGATGATGATGATGATGATGATGATGATGATGATGATGATGATGATGATGATGATGATGATGATGATGATGATGATGATGATGATGATGATGATGATGATGATGATGATGATGATGATGATGATGATGATGATGATGATGATGATGATGATGATGATGATGATGATGATGATGATGATGATGATGATGATGATGATGATGATGATGATGATGATGATGATGATGATGATGATGATGATGATGATGATGATGATGATGATGATGATGATGATGATGATGATGATGATGATGATGATGATGATGATGATGATGATGATGATGATGATGATGATGATGATGATGATGATGATGATGATGATGATGATGATGATGATGATGATGATGATGATGATGATGATGATGATGATGATGATGATGATGATGATGATGATGATGATGATGATGATGATGATGATGATGATGATGATGATGATGATGATGATGATGATGATGATGATGATGATGATGATGATGATGATGATGATGATGATGATGATGATGATGATGATGATGATGATGATGATGATGATGATGATGATGATGATGATGATGATGATGATGATGATGATGATGATGATGATGATGATGATGATGATGATGATGATGATGATGATGATGATGATGATGATGATGATGATGATGATGATGATGATGATGATGATGATGATGATGATGATGATGATGATGATGATGATGATGATGATGATGATGATGATGATGATGATGATGATGATGATGATGATGATGATGATGATGATGATGATGATGATGATGATGATGATGATGATGATGATGATGATGATGATGATGATGATATATGCGACAGATATTTGTTCTACTTTTACTCTGCAGAAAAATTAGCATCACACACTCCTGAATGTGAGAAACAAAACGATTGTAGACTTATGTTTCCCTCAGAGGAAAAGAAATGGTTAGAATATAAGAATTTTAACCATAAGAATCCCCCGTTTTGTGTGTATGATGACCTTGAATCAATATTGAAGCCGATTCAGGGAAACGATCAAAATACACAGCGAATCCAGGAACATGAAGCTCACAGCATAGGATTTTATTATGATGCTAAGCTCCCATATTACAGAGCATATCGAGGAAAAAATTGCCAACAATGGTTTGCATTAGAATTGCAAAAAATTGCATCCATAGCTGTACAGGAAAAGCTAAACATCAGGCCAATGCAACCCCTGTCTAAAGAGGAACGGCGTTCACATATGGAAAATACTTGCTGCCATATATGTGAAAAAACGTTTGCAGCCGATGAGGAACGAGTCCGAAACCATTGCCACTTAACAGGTAAATACTGAGAATCATAATTCAATTCATGTTTTCATAAATTCTTTTAACAGGAAAATATCGAGGGCCAGCGCACAATGCATGCAATCTCATGTATCAAGATTGCACCATAGTTCCAGTCATTTTTCACAACTTATCTGGATATGATGCTGACTTCATTATTAAGGATATAGCTACATCTATTCCTGGGAAAGTGGATCTCCTACCAATAAATAAAGAAAGATATATCTCGTTCACCAAGCACGTTGAAGGCAGTCATATCAAATTCAGATTCATCGATTCCTTCTGTTTTATGGCGTTTTCGGTGGTGGACATTTGAAATACAGACAATTGGCGAATATTCCGATCTATACCTGAAAACTGATGTCCTTCTATTGACCGATGTCTTCGAGAACTTTCGAGATGTCTGTATGAAGACGTACAATTTAGATCCTGCACATTATTACACCATGCCAGGTCTAACATGGGATGCAATGTTAAAATATACCAAAGTGAAACTGGAGCTGATAACTGATGTAGATACTCTGCTATTCGTAGAGAGAGGTATTCAAGGAGGTATAAGCCAATGTTCCAATAGATACAGTAAAGCCAACAATAAATATATGGATGATTTTAACCCAGATCAAAAACAAAAATACTTGATATATTATAATGTTAACAACATTTATGGATGGGCCATGTCACGACATTTACCTACCGGAGGATTCGGATGGGGTGATAGTCTCGATATTGATGTTTTCCAAATTCCTGATGATTCACCAACTAAATACATACTCGAAGTTTATTTAGACTATCCACCACATCTGCATGATAAGCATAAAGACTTACCGTTTTGCTCTGAGCATACATCACCACCAGGTTCAAAATTAGAAAAACTTTTGACAACATTACACCATAAAGAAAAATATATTATACACTATCGAAATTTGAAGCAATGCTTATCACATGGCCTCATCCTAAAAAAAGTACACCGGATCCTGCAATTCAACCAGTCAGCTTGGCTTAAACCTTACATTGATTTGAATACCTCCAAACGGAAACAGGCTACCAGCGATCATGAAAAAGACAGCTATAAAATGATGAATAATGCTGCGTTTGGTAAAACCATGGAAAATGTACGCAAGTATAGTGACATTAAGCTTTGCGTAAAGTGGGAAGGCCGCCATGGTGCCAAAGATCTCATTCACAGCTCCCAACTTCCACAGTATGAAAATATTTGATGAGCACTTAATTGCTGTGGAATTAAGGAGACTGAAAATGTTGTTTAATAAACCACTCTATATTGGAATGGCAGTCTTGGAAATTTCAAAAACATGCCTCTACGACTTCCATTACAGTTTTATGCAGCGCGAGTTTGGTGATAAATGTAAAGTCATGTATACCGATACAGACTCCCTAATATATGAAATTGAAGAGATAAACATATATGACTTTATGGCTGACAACATTTCTAAATTCGATACAAGTGATTACCCTGTAAATAATCACTTCAATATACCACTTATGAATAAAAAGATTCCAGGTCTTATGAAGGATGAGCTGAACGGGAAAATCATGTGTGAATTTGCAGGCCTCCGCTCGAAAATGTATAGCCTACGCATAAATGATGGCAAAACTGTAAAAAACGCCAAGGGAATAAAGACAAATGTTGTTCAGAGGCATATAAAGTTCCAAGACTACGTTGAATGCCTGAACAACAAGCAGCTTTTAACTGAAAATCAGAGCTGCATACGATCGCATAACCACAATGTCTACACCATCAACCAAAAGAAGATAGCTTTAAGTCCACATGATAACAAGCGGTATATTTTGAATGGCACAACGAATACTCTACCATGGGGGCATTACTCAATTCCACCAGAGCAACAAGAAACAAGCGCAGAAAGTTCAGTTCCAGAGCAACAAGGAACAAGCACAGAAAGTATAGAAATCTAAGCTCATTATTGTAAATAAAAACATGTATTATAGTTTAAGTTTCATTTATTTAAATAATTTGTTTTAATTGCATTATAGCTACATGTATAAAGTATTCTAATTATAATTATAAATTTATTTTTAAATTGTATTATAGTTATAGTTTTTAAAGAAATTATAAAACATCTTTGTTATTAATCCAAGAATTGTGTTTTGATGAAAATCTGAGCCATTTAACGTAAGCTTCATCTCCACTCTTTTTTAAGATTTTCTCTACGAGATATAGGGTTGGGTGTTTAACTTTCAGCAGCTCCAATTCATAAAAGCCTCCTGTGATTGGATTTCCTTGATAATCTTCCAGCTGATATGTGACGGGGTTTGTCTTTTGAACTTTAATAATTTTAAAAAACTCAGCTGTCCAGTTTGGTGTATAGCCTTTCTCAAATATATGCTTGTTTTTGCTGATGCGTACAAAATCTCCAACTTTATACTTTGCAGGAACAACAATTTTTATATGATTGTATACAGTTCAGAGCAGTTGTTTCTCATTAGTAGCGTTAATATCACGTGGTCTCATCTTCGTAGTTCGACGTATTCTTGAGTTGTATTCAGTGAGCAGCGACTCAAAATCTTATTCAATAAGCCTCTCTATATTGGAATGGCAGTTATGGAAATTTCATAGATATGCCTCTACGATTTCCACTACAGTTTTATGCAGCGTGAATTTGTTGGCTTGCGCTCGAAAACGTGCAGTCTGCGTATAAACGATAGTAAAACTGTAAAGAAATCAAAAGGAGTAAAGGCTAATGTAGTCCAGAAGCATATCAATTTCGAAGACTATGTCGAATGCTTGAATAACGAGCTGTACAGGAAAAGCTGAACATCAGACCAATGCAACCCCTCTCTAAAGAGGAACGGCCTTCACATATGGAAAATACTTGCTGCCATATATTTTAAAACAACATTTTCTGAAGCCCTTTTACCCTGACATATATGCAATGTAAATTCGTCTGGATCCTGTTTGTAGCTTACTTCAGGTATAGCGTCATCAAAAAAGTCAGCCTCTAACCGATCCCACATCTTTTTCTTAACATCATCCAAGTACATGGTATACCATAGTAGTATAGCTAGGACAGCACCAGACCACTTTTTCCATACAAAAAGTGTCCGGAAAATTCCAACTATTTTGGCGGATCACTTTGGGTTCTGGGGAGGGGGGTGGGGAGGGGATGGGATGGGGGCTGAAGTCGCTTTTGTACTGGAAATGTGACATCATCTTGAAGTTTTCTTTTAGGAGGATACTACAACAACCAATGTAGGTAGGTATGTTGACTTGGATATGTCCGTCTTCAGACCGATAATGAAATTCCGAATATGTAAACAAAATCGCAGCCGAGTAAAGTAAACAAATTGAGGGATATTCACACACACACACACACACACACACACACACACACACACACACACACTATGACATACTAAAACATTTTCTACCAGGCGATATTCAGTACCATGTTTTTAAATTAACAACAACAACAATTAACGTAGGTAGATATGAAATAGCCTAATTTTTTATCTTCAGGTGTAATGCTTCTAATTTTATTCATTCCATAAACAATTCGTACAGCCGAATAATGTAAACAAAATCGCAGTCGAATAATGTAAACAAAATTCTCACAGAGCCGAGTAAAGTAAACAAATTTATGAAAGATTCTCAATAGCTGAAAAAAAAACAACAACAACTGATTTGTTGTCTTAGATGAGTAGTTATAATTGAAAATTTCTTTTGCTGAAAAAAAAACAACTGCGGATTAAAAAGCCGAGAGTGATCATGATATCTAAAAATAGATCACGGCTGCTTGTAAGAAGTAGTGGAAATTAAAGCCTCGGTGGACAGGTGGCTGGTAAGTTGATACCTCCAAGTAAAGTAAACAATGGTTTTTGTATCTAGCAGTGTGTATTGAAAAGTCATTAGTTGTATGAAAAATTGTTTTTTTATTTATTCGCATCATTAAATCTTAAATTATAAACTTTTTCTCTGTGCTTCATATCCAAAATTGACAACAATATATCTGAAGTTCTATTAATCCTATCTTGGAAGCGAAAGCGATCCAGAGCATATGTCTCCCATGGTTCTTTTCTGGGTTCATAATCAATCATATAAACTTGTGGAGCAGCAGTACTAAACTTGATCTTCATTATCACGACTAATTAAAACAACTATTTTCACATTATTCTCTTTTTATTATTCAACGGTTATAAAAAATAATTGGATACAGATTAATATCATTCTGAATAAATTCAATTTTATATGATCGCCCGATTGGACCTCTGTTAATCACCGAGAAATCTCCCTGGACATTTATTTTACTCAAAGTATCGTCCCAAATTGTGTTGTATCGTGAAGGAAGAAATAGTTGATAATTCTCCAAATCCAGAACCACACGAGCTCCAAATGTAGTTGTACACCTTCTCGCTCCAAGAATCTTGTACTCTTTATCCAACTCCATTTGGCACGTCTTCAGGGACGGTTGGTACTGCTCCAACTTCTTTAGTTCATCCATTGCGTTTGACATTATTATTATTTTCTCCTTGCTTCCTATTTGTTTGAACTCCGGAATGAAACTGATAGTGAATGTGATTCAGCTCCTTAATTTATAGCCAATCTTTCAAAACAAGTTTAATCCTGTTGTAACCAATCCGCGCAGCTGAATAAAGTCATCCTCATGTAATTTCATATCACCCCACTTCCTGTTTACAAATTCGCATTTAAGCTGAATGAGTCCTGCACACCTGTGTAAACAAATTTAATCGAATGAACCATCTTCACGTAATTTGATATCACTTCACTTCCTGTAAACAAATTCGCTGAATGAGTCATGCACACCTGTGTAAACAAATTTAATCGAATGAGCCATCTTCACGTAATTTGATACCACTTCACTTCCTGTAAACAAATTCGTATAAAGTAAACAGCGAGGTGTTCCTATAAAAGCGCAAGCAAACCGCTAGGAGCCATCATTCAGTTTCAGTAAGTCTCAGTGTTAGTTTAAAATATAAAAAAATTAAAAATGTCTTCGGTGTTAGTAAATAAAAGTTTTTCAATAATAGAAACTTTGCGAAAAGATGTGATGGAGTGTTTAAAAAAATCAGTGAATAAAGACTATATTGTTCAAAAGTGTAATAGAAACATGCATAAATTTCAAGTTGCATTTCGAGAGTGTAAAAAGAATGCTAGGAAACGACATTTCGTGAGCTGCATCCAGCAAATTAAAGCATTGAGAGCGCTACTGAGAGCTCCCCGTCGAGGTGCAGGAATTACTCGCGTAACAAGAAGTGATTTTGTAAAGTGGGAGGAAATAAAGACAGCGTTCGCAGACAGAGTTCGTCATATCGATCCGAAGCTATTTATGCAAGACGCCGCCAAATTATTTACGCGTCGTGTTAAAAATACCTTAAAACATTATTTTAATATTAAAGTTTCTACGACGTTATGCGGTGAATTTATTAAACAAAGTGCTGACAATGAAAACATAAAAGACATTAAATATTTCCAAGCAAGAACTGATGCAATTAGTGCAGATGATAACTTAGAGGAGTGGTTTAAATCAAACATTTTGGATCCAATAAACACTCAGCTGGAAGAATTCCAGGATAAAGACAGTGGTTGGGCACTGCACTCTATAATACATCTAGCAGTGCACATCAACAAGTTTGAACAACTTCGAGGATCTTCGTATATACCTCTACCAAAGGAGATTGCTTTAAAGCAAGCTTGTATTAATTTGAAAAATAATGATGTAGCATGCTTCGCGTGGGCCGTAACATCAGCGCTCTACCCTACAAATGGTCACACCGACAGGACCTCATCATACCCACATTATTCAACTGTACTTAATTTAAATGGGATAACATTTCCCATGACACTTAACCAAATAACGCAATTTGAAGACCAGAACCAGATATCAGTAAACCTATTCATCCTAGAAAAAGAGCGTTTCTTCACCACAGTTCCAGTTAGACTTACGAAACACAGGATGGAGCGACATGTTAATCTCTTAATGTTACAATATAACTATGACCAGGATGATGATCATATGGATGATGATGATGATGGCAGCAGATATCATTTCTGTTGGATTAAAGATCTTTCCCGACTCATATCGAAGCAAACTTCGAAACATGATGGTAGAAAGTATATATGTGAGAGATGTTTGCTCTACTTTCGCTCTGCTGTAAAATTAGAATCACACACTCCCGTATGCGAGAAGCAAAATGATTGCAGAATTATGTTTCCATCAGAAGAAAAGAAATGGCTGGAATATAAGAATTATAACCATAAGAATCCAGTCCCGTTTTGTGTATATGCTGATCTTGAGTCAATATTGAAGCCGATTCAGGGAAACGATCAAAATACACAGCGAATCCAGGAGCATGAAGTTCATAGCATAGGGTTCTATTTCCACTTCAAACATGATGCTAAGCTCTCATATTACCGAGCATATCGAGGAAAGAATTGCCAACAATGGTTTACAATAGAATTGCAAAAAATTGCATCCATAGCTGTACAGGAAAAGCTGAACATCAGACCAATGCAACCCCTCACTAAAGAGGAACGGCGTTCACATATGCGAAATACTTGCTGCCATATATGTGAAAAAATGTTTGCAGCCGATGAGGAACGAGTCCGGGATCATTACCACTTAACAGGAAAATATCGAGGACCAGCGCACAATGCATGTAATCTCATGTATCAAGATTGCTCCATAGTTCCAGTCATTTTTCACAATTTATTTGGATATGATGCTCACTTCATTATTAAGGATATAGCTACATCTTTCCCAGGAAAAGTTGATCTATTACCAATAAACAAGGAAAGATATAGCTCGTTCACCAAGCACATGGAAGGCAGCCACATAAAATTCAGGTTCATCGATTCCTTCCGTTTTATGGCAGAATCTTTAAATACTTAAATACTTATACGTAAAGGTGTCTTCCCATATGATTTTATTGATGACTGGGATAAATTGGATTTCCAGAACTTGCCAACACAGGAAGCGTTCTACAATAAACTGACTGACAGTGCTATATCTCCTGAGGACTATATTCATGCTCAAGAGGTCTGGAAAAAATTTGAAATACAAACACTTGGTGAATATTCAGATCTATACCTTAAGACTGATGTTCTCCTATTGGCCGATGTGTTTGAGAACTTCCGAGAAGTGTGCATGAAGACATACAATTTAGATCCAGCACATTATACACCATGCCAGGCCTAACATGGGATGCTATGCTAAAATACACTAATGTGAAACTAGAGCTGATAATCGACGTAGATATACTGCTACTCATAGAGAGAGGCATTCGAGGTGGTATAAGACAATGCTCGAACAGATATAGTAAGGCAAATAATAAATATATGAATGATTTTAAGCCTGAGGAGAAAGAGAAATACCTGATGTATTATGATGTTAACAACCTTTATGGATGGGCCATGTCATAGCATTTACCAACCGGAGGATTCAAATGGGTTGATGTTCCCAATATTGACGTTTTCGAAATTCCTGATGATTCTCCAACTGGATCCATATTCGAAGTCGACTTGGATTATCCTCAACATCTACATGACAAGCATAAGGACTTACCGTTTTGCTCTGAGCATGCAGCACCACTTGGAGCAAAATTAGAAAAGCTTCTGACAACATTACATCCAAAAATTAAATATGTTATACACTGCCGAAATTTGAAGCAATACTTATCACATGGACTCATCCTGAAAAGAGTGCACCGGGCTCTTCAATTAGACCAATCAGCTTGGCTTAAACCATATATTGACTTAAATACTACCAAACGGATGCAGGCTACAAGCGATCATGAGAAGGACAGCTATAAGAAGATGAATAATGAAGCTTTTGGTAAGACCATGGAAAATGTACGCAAATATAGCGATATCAAGCTTTGCATGAAGTGGGAAGGTCGCTATGGTGCAAAAGCTCGGATTGCGGCACCCAACTTCCACAGTGCAACGATATTTGATGAGAATTTATTCAATAAGCCTCTTTATATTGGAATGGCAATTATGGAAATTTCAAAGATATGCCTCTACGATTTCCACTACAGTTTTATGCAGCGTGAATTTGGAGATAAATGTAAAGTCATGTATACAGATACAGATTCTCTAATATATGAACTTGAAGAGAAAAATGCATATGAGTTCATGGCTGAAAATATAAACAAATTTGATACAAGTGATTACCCAGAAGATAACCATTTCGATTTACCGCTCATGAATAAAAAGATTCCTGGTCTAATGAAGGATGAGCTGAATGGGAAAATCATGAGCGAATTTGTTGGCTTGCGCTCGAAAATGTACAGTCTGCGAATAAACGACGGTAAAACTGTAAAGAAAGCAAAAGGAGTAAAGGCTAATGTAGTACAGAGGCATATCAATTTCGAAGACTACGTCGAACGCTTGAATAACAAGCGAATGTTAACTGCCCATCAGAGCTCCATACGATCCCATGACCATAGCGTGTACACTATCAGTCAAAAGAAAATCGTATTGAGTCGTTATGATAATAAACGACATATTATGAGCGGAGCGACGGATACTCTACCATGGGGGCATTACTCCATTTCATCAGATCATCAAGTGGTAACCAAACAGCTCTGATAACAGGTAAACAGCTTTCCAAATAGCACTGATAACAGCTTCACAGCTTTTCAAAAACAGCTTTTATAAAAGGTAAACAGCTCTTCAAACAGCTCTGATAACAGTTTAACAGCTTTTCAACAGCTCTGGTAACAGCTTAACAGCTTTCCAAACAGCTCTGATAACAGCTTAACAGCTTTTCAAACAGCTCTAATAACAGCTTAACAGCTTTTAAACAGCTCTGATAACAGGTTAACAGCTTTTCAAACAGCTCTGATAACAGCTTTCCAAACAGCTCTGATAACAGCTTAACAGCTTTTCAAGCAGCTCTTACAACAGGTAAGCAGCTTTTCAAACAGCTCTGATAACAGCTTAACAGCTTTTAAACAGCTCTGGTAACAGCTTAACAGCTCTTTAAACAGCTCTGATAACAGCTTAACAGCTTTTCAAACAGGTCTGATAACAGCTTAACAGCTTTTAAACAGCTCTGATAACAGCTTAACAGCTTTTAAAACAGCTCTGATAACAGCTTAACAGCTTTCCAAACAAGTCTGATAACAGGTGAACAGCTTTTCAAACAGGTCTGATAACGGGTGAACAGCTTTAATCTACTCAGCAGGTCCACAGGATTCGGTGTGCTTTCGGCTGCATTACAGCTTCGACTTATGAAGATTTCGCATGCATCCTTTTATAGTAGAATGAAGTTATCAAATCCTTTACGGTAGCGAGCACTAGATGGAAAACATATTACTTATCATTAGTATTATCATTAGTATACCCACTAATGCCACTAGGGAACCTTACTCGAGAAATGACAATATGTAGTACCGGCTAATGCCGCTAGAGAACCTTACTCAAGGAGTGGTGTTTGCACTCGATGGATCAATATACGCACCCCCTAAACCCAATAATAACAATAATAATTTGCTCAAAAAGCATCAAACCAAGGTGATGTCATGTTGTGAAATTCAAATTATGCTGATATCTACAACTTCCCCGCTAATAAAACTTATTCAGGTGCAGCACCTGTAAACAACAAGAACCAAGATGATGTCATACGTGATATCTACAACTTCGTCGCTAATAAAAGAAAACACCAAAACCAAGGCATGCTGGTAGTTCCGGCTAATGCCGCTAGGTCATGCTGATATCTACAACTTCCCCGCTAATAAAAGAGCACAGCAAAACCAAGGCATGCTGATAGTTCCAGCTAATGCCGCTAGGTAACGTTACTCAAGAAATGGCGTGCCCGTAGAGGGTCTCTGATGAAAATTTCGTCCCCCCCCCCCCCCCACCTAGAATCCATTTCCATGAACAAAAATAACATGAATTATTAATATGCTAATATCTCGAAAACTGATGAAAATTTCATTACCCCCCTCCCAATCTTTAACAACGAAATATAACTTACATAGTGCCAGTTTACATTAGCTGCACCGAGTGGGAACAGGATTTCAGAAAGTTGGCGGAATTTTTTGACGATTTTATAGGGAAAACGGTTATACTGATGGGGGATGTAAATGCACGAATAGGAAAGCTGACGAAGCTTGACGAAGAGCTACGACTGGATAATCCGGGCCTAAGCTTTACTCGTAATTCAAAAGACACCGATACCAATGCTAGGGGGAGCAAATTGCTTGAGCTTTTAACAGCCTTGGGACATGCAGAACTGAATGGCAGAAGAACTGACGACAGGGAGGGTCATTTCCTCTTTATCAGCAGCTCCGGTGCATCTGTTATAGATTTAGCGGTTGTGCCTCTTGAGCTGCTTGGTAAGATTGAATGCTTCAAAGTGGAAAGTCTTAACTTTTCAGATCACATGCCGATTTGCGTTCATTTACAAACCCGAAAGCGTTCAGCCCCAGCTTCGCACGAAACTTTAGCATCACTAGCTAAACTGAATTGATACCTGCAGGGAGCTGACAGGTACCACAATAAACTAGATAACGAAATTAAACATATAAAAGAAACCGTCCCACTTAGTGAAGTTAATACCGACCATATGATAAATGCAATCTTAATGTCCGCTGTTCACCGTACGTCTGCCACTGCAGTAGGTTTCAAGAACAAATGGTTCGATAGCGAATGCTATAGGGCACGTAAAGTTTGCTTCAGGGTTTTAAACAATTTCAGAAAAACAAACTCAGAATTTGCGAAATCATTATATCTTAATGAGAATAAGAAATTCCGGAAACTATGCAGAGTAAAAAAGAAGTCTTATTTTTGTAAGCTGAGTATGCGCCTGTCTCTCGTAAATAATAGCAAAGAATGGTGGTCCATTTGTAGAGAAATACAAACGAAGAAGCATATTATTGGTTCCTCAATTACGAGTTCCGACTTTAAATAATAGCAAAGAATGGTGGTCCATTTGTAGAGAAATACAAGGGAAGAAGCATATTATTGGTTCCTCAATTACGAGTTCCGACTTTCTCCAACA
Source organism: Dioctria linearis (assembly GCA_963930735.1). NCBI lineage: Eukaryota > Metazoa > Arthropoda > Insecta > Diptera > Asilidae > Dioctria > Dioctria linearis. The sequence continues at coordinate 165,746,344 of OZ005741.1, read as the reverse complement.
CTTTAATACTTAATCTTAAACCCTGTGATTAATCAAACTAATATTCAATATGCGAAGTCGTTCACTGCAGTGAATTATTTGGATCGGCCCGTGGACTTGGAGGAAATATTAAGTGTACTGCAAAAAGCTAAAGATAACAAGGCCCCCGGTTATGATGGTGTGCCTTATGAGTTTCTTAAAAATGCAACTCCAAACTTTATGGAACTGCTAACTATTACGTTTAACAATATCTACGAATAAGGGCTAGTGCCTGAATCCTTTTTAGGATCCATAATCTTTTCAATTCACAAAAAAGGCGACCCTAACATCGGGTCCAACTATAGGGGCTTATCGTTTATCAACACGGTCGCAAAATTATTTATAAGTGTGCTAACAAACAGATTACAACAATGGGTGGAAGAGAATAATTTTCTGTTTGAATACCAAGCAGGGTTCAGGAAAGAATACTCCACAACAGATAATATATTCAATCTAATAAACCTAATTAATTTAGCCTGGAATGCAGGAAAAAGAAGATTTACGCTTGTTTCGTAAACTTTAAGGCAGCGATTGATACTATAAACAGAAACATGCTTTTCTATAAATTGTATAATGCAGGAGTCTCGACTAAGTTTATAAAAGTGCCCGAAAGTCTCTATCATGATACAAAAGCTTCTGTATGGAACGGCACGGCACTGTCACATTGGTTCGCCACCGAAACAGGTCTTAAGCAGGGGTCTCCTGCGAGTCCATTATTGTTCTCCTTATATGTCAACGATTTGCATGAGGCCTTGGGCGGTGGAATAAATATCGATGATTTGCATGTAAGGATTCTCCTCTATGCTGATGACCTGCTAATGCTTGCAGACAGGCCCCACGTCTTGCAGAATATTATCGACAATCTGCAGAGGTATTGCATGGTATGGTCCCTGCAAATAATTCACGATAAAACTAAAGCAATGGTATTCCTCAAAGGAGGGAGACTGGGAAGGGATGAAAGTTGGAAACTGGGAGAAATACCAATAGAAACTGTAAGCTCTTACAAATATTTGGGTGTCTGCTTGACGGCGGGCTTATCCTTGAAGAAGCATTTAGCAGACAAGCTTGAGTGTGCAAAAACTCGATCAATGCGGCCTGGGGTCGTTTCATGTGTAGCAAATCTATACGCATACGGCAAAACTGCAGTTATTTGACGCTGTCGCGCGCTCGTTAATGTGTTATGCAAGCCAAGTATGGGGGTACAGTCAATTCGAGGAAGTAGAGAAATTGCAACGCTCTTTTCTTAAGTAACTAGTGGGTATCCCAAAAACTACGCCAAACTATATGCTTAGCCTGGAGTTGAGTGCTCCCGATCTTTTCGTTTACATACTGCAATCCCACTTTAAGTATGTGCATAAAATACTATCAAAACTACCTGATAATAGACTGCCTAAAATCTTGGCTGGGAAAATCATAACAACTGAGATTCGTTGGTTTGTTGCGAAAACACTACGGGACATTTTAGATAAGGAGGAGGACTTTCTTGTGAAAATGAAAATTGCAAAGGGCAGAGCATAAGGCACGAACTAAATATATAGCACTTTAGACTATTAGCTCGCAGCACGTCGCTATTTGAAGGATATTTATCCCATGGAAAAGGTAAGATATATTATCATATGTAGGGGGGGGGGGGATTAATGTCACTAAATGCCTCTCCATGGAGCAAGTCAGTCAGTTCGCTATGCTCATTATGCAACATGTCTGAAGAAGAAAATCTGACTCATTTCCTGGCAGTATGGCTTCTCCTAGCTGAATTCAGAAGAATACACTAACAATAACGAAACAATAGCATTGTTAAACGGTGAAGAATGGGACATTTTGTACCGGTATACAAAGTCAGCAGCTCTGAAGTACAGAAATATGCTAATTGCGGAATATAATTCATAGAAGTCTACATATTAATATAGTTATTATAACTATCGTCCCCTTTCTCCTATTACAGTCTGCTCTCCTTCAGAATCGTCGCGTATCATTTAAAGCGCACTGATCCATCGCATATGAAAAGACTCATAATTTGGAAATTTTACATAGCACGTTATTGCCAGATTCGGATAGACGACACCATAGTCATTGTCTTAGTTTATTTTTTGTCTTTATTTCTGTACAGTAGCTTATTTCCTTTTTCTTTTATGTTATGTAGTTTTTGTATTCCTTTTTGTAGCAGTTTTCTATTTAGCGCTAAAATTTATGCTAAAACCCGTAGTGCAAACATAACATAGAGTGGTAATACTTTAATTTTAGGAAAAGATATATAACTGTATTATGTTCATGTATGGTTTATATGTAAATAATCATAATAATAACAATGTTTTTCTATTTATATTTGCTCTTTATTAAGTGGCTCATTGGCTGTTTTAAAAAAATTTTAAAACTAATTGGCAAAAGGCACAAAATTGTAAAAAAGACACTAGCTAAACTAACTTATAAAAAGTCAAAAGGGACAATTAAAACAATTAATACAACAAAACTGACACACAAAAACGAAAGCAAACAAGGCAAAATTCTCAAAAGAGACTAAAAACGGACACAAGAATTTTGAAAAAGATCTTAAGTTTACACAAAAATTTAGAACCAGTCACAATTTTGACAATTAGGTAAGTGCCAGTTCCAAGGAGTTCCAAAATTCCCAAATAAACTTATAAAAATGTCCCTAAACGAGCGAATTTCAACATAAAATTTTGTAATTTAGAACCAAGACCGAAACCGAATTAGAAAACAGAATAATCGAACGACCGAAAAAATTTACCCGATACCGTTATAGAGTCCCGCGAGAGCAGCCTGTAGTATCATAGACCTCTAAGAACTGCTCTCATCATCCCTCCAGATTAGCATCTCTAACAGAGTGCTTGTCCTTCCCACAGCAATTGCAACGATTCCTAAGCGGGGAGAAGCCCCGTGGACTAGAGTTGCAAATGATGTATCCTACACCGACGGTAGTGGTTGCCATGTGCAGTTGAGTGTGTCAGCGTGCGTGCCAGATATTCAAGACGTAAACGTCTCTTCAACCTGTCAATGAAGTGGCGCTTAATTGCGTGTGCGTGGTGTTGTGGGTCAGTGTTCTGATTCCTATCTTCGTCTCTCATGTAGTACAAGTGAATTGTAGATTTGGATAGCGTCAACACAAAGCTAATCAGACAACTCACCCGACTACAAACCTTTAGCCCGCATAGAAACGATGTTCTAGTATTGCTGAAATTCGGGTGGATCAACTGACACATATCGCGCACGAGTTAAAGTGGATCTTGCAAAGCTGGGCAAGTAAAGAACCTGTGAAACAGGGTGCCTTCACCACCACAAACTGTGCAAATCCTCTGAACTCGGCGTCAATATGTGACAACTGTTTAGGATGCATAAGACTGTGATGCAGCAATTTGAATGCTACATCAGCATCTTTGTAACTAGAAGGATAACTGTAGACTACTCTGCAAGTTATCCCTCCCATCACGCCCATATTCAGCCCGAGGTGTGTTCGCCATCTGTTGTATCCTGTATACTCCGGAGGTCTTATGGACATAAGCACGTCACGGAGCACACGTGTTGTAAGTGTGCTGAAAGGTATGTGAGGCGGTCTGCTCAGAACGAAAGCAGCTTCCAACTTAGTGCCAGGGTCACTGGTCCCAAGTTGGCGAAATCTCTCCCGCGCAGAAGCAGCCAGGTCGTGTAGTTGTGAAGTGTTAGTGTTTATTCGACAGTCTCCAGAAATATCAATAATATCTCCGAGAACCGTCAGTGTATGCGTGTCGCTCCAAAACTCCGTGCATTACTGAATACTGAATCTATTAATTCAGGATTAAACCTGATTGGAATCGACGCGAATTGCGTGTACCCTAGAGCATTACACTTAAGGTGAAATGCTGGCCTGATTCTGCCCCAGGTCTGAATCGTTGAGATTAGATCCTGTGGCCAGTCACGAGGATAACGTGGTCGAACAGAGAGTAGGTAGTAATACTCCCCTATGCCGATCCCTCCCAGCACATTCACCCACAGTTGAAAAATCAAGCTGTCTCTGGCAAAACAATCTTTGGAATGCACGCACTTGGAGACACCTTGATTTAACAACCAAGTTAGTGAGACCTAATCCACCTATCTTGACTGGCAGACAGAGCGTGCTTTCAGCAACCCATCGTCTTCCGCTTTTGCTTGAAGAAGACCTACGAAGCCTTCATCAAACGTCTCAGACTTTATCAGACGTTATCACGACTGACCTTCCCATTAAGGATAACGGAAACAGTCGACTACGCCATGAGTTTACAGCTCTAGAGAGTTTCTCAAGAGCGATACGGCTATTATTTGATTTACTCTCGAGTCCGATATACACACCTAAATACTTCAGCCAAGTATTAGTCCATTGGATGTTCAGTGGAGTATCTGTACGATCTCTCCACCTTACACACCACAAGCCTTGACTCTTACTAAGGTTGATTTTAGCGCCCGCGATACGTTCGAACTGTTCGAAAACAGCACGAGCGACCGAAAAAGCTTCATCTCCTGTTACGAAAATAGACAGATCATCCGCATACGCCAACATAAGAGGCCTCACATTGGTATATGGTAAACGAACTGAAAACTGTCCGAGAATTCGACGAAGATTCACCAGTGGCGGCTCCAACGAAAGATCATAAAGCATGCCTGACAATGGACAGCCCTGTCTGATACCTCGATGAAACGAGATAGGAGCCAGAACTTGTCCTTGATGCTTAATCAAAATCGCTGAATCTCTATACAGTTTCCCAACGATATCGAGCCACCTGGGCGGAAACCCAAATGCCTCGAGAGCAGTCAAGAGATAATCGTGCGAGACACTATCAAAAGCCTTTTGCTGGTCAAGTGAAATCATGGCCATTTGTGTACCTGTCTGTTCAGGGTAGGCAAACAAATGCTTGGCTACCGCGATGTTGTCGTAGATACTACGACCAGGAACACAATAGGACTGTTCCGGCTGTATTACAGCAATCACTGAGGGGAGTATCGCCCCTAATGCTTTTCAGACGATTTTGTAGTCTACATTGCATAGGGTTACTGGCCTCCAGTTCCCCATCCTCTGCAAATCTCCCTTCTTTGGAATCCAGCGCATAACAGACCTCCTTTAACTAGAAGCAAAGCCTGAATGTGTCTCAACCGCCGAACTGAAAACTTCCAAAAGGTCAGGAATTAGTAACTCCCTGAAACGTATGAAGAATTCTGGAGTCAAGCCGTCATAAACAGGTGAAGTGTGTCGCCTTAGATCCTTTGTCGCCAAGCATTCCTTTATTCTATTGAAATAAAGAATCAACTCCGGCTGAGTTGGGAGAAGAGCTGCCACACGATGGACTTCGGTCGACAAGCTAGAAGCTTGATACCCACTTCGATTGAAACTCGTCTCAACAAAAGATCGAATTTGAAGATTTCCAACATCCCACCATTGACTAAGGAAAGGAAAGTCAACTTTCTTCTCTTGCCAATCGTGTCAGAATTCAATGAACTCATTGATGAACTGCTTGGAATTCAACACATAATTGTTGAATATCCAGTATGCAGTTCGTCTTTCAACTAGAGTGCTGGTTGCCACTACAAGAAGATGATCGCTAACCGAACACACTTCATGAGTGACACCAACGAAATGTTCTAGTATTCCAGGTGAGACGTAAAGTCTATCAATTCTGGAGCCTGCGAGACTTCCATGGATATTTCGCGAGACCCTCGTGTATGATCTAGTCGTAGGATGAATCCAACGATAGATATCCACGAGTCTGAAAACACCGACAAAATTCCTCAATCGAGTAGCATTGACAGAGTTGAACTCAACTCCAGAGTGCCGATCCATTGAGGGATTCAGAGTGCAGTTGAAATCACCTCCGAGGACAGTTTCACCGCTAAAATTCACCAGATAGGACTGAACACTATCAAAAACTTGTCTTGTAATGTCCTGGTCATGAGGAAGGTACACGTTTACTACTGTAGCGTGCAAACTTTATCAAATAAATAAATATATAACCTTTTCCTCTGTGCAATCTTTTACCATGTAAATTAATAACATTTGTAAGTAATAACTTCGAACGAAAGTTTGTAACGCCTCTGTACTGACACGCACATGTTAACATCAAAGAGTGTTCTATACCTCGAACCATGTAAGAGAGAAATAAATAATTCTTTCATTCCGTCTCCAATCGTCAACGTAGCTTAGCGGTGTTTTTGTGTGCTGGGAGCTTAACTCGTCCGGGTACAAGTTTTTATATTGAATTATAACCTAGTTAATAGTAGATAGCATTTAGTGAGTTGTATAGAAAGTATTTTTAATTACTGAATTAAAACTCAAAGCTTGTAAACGTGCCGTGTTATTATTGTTTCCTCCACTTCTCCCCGCCGTGGCGGTGTCCACGAGCCATTCATCTTCACCATACTGGTCAGCCGCTACATTGGTGACCCCGAAATACACGTAAAAAGAAAAGTTCAACAAGAGAATATCAGTTCAGCTAAAGCATAAAATCTGAAAGCGCATAAGGACGCATAAATGGTAACATCTTCAAATATCATCATTGCGAATTTCATTCCATGGCTAACAGTACTCGTTAACGGCACCGCATCGACAGAACGTGGGTAAAGAGGAAAAAAGAGAAGCAACACAGAGTGCACTTACGTAAGCTATTATAGAAATCTTTCCCAGTTACACACACACCAAGCTCACAAAAAATTCTCGCTGCAAAGTAAATAAAAAACGACACAATAGCAGACAGTAGCACACCGGCCGACACAAAATCACATTAGCCGTTCCATAACTATACTCTTCAGCACATGCACGCACGAAGGTACCGTCCACGTACATGAGAGGTGAAAACGTCAGAAAATCCAGCTGCATGCAGGCAAAATATACATACACGAGGAAAATAGAATAGAGCGGCATTGTCTCGATTTGTACGATTTCCCCGCCATCACAAAAACATAGTAAAGTGACGACCACGGTTTCTCAACATTTATAAAGAACAAGTTCTCAACACAGGAAAGTTAAATAAATTTCAAGTAAAATTTGATAAAGTATTCTACTCTATAAATATATTAATATTAGATTTTTATTTTCATTATTTTTGTTGAGAATCTAAGCTTTTTTAGATTACTTTTACGATAATTGTAATGAGCGAAAGAATAGAGAACTTCATCGAAATAAAATGCGTGTAGTTTCTTTGACAGTAAGTACAAGAGAAGAAAGATTTTATTTAGTAAAATTTCCTTTGCGTACAATTTATCGTAGCAGTGCTGGCAAATGTTAAATATTAAAATGAAATTAGTACAATTTACAACAAAAACTAAGGAGAGGTTCACAATGCTAACAATTCAAGTTAATATGCAATACAATTATAATATAAATTCATAACATACCGCGCACCCTGGGGGACTCTGCCGCCAATTCACCTGATTGCTCATTTATCTCTAATGGTAACGGACAAATTCTTGTAGTAGCTCGTTTAAAGATGCCTCTTGAAGTTTTGATGCTCACGACTCTAACTTTGTGGTCTGATCCAGGGTGTACCTCAATGACTCGTCCCAAAGGCCATTGGAGTGGAGCGGTATTGTCATCCTTCAGTAGAACTAAGGTGCCGATATTTATAATCGGAAACGAATAACACCATTTAGTCCGTTGCTGTAGTCATGCAAGTAGTCATGACTCCATATTTTCCAGAATCGCTGGTGCATAGCTCTAACTCTCTGCCAACGAGTTAATTTATTATTGTTGATATCAGAAATGTTTGGTTCTGGAATTGCTACTAAAGGTGAGCCAATAAGGAAATGACCGGGACTAAGGGCATTGAAATCATCAGGATTGTCAAACAGTTGAATTATTGGCCTGGAGTTGATGACAGCTTCAATCTGACAAAGTAATGTATTTAATTCCTCGTATGTAAGTAGTGACTGGCCAACCACGCGGCGAATATAATGTTTGGCTGTCTTCGCTGAGCGTTCCCACAGCCCGCTAAAGTGGGGGGATCGAGGTGGCATAAACTTCCATGATATTCCATGTTCTTGACACGACTTCTCCACAGAATTACGATGATGGTCAGATTGAAATAAAGAATGTAATTCCTCTAGCTCATTGCGAGCTCCAGTAAAATTTGTGGCATTATCAGAAAAAATGGTTGAAACTTTCCCTCGGCGAGCTAGGAAACGATTTAAGGCACCCAAGAAGGCATCTGAAGTAAGATTCGATACAAGCTCAATATGGACAGCCTTCGTAGCGAAGCAAATGAATATGCAACCATATGTTTTTATGGGTGGTCGGCCTCTGACTAGGCTGGTGATGTAGAGTGGACCAAAAAAATCGACTCCTGAAAACGAAAAGGGACGACTAGGCTGGACGCGCTCAGCATGCAAGGTTCCCATCAGCTGTTGAATATTCTTCGGACGAGTGCGAAAACATCGAATGCAGTTGTGTTGTACTGACTTAGCTATGTACTTTCCACCGATGGGCCAGAACATAGTTCGAACGATAGAGAGTAACGTTTGAGGATTTGCATGCGAGTTCTTTACGTGATAGTGTGTCATAAGAGCTTTTGTGAATATATTCGTATTCGACAATAAAATAGGATGCTTGCTGTCAAATTCAAGAGCTGAATTTTGAAGCATTCCTCCAACACGTATCAAATCATCGTCGTCTATAAAGGGATTGAGGCTTCTGAGAGGACTTCTTTTATTTAATGGCTTATTATTTGAAAGTATTACAAAGTCATCATTAAATTCTGACCTCTGAATAACGCGTAGTATCCATATCAGTCCACTGTTAAGCTCGTCTTTAGTTAGAGAATCATATGACCTCAAATCTCTATTCCGGGAATTGTTGTAAAACCTGTATGCATAGGCGAAAACCCTCTGAAGCCTGATATAAGAGTTATGAAATTTGCAATTACTAATTAGATTTAACTTGCCAATAACGAGAAATCTGATTTTATCCCTTTTCTCTCTGGAGCCCTTTGGTCGTCTAGGGATGCTAGTTTTCACCAGTTAGACTCAGGCTGAAGAAGATATGCTGGCCCGTTAAACCAGATTGTTGACTGCATGAGTACCTGCGGTGTACATTCTCTGCTGATAAGATCAGCAGGATTTGCAAGAGTGGGCACGTGTCTCCAATAATACGGAGAGGTTAGTTTTTGTATTTTTGAGATTCTATTAGCAACGAAAGTGTTCCAGTCAGAAGAAGATGAAGAGATCCAGGATAGAACTATAGATGAGTCCGACCAACAAAAAACATTTTCTATTTTTAGGTTGATAGAATGATGTATTCGATGAAGGAGTTCTGCAAGTAGTAGAGCAGCGCATAATTCCAAGCGGGAATTGAAACAAATTTAAGTGGAGCCACTCGTGATTTTGCACAAATTAAAACATTAGAAACAATTTGATGTTCATTGAAAGATCTCAAGTATACGCAAGCGCCATATGCAACTGAGCTTGCGTCAGAAAATCCATGAAGCTCCATATGCTCATAGTGATTTACGACACGTCTGGGTATGCTAATATCTTTGATGAAATGAATCTGATTGCAAAAATCGACCCACTTGCTGTGAAGATCCTTTGGAAGCGATTCGTCCCAGTTCAATTTCAGTTTCCAAAGTTGTTGCATAAAAACTTTAGCCTTTACTATGATTGGATTAATTAATCCCAACGGATCAAATAAACTGGCAATATTCGATAATACAATCCGCTTTGTTTTTAGATTGACCTAGCTATCGTTTGATACCGTGTAGCGAAATTTATCGTGTTCGGGATCCCAAATCATCCCAAGTGTCCTGACTACATTGTTTCCTGAAACTTGGATCAACTCTTCTCGATCGTAATTTGATACGGTTTCTAGTAAGCTCTTAGAATTAGAGCACCACTTGCGTAATACAAAGCCTCCTTTTTCTAGCAGAAGATCTACTTCAGTTCGTATCTTAAGGGCGTCCTCTATGTTATGAGCGCCGGTAAGCATATCGTCGACATAGAAGTCGTTTCTTAAAACCTTTGCACCTATTGGGAGACTCGGAGCTTCATCCAAAGCAAGGTGGGTTAGGCACCGTGTTGCTAGAAAGGAGGCGGATGAGGTACCATAAGTGACTGTAAGAACACGGTATATTTGAAGCGGTTTTTCTACAGAGTCTCGCCACAAGATACATTGAAGACTGTTGTCTGGATGTTGGACCTCAACTTGGCGATGCATGTGATTTAAATTGACATATTCGGCTATAAAGTCACACTTCTCACGTTTGACTTCAGGTAGACGAGAGAGTTTGTGTTCTAATCGAAAAAATCGTTTTTTAGCGATTTCGAGTGAGTCGCCTAGTACCAGTGGATTATCACGAAAAGGCAGTGGGACAGAGTATCTGCCAGAATTTGATCTATAATGATTTTCGATGAAATGATGTTCACAAGCTATTTCTTCAGGAGTATGTTGTTTACTATAACTTTCATGGTGTTCTATTTCCCAGAATTTACGCAATTGCGCATCCAGTGAAGAATCTTGTTCAAAGTAGTTGGCATTTGTAACTAATGAATGGCATATTGGCTGGATAGAAGTAGTTTTGAATGGCCCAGAGACCGTCCACCCTAGCAGAGTCTTTTGAAGAGTCGGAAGACTTTTCCCTAGCTTAATTTGACCCATACATAATAGATCGAAAAATAATCCAGCTCCTAATAGCATATCGATCTTTTGAGGACAGTTGAATGATGGATCTGCTAGGTTTAAATTCGAAGGAAATTTCCAATTGTCAATATCAACAAATCTTTCAGGTTGATTAGTCGTAATAGATGGTAATACAAGTGCATCTATGTTTGTAGAAAATTCATTAACTCGAGATTTTACAATTAGGTTTGATTTATATTTAACTGACATGTTTGCTGCACCGATACCAGATATCGCACTATCTACTCTAACCCTTTTTAAGTTCAATTGCTGCCGCAATCGTTCAGTTATGAAGTTCAGTTGGGAAGCAGAATCAAGAAGCGCTCTGCAAGTTATAAAGGAGCCACTAGCATTACGAACAAGTATCACTACCGTGGCCAGGAATACTTGATTGAATTCATTTGATTTTCTAAGCATTCCACATTCAATGAAGATTGAACATGAGGCTGCTGCTTTGATGAATCTCCAATCGAAGACATATGTAATAACGAATGATGCCTCGACTGGCAGTGACGACATCTGCCTGATTTGCATGCTTTGACATTATGTCCCGATCGAAGGCAATTAATACATAAATTTAGCCGTTTGGCCTCATTGAAACGATCCGCTGGATTTATGGCGATAAATTTTGGGCAACTGAATATAGAGTGACCAATTTCATTACACAACATGCACGGGTTTGAGTTATTACTAGCTATTAATGCTGCCTTACGAGAATGGCTATTGGATTTTTTAAATATAAAGTGAGATGTACTTGCCGTTTTGTTTACATGACTTCCAAATCCTTGTGCGTGAGCGAGATTCTCCATGGTTTGGCATCGACGCTGCATAAATTCTGCCAACTCTTCCCACGTATGTATCACATCTAGTTGAGCTTCGTCTTCCCACTTTAATTGTGTTTGTGAATCAAATTTGTGTGTAATTATGTGCGTAAGAAATGCGTCAGCTATCTGTTCCTTTGTAGCGATTGATAAGAGTGCACGCATGTGAACACTTGCCGAGTCACTAAGAGTTCTAAGTTGTTCCACTGACCCTTTATCAACTATTCTTAATTTGAAGAATTCATCAAGATGTGCCTGAAATATGAGACGCTTATTATCGAATCTTTTCTTTAAAAGGGTTAGAGCGACATCATAATTTTCGGAGGTCATTTCAAGTGCTTGTATTGTTTGAAGTGCGTTGTCTGTCAAACAAGATCGAAGATGCTGAAACCTTTCGACGTTGTTGAGATGTTCATCGTCATCAACAAGTGTCTTGAACATTGAATAAAAATCTGGCCACTCAGTGAACTTTCCCGAAAATTTTGAAAGCATGAGCTTTGGAAGGTGAGATGCGCCTTGTGCAACACTAGATAATGCGTCAGCTGGGATAGAACTACGAACTCTTCTGCGTGCTAAGTATGTTAGTATTTTCGTTTTTACTGCACAATAAGTTTCCTTAAAAATTTCACGTTCATCACTTTTCACTTCATCCTCATCCAAACAATTAATTTTAGTTTGCACTGCACTAAAATTTGCTAGATACCCTTCCAAAAGCCCTAATCTTGTTTCCAGCTCGGCTTCAGTAGCCGTTTCACCTACTCGGTCAATAACATTTTTTAATTTAGTTTTCTGGCCTTTTATGGTACCTCTTTGTAGTCTCAATTCTGTTAAAACTTTTATGGAAGTAGCTTCAGTCGATGGAGCCATTATAAACAATCAAACAAAGCAATGAAGGTCTTTAGATAACAATTAGCAATGCACTTGAATGACCTTGTGGGTTTGCACTCAAAATAATGATTCACTAGATTTTATAAATTCCCCACGTAGAGGTAATTAATTTTCGATTTCCTCTGTGATTAAATGCCCTTAATACTCACTATCACGTGTTACCAGAAAATTTCGGATGACTTTTGTCAGACGCTTGAAATTGATTTCTTGACGAGAAATCCACTGATAATGATCCGAACGAAATTGATGCAAATATCCAGCGATGATTACAGATGATGATAATGCGATAATATTGTTGTATAGCCGCTTGCTGGTTTTCGATGCGAAATGTGATGCTATATACACGGTGAATTTCTGCTTTGTGGTTGTTTCTCGATTTAATTAGTAAATCCGGGTTACGAAGGACCATATGTTGAGAATCTAAGATTTTTTAGATTACTTTTACGATAATTGTAATGAGCGAAAGAATAGAGAACTTCATCGAAATAAAAATGCGTGTAGTTTCTTTGACAGTAAGTACAAGAGAAGAAAGATTTTATTTAGTACAATTTCCTCTGCGTACAATTTATCGTAGCAGTGCTGGCAAATGTTAAATATTAAAATGAAATTAGTACAATTTGCAACAAAAACTAAGCAGAGGTTCAAGTTAATATGCAATACAATTATAATATAAATTCATAACAATTTTATTTGAATAATATCAACTAAAATTAAAACTCGCAATATCAACATACAACTACAATTATATTATATTACAAATATTATTAGATTACTAACATTTAAAAATTTAATTAGAATCGGAGACGTTTAATCACAGTAACGTAAATAAAGATTCAATTTCAGCACCTTAAGAACTTACATAATTAATCACATTGAACAAAATTAGAGATTGTATGTGAATATTCGAAGATTCATTGCTCTTATGTGTGTACACCAATTTGTTATTACCGTTATCGGAATTTGTGTTTTTAATTTTCAAGCAAAAGTTATGATAGAAAGCCGTCGGACTTATACCGTCATATGCAAAATATGGCTGGTTCCATTTTAAGCATTGGTGAAAACCTCATTCAATCCTTATGGGAACGGAAGTTACCACCTTCGTTGACCATTCCAAAAGCCGTAGCGTCCGAACAAGACTTCAGCAAGAGACTTGTACTCGCAGACAAAATATGGGAGGTGACTCAAGTCCCCAATATAAGTTCTATTCGAAACAAAAATTATAGGGAACACGAACGGTGTTCGCGGTGTAGATCGATAGAGAAAACCTTAACACAAACCCGTGTCGAATTAAACGAATTACAAAAATCGTTTAACCAAATGTCAATGCGAAACCGCAGCAGATATAATAGCCCTTTTAACAGAAATCGGTCACAATCAAGGAATAATAGAAACCCTACTCCCAGTAAGATTTGTTGGTACCAACAGAAATTCGGAACAAAAGCAAAATAGTGTAGCAAACCTTGCTCATTCGCAACCGAAAATAGTTCCACAAAGTTCTCGACAAACGAGGAAGACTGAATGTCTCAGCGGCTAACATTCAGTCGTCGAAATCAAGCCGCCTATTTGTCAAGTGCCACAATACTAGATTGAACTTATTGATCGATACGGGAGCTGACATATCGGTAATTCCGAAATCATTTGTTCCACTTTGTACTAATAGAGACCCTGAATTTCACTTATCCGCTGCTAACGGTACCACGATCAATTCATTCGGGTCAAAACTATTAAAGTTAAACTTAAGACTAAAGCGTCCTTTCATATTTCCTTTCATAGTAGCTAGCGTAAGTAGACCTATAATAGGTGCCGATTTCTTATCGAAGCACAATTTAGTAGTCGACATCAAAGCCAAAAAAGTAATCGATCCAGTAACTAAACTCTCAATCAATGGAGTAGCAGCATGGACTACAGATATTACGCCGAAACTTTTTGTCAGCGAGGAATATAATACCATACTAAGAAAATATCCCGAGCTAACACGACCACCGAATTATTCATTACCAACGAAACACGCTGTAGTTCATCACATAGTCACACAAGGACATCTGCCTGTAGCAAGACAAAGGAGATTAGATCGTACAAAACACAAAATAACATACAACGAGTTCGAACATATGCTCCAGCTAGGTATATGCCAACCCTCGTCTTCTTCCACATCCTCGCCGTTACACATGTTCAACGCGGTAACCGTGCCGGATCGCTACCCCATACCGCATATTCAAAATTTTTCCGCTAGACTCAGAGGATGCATTTTCTTTTCCAAGAGCGACCTGATCCTCGCTTACCATCAGATCCCGGTCGCCCCGGATGACGTTTACAAAACGGCCCTAACAACACCATTCGGCATGTTTGAGTTTAAACGCATGCCATTTGGTCTCCGCAACGGGGCTCAAACGTTTCAGCGTTTTATGGATCAAGTCACGAGAGGCTTGGACTTCGTTTTCGTATACCTCAACGATAGACTGGTAGCCAGCAAGAGTCACGAGGAACACGTACAACATCTCCACGAACTTTTTAAACGTTTAGTTGATTTCGGAATAACTATTAAAACATCTAAATGCGTTTTCGGTACACAACAACTTAATTTCCTGAGCCATAAGAGTGACAAGAACAGTATTCAACCTTCGGAGGATCGAGTAAAGGCTATTGTAAATTTTCCCACGCCTATCAGCATTCGTCAAGTCCAACGATTTATAGGCATGGTGAATTATTACCACCGGTTCGTTAAAAATCTTGCAGAGTTATTGTGTCCTTTATACCAAAATCTAAGAACAACGGAAAAATTAAACGCTCTAATAAAACCTTTACGTGGCCTGAACAGTGTCAAAATGCATTCAAACGGATTAAGTCCGCTTTATCGTCCGCTACATTACTCGTTCACCCATGCGAGGAGGCTCATCGGAGACTTACTGTCGATGCATCAAACACAGCCATAGGCTCAGTTTTGGAACAATTCACCAACAAACAATGGGAGCCTCTTGCTTTTTACTCAAAAAAACTAAACCCAGCGGAAATAAAATTTTCCGCTTTCGACCGAGAACTCACGGACCATAAGCCGTTAACCAAGGCTCTGCACACAAAGACAGAAAGAAGCCCACGGCAAAGTAGACATCTGGACTACATTGCACAGTTCACGAGTGACATACGTTACATTAGAGGCAAAGAGAATATAGTAGCCGATACATTGTCAAGAACAGAAGAGATTTGCAGCCTGGCATCAAACAGTTTCTCATTACAAAAATTGGTCACAGAGCAGGAAGCGGACGAAGAACTCCAACACCTGCTGTCCAGTACCACAACACAAAAATCGAAAGTGAAACTAAACTTGATAACATTTCCAGAAATCAGTAATGCTGTTTATTGCGAAACTCCAAAAAGATTCGACCATACGTACCACAAATGTTACGGAAAACAGTTTTCAACTGCTTACATACAATTTCCCATCCAGGTATTCGCGATTCCAGGAAACTTATCTCAAACAGGTACTTTTGGCCCGGCATGAACGCAGACGTCAAACGTTGGACGCAGTCATATGCTCCCTGTCAACGTGCTAAAATCCATCGTCACACCAGAGCACCAATCGAGAGTTTTAACCTTCAAAGCGCGCGCTTCGAGCACATACATATGGACCTGGTAGGGCCGCTAGAAAGCTCAAACGGATTCACATATGTTTTGACTGTAATTGACAGATACACCAGATGGCTCGAGGCATATCCCATTTGAGATATAACTGCAGCAACGGTCGCGGCAACATTCGTTCACGAATACATTCCTAGATTTGCCGTGCCATCAATACTCACCACAGACCAAGGTACACAGTTCGAAAGCAAATTGTTCAACACAGTAACAAATCTTTTAGGAACTCATCCTATCCATACAACAGCTTACCATCCGCAGGCCAATGGCATGGTAGAGCGATTACACAGGCAGTTAAAAACATCTTTAAAATATTATGAAGATAGCTGTCAATGGAGCGCACAACTCCCATTAATTCTTCTAGGCATCAGAGCATGCTATAAAGAGGAACTCAAATGCTCACCAGCAGAGCTCGTGTACGGTCAATAATTGAAGTTGCCAGCAGAATTCGTCGCTCCAGTGGAAGGCACAAATTTCGAAAACCAACCAGAATTCGTAACTAAACTAAAAGACACCATGCACAAACTTAAACCAACTGCAACCCGTTCCAACGGAATCCCAGTATATATACCAACAGACCTAAACAAATGTAATAAAGTTTTCGTCAGAATAGATGCAGTAAGACCAAGCTTAAAAGCTCCATATCACGGACCGTTCGAAGTCATCAGAAAATTCAGAAAATATTTCGTCATCAAAATAAATGGCAAAAACACTTCCGTGTCTGTGGACCGTCTGAAGCCAACTTTCATCATCGACGCATACAGCACAAAACCACATCCCAAACAAGACAAAAAGTCTGTACATTTCAAATAGAAATTGTATCGCCTACGGCTGAAAGGGGGGGGGGGGGGTGATGTAGCGTGCAAACCTTCTCAAATAAATAAATATATAACCTTTGTAAGAGAGAAATAAATAATTCTTTCATTACGTCTCCAATCGTCAACGTAGCTTGATGGTGTTTTTGTGTGCTGGGAGCTTAACTCGTCCGGGTACAAGTTTTTATATTGAATTATAACCTAGTTAGTAGTAGATAGCATTTAGTGAGTTGTGTAGAAATTATTTTGAATTACTGAATTAAAACTCAAAGCTTGTAAGCGTGCCGTGTTATTATTGCTTCCTCCTCTTCTCCCCGCCGTGGCGGTGGCCACGAGCCATTCATCGTCACCATACTGGTCAGCCACTACACTACCTTGATATTTTTGTCTTCAGTGACAAAGTCCAAGGAAGAAGCGAAGCCTGGGAAGATATCTGTATAGACAGGAGACGATAGTGTTAATTTTTTGGATACAATGATTGCCACCCCTGAGCCTCGGCGAGGCGCAGGTGTGGCAAACATTGCATAGCCAGTGTGTAAATAAGCATAGCGCTCAAGTTGTGTATATGTGTTTTGTGTAAAGTTCGTCTCTTGTAGAAGCGCAAAGTCTATTTCGAACATTTTGACATGTTCGATAGTGCTGTGTAATATTGTGTGAGCACTTAAACCGCCGGTGTTAAGAGAGCATATCTTACACATTCAAAGAGATGAAAAGCTCAAACGATGAATGTGCGACGTCTACTGACGAGGAGAATCGGCCAAGCGATGCTCCTGAATCAACTCCTCCACCTTCCTATGAAGTCGATCTAACCGAGCTACATCGCTGTACTTCCTGTTCTTCTTGCACTCCTGTTGTAGGAGTTGAAGCTGAGGAAATAAAAACTCTGGCCTCTCCAGCTCCTTTACAAGAATACTCAAGATTTTGTCTGAAATCTTCTTGTACTGGAGCTGGGCAACAATTCCGGAGATCTTCTTCCTAGGAAGGGTCTCCATCCTCTTTGAGACTTCAAATTGGCTACCAGTCGAAATGATGCTATCACACGACTCATAGCCACCGAAGCTCGAGAGACCAGTCTCATCTAAGCCAGTCATTTCACAGTCCGAAAGCTGTTCGAGAGATGCTTCCGCCTCTCTCACAACAACCTTCGAACCGCGAGCTCCACTATCGTCCTCCTCCGAGTGGGGCCGCTTGAACCTTCCCAAATCTCCCTAGGAAATTCAGGAGGTATTCGTGACTGGCTCGCATTGGGACCCGTGAAAACACGACCTTCGTGGGCTTTTCCCTGAGTGGAAAGGGCACAAGGTGTCTACCATACACCACGATGCCTGCAAACTTGCTTGGTAGCACTCTCGAGGGTCGTGGTGTAAACCTCAACCATTCTCCCAGATATTACTCCCATGGAGAATAGCTCCTCACAAGAGATGGCCTGAAAAATCGCTTTCAGGTATGTGCTCTGAGGACATCTATTAATGTGCTCGAGCTGCATGCGGTAGCTCTCATCCTGCCACCTCCCGCGGAGAAAAGCCTGTAGACCCGCACCAGTCTTAGGCCGAGGCTTACCTGCGTCCAGTGGTGCTGGACGAGGAGTGATGCCCTTTCCTATAATATCAATAGATGACTCCTTATTGGAAGTGCCACTTACCTGCTGGGCATAGGAGATCCCTGCAACTAACACCGGGGATCGTGGCGCTGCTACTGTTTGTCTCGCTGCTGGTTGTGATGGGTGTTGCTTTGAGACGTTTGTCTTCTTTGAAGAATGCGGTGGCCATATCACAACAACGCTTGGCTTTGGCGCTGAAGCCGGAGCCGCTTCCTTCAGTGTAGGATGTTGTGTCAAAGCTGCAGCTACCGCTGTTACAGTAATAGCTGCACTTTCTGGAGCTGATTCTACAGAGTATTTTCGGACAGTCACGGCTGTCCTTGTAATAGTCTCTTCCAATGGATATGGCTGTAAATTATTACTTTTGGCCTCTTCACTTGGGCCCCTACTGGCCTTTTCAGTGGGCCCTTGTGATTTTTTTTCGGAAGAAGAGGACTTTATGCCCTTCTTCCTTCTACCATTCAATTTCAAGGGATCGTCACTCCCCCCCAGAATCTCTACTGCTCGAGCTCATTTTGAGCGCGGCAGGTTTGATTTAAGACTTACTTATTTGGTATGATTATGTGTTTTTACTTTTTATATATTTTATATTTTTAAACAATTTAATTTTTTGTTTTTATTTTATAGAAATAATTTAGCTCAGAACTACAATTTTTTGCACGGTTGCCATGTTGTCATGGCAACGATGAAAATAATTAAATTTGTGGGGCTGTCACGAAATTTGTACTTTTTCAAAACAATTTTATACAATATTTTAATTGTTTTTTTTCGGTTGTGATGATGTAGTCCGATGCACTTTAACACTGTCCACTTTACAATCAGTCGTTGCACTCTTTTACAACTCTTTTTCACTTTAAATATACTATTTTTTATTATTCCCATTGGAGCTAAAATTGACGCGTCCGATCACTGCTTAAAGTGTCATCTTATCTTCAGTCAACACCCGAAATAAGACGTGTTTATTTCCGTCGAGACCAGAAATAATTGTTAGTAAAAGATTATCTCAGCCGAGACCCGAGATAATATTCTTTAAGTCAGTCGAGACCCGGCTTAAAGTGTTATCTTATCTTCAGTCGAAACCCGAAATAAGATGCGTTTATTTCCGTCGAGACCAGAAATAATTGTTAGTAAATATCTTAACTTCAGTCGAGACCCGAATTAAGATGCGTTTATTCCCGTCTAGACCAGAAATAATCGTTAGTAAATATCTTAACTTCAGTCGAAACCCGAATTAAGATGCGTTTATTCCCGTCGAGACCAGAAATAATTGTTAGTGAATATCTTAACTTCAGTCGAGACCCGAATTAAGATGCGTTTATTCCCGTCGAGACCAGAAATAATTGTTAGTTAAAGACTATCGCAGTCGAGACCCGAGATAATATTCGTTAAGTCAGTCGAGACCCGGCTTAAAGTGTTATCTTATCTTCAATCAAGACCCGACATAAGATGCGTTTATTCCCGTCGAGACCAGAAATAATTGTTAGTAAAAGATTATCTCAGCCGAGACCCGAGATAATATTCTTTAAGTCAGTCGAGACCCGGCTTAAAGTGTTATCTTATCTTCAGTCGAAACCCGAAATAAGATGCGTTTATTCCTGTCGAGACCAGAAATAATTGTTAATAAATATCTTAACTTCAGTCGAGACCTGAATTAAGATGCGTTTATTGCCATCGAGACCAGAAGTAATTGTTAGTTGTTAAAAGTGAAATATCAGTCGATACCCGATATAAATGTTAGTCCCTACATAGCCAACTTACCCCAAGCAATACCAAGTACAAAAAGAGATCGAGATCAGTCACCTTGTCGTTTGTGTAGCCCTTGCTTGCACACGACACCATTGATGGAGTAGCAGAGGCGCATGATTGCAAGAATTGGCAGTGCAGTTTTGATCTTACACAAAAATGCATAGCAACAAGAAATTTAGAGCTACACATGCTGTACTAAATTAAATTATATTTGCAAAAATATTCTCTCTATCACGTAGAGAAGAAATTCCGGTTAGATGGTAATTGTAATGATGATAATGATAAAGTTGAAAATTGATCTGCTTGATCTGATTGTGTTTGTGCCATGCATTGTATGCTACATGACAACACATGCTTTTGTTAGATGTTGTACCTATTTTTGGGAAAATTGTGATTAGATTGAATTTGTTTTCTTTTCAGAACTCAATTTTAGCATGGTATTTTTTTAATATGTTCCCTTTGCAGGAATTGTTTTTAGCACGAATCTAATAGTTCAAATATATGCTAATAATTTTAATTTTATCTGCTCGATGAAGCTATACTTTTGTATTGTATTTATGCAATATGTTATGTAGATGACAAATACATGGCTTTGTTAGGTTGCGTACCTGTTTTTTTATTAAGAGTAATCAAATTAGATTTAATTTTCCTAAAAGTTTGATGCTTTGTTTTCAGGATGTTTTCTTTTCAGAAGGTATCTGTTAAGAAAAATGTATTCGAAGCGATTTGGTTCGAACATACTGCCCCCCCGTTGAAAGACTGGAAATGTCTTTCAAGTAATAAACCTTAGGCTACCTCTTTAAGAAAGAGGTAAGTTTGAACTCACTCACTGTTCAGAAATTAGGAAACACTAACTCTGTATTTAGGATTACTTGAACTTAGAAAACGCTAAGTCAAGTATGTAAAAAAAAAACTCTCGTACTGAAATGAGGTTTCACTGATTCCAGTACTGGGATAGGATTGGATAGAGGATTTGAGCAGAAGACAACTACAGCCGATTAGATTATAATAAAAACTGAACTTTTTTTCATACAAATGTTCCACCTATATATATATAACAAAATTAGTAAAATAACACAAAAACAAATAATCAATATTCATTGTCGGCAATAACTGCTGACTTACAAAATAAGTTTTTACTTACATATTGCAACAACAGTCGGGTCACCGTACTACAAAATATTTATTTGAACAGCAAGTGCAATTGCTTAGTAAGCGAAAAGCAAAGGTGAATTTACAGTAATCACGTGTAGGGTGACTGACCGACCAACTGCTGGTGAATTATGATATCTTATTATCAAATTATTATTATTCCTTTTTTATCACTTAGGAATTAATCAAGAAAAAGGTTTGGTGTTGTGGTGCTCGTATAAAGGGGCTGCACGAAATATGTATCCTTTAAAAAACACCCAATTTTTCAGTAACCACCAGAGGAGAAAGTCAAAATCAGGGGGGGGGGTGAATAAATAAGGACCAAAGGTGTGAGACAAGAAAACATAATTCTTATTGAATAATTTTAAAGTCAAAAGTCTTATTTTAACTTGAGGACCATCTTTGATGGTGAATCGCTGATTTCTGTTCTTGGAGAGCTTTAATGGTGGGCAGGATATGGTGGATAAGTTATTTGTAGTATGTAACCAACGTGGTATGTTGATGCTACTAATATGATGTAATTCTGATTTGAATTTGCGCCACTGCCATTAGTAGTGCCAGGATTGGTTTTACACATGAACATCCTGCTAGCCATAAAGCTTTCATCAAGATTTTAGCAGTAATCATAATTGGAGATATCCAGCCAAGTGGATCGAAAAGCGTTGCAATTTCTGAAAGAATAGACCACTTTGTAGAGAGGCAATCTGCTCTCTTCCTATATTGTAGAGTGAAGCAATCAGCTCCTGGATACCAATGAATTCCTAAAGTTTTTACAGATTCATCGCTCGCGAATCGCAAAGGAAGTTGAACTTCTCTGTATGGTTCGGGGATCCTAGATAGTAAATCTGAAGAATTGCCAACCCATTTCCTCAAATTAAACCCACCGGAAGATAACATATTGATGAGTTGATCTTGTATTTGGAAGGCTTCTTCCTTTGTATCTGAGCCTTGAAGAAGGTCATCAACATAGAAGTCACGAGACACTATCTTCGCAGATTCGGGGAATTTGTCAGATTCATCAATGGCTAGTTGATTGACCGTTTTTATTGCGAGATATGAGCCTGGCGCGGTGCGAAAGGTTACAGTGGTTAATTTGTAATCTTTAATAGGTTGATTTTGATTATTCCTCCAAACTATTCTTTGGTAGGTTTGATCTGGAGGTTGTACTTTTATCATCCTGTACATTTTCTCTATGTCAGCAGACATAGCGAATTTGTACTTTCACCATCTGAAGATGATTGAGAAGAGGTCAGACTACAGTACTGGACTCGTATGCAGCTGTTCGTTTAGACTTTTTCAATGAGTGGTTTTTCTGAAGCATCCAAGACGACGCGAACCTTTGTAGTGGTGCTGCCTTTGATAACAGCATGATGAGGAAGATTGTAGCTTTGTTCATTGCTTACTATCTGATTAGCCACTGTTATATGACCTAATGTCTTGTATTCGTTAATGCAAGCTTTGTATTCCTGATAAAGTTCAGGATTTCGTTCTAATTGCTGTTCTAGGCTGTAGAACCTGAGTAATGCCATACCACGACAGTCACCTAGGCTAGGACTTTCTGCGATGAAAGGCAGACGCACTTCGTAACGGCCAGGTGCATTACGAACATGAGTTTTTTATAAAACTCTTCACATTCTTGATCTGCTTTAGACAGCTTTCTTCCTGGATTAACTTCTTCAGTTTCCCAAAACTGACGCGAAAGTTTGTCCAGTGAAGTCTCGTCGTCGCAGTGAACCTTGGCTGTTAAGGCAGATGCTGTTAAAAATGTGGATGTATTTTATAGCTTTCCGAAAAGTATCCATCCGAGGGTACGGTTTTGGGCAGTTGGTGTCCCTAGAGGACCTTTCCATAAACCTTTCAAGAGAATTTCGCTATACACATCTGCTCCTTAAAGCAAGTCAATTTTTCCTGGTTTAAAGAAAAACAGATCGGCAAGTGGTAGCTCGTGTATATGACTACATTCCGTGCTTGGAATGGTTGAAGGAGGTAAAATGTCCGTAATTGTATCCACTATAAGGGCTGTAACTGTGGTTGCCTTAGTTGTGGTTGAATAAGGATAAATGTTCAATACAGTTTGTTTTTGAACATTTGTAGTTTCAGTTTTTCCCAGGCCAGTGATTTGAGTTTCCACGTTTGTAGTGGATGATTGCAGCATACGTGCGTCGATTTGGGTTACAAATGAAACTTGAGAGCCTGAATCTATCAAAGCTCTCAATACCAACATGTTTCCCTTTTTTGTAGAAACGCTTAACAGTGCTGTTGCAAGCAGTGCTTGTTTGGTACGTTGGTTTTTTGCGTGAAACGTGTGAAGAGAGTTATTGGATTTGGAAGGTGAATTACAAGGTTGAGCTTCTGATTGCTGCTGCCTTGACTCGAATTGGGTCGAGACCCTTGGAGTGGTATTATTCCTGTGAAGTAAATAATGATGCCTCCTTCCACATCGCTGATATGGAAACTTACTCGTACAAGTTTTCCTGTTGTGGCCTTTTGATAGGCAATTATCGCACAATTGATTTGATGTGACAATTTTGAGTTTATTGTCTACATCAAGTTTTATAAATTTCGGACATTTAAATAGACGGTGCTGCTCTTTGCACAAGGTACATGCTTGGGTATATGAAGTAAAATGGCTAGATGTCCTCGGGATTTGAGCATTTTTGTTGGCTAGGGACGGTTTGGTATCGACTATGGCTTATAAAATTCTAAATCTAGATTGTACAAATATTTTTAAAGATTCGAAGGAGGGAGGTCCCTCTGCTGTATTGACCTCTTGTTCCCATGCATGGTGCGCTTCTGCTGGTAAACATTGTACCACCACATAGATGAGAATTGCATCCCATTTCTTAGTGGAAACTTGCATTGCCTCGAGTTCCAAGATACTTTCGGAAGACTTATCTAGCAAGGTTTTGATAGCCTTGGCTGATTCGGGGGCTGCTTTAGGTAGATTAAAGAGTGCTTTCAACTGGGCATTTACCAAGACTCGTTTATTATCATACCTTTTAAGCAATATCTTCCATGCACTGTTGTAACTCGAGTTGGTCATAGGAAATAGACGCAGTAAGTGCTCTGCTTCTCCAGATACACTTGACTTCAAATAATGCAATTTCTGCACCGGAGATAACGCAGAATTTGAATGCACCAGGGAATTGAATAAATCGTGAAAACGCCTCCATGAATCGTATGAACCTGAGAGTTTTGGGATTGTGTTGCTAGGTAATCTCAGAGACGATGAAGTTTCATGTTCTGATTTTTGACTTGATTCAACCTTTGTTTCGAATGCATCTAATGCATCCCTAAGAATACCTCGAAAAGTAAAATATTTATTTTCCACCTTTGAAAATTGGTCATTTGCGAAATAATCGAACTTTTGAAGTTCACTATCTTCCAAAGCCTGCGTGGCTTGAATATATGTATAGTATAGTATAGTGATCTGTTTCTTGTAATCTGACAAAATTTCACTTAGAGGGGTTAATCGCTCAGAAATAAGACCTTTTGTTCATTTTTCTACATCAGTTTTGTTGTAGTTATTGAACGATTTTTCGAAGATTATTGCGGAAGTGGCTTGGTTGGCCAAAAGTTTTTGAAGTGCAGACATGTTTAAAAGATTGACGAAAATAAAACACTAGACCTTAGATCCGGTTCGAAGGACCATAAAATGTACTGTCCGTTAGTAGAACGTACACGCAAATTTTAACTTAGTGAAACTGAAATGTATGCACTGGTAAATTTGGATCAAGGTCAGTGGTCGAATCTCTTATCAAAAAAAACATTGTTCACTACGTTTTAACTTTCAATAAATTTTCACACTTATTTCTTAAGATTGCCCACTACTTATATTAAGATCAGATTATGTAATGAGATATTAGATCAGAGATCCACATACACTAGAAAACATTTATTACCACAGACTTAGAATATACGATTATCAAGAAAAGTTGTATTGGGATAAAACTCAATATATAAGTTTTACGTCAGAGAATTTTGTATCGCTCTGAAAACACGTATTGTCAGAATGGTTGCAATATAAAACCGTCAAGAGCGTAATACATATAAATATATATATATGTAAAATTAATATAGAATGAAGATAAAATATGATATTTAATAAATATGCACAAGAAATGTGGAATATGTAAATATATAATAAAATAGATATATGAATAATTATTAATTTGTTACAAGTGACTGGTACTCACCGATCTGCAACTTAATGCTTGAGGGTTGGCTTTAAGCTAATGTTAAGACCCTTTGTTCTAACCATTGGTTAGAATAATTCTTTATTCCCGTCGAGACCAGAAATAAAATGTTAATGTTAGTAAGATACTATCTCAGTCGAGACCCGAGATAATATTCTTTAAGTCAGTCGAGACCCGAGATAATATTCTTTAAGTCAGTCGAGACCCGAGATAATATTCTTTAAGTCAGTCGAGACCCGAGATAATATTCTTTAAGTCAGTCGAGACCCGGCTTAAAGTGTTATCTTATCTTCAGTCGAGACCCGAAATAAGATGCGTTTATTTCCGTCGAGACCAGAAATGATTGTTAGTAAAAGATTATCTCAGTCGAGACCCGCGATAATATTCTTTAAGTCAATCGAGACCCGGCTTAAAGTGTTATATTATCATCAGTCGAGACCCGAAATAAGATGCGTTTATTTCCGTCGAGACCAGAAATGATTGTTAGTAAAAGATTATCTCAGTCGAGATCCGAGATAATATTCTTTAAGTCAGTCGAGACCCGGCTTAAAGTGTTATCTTATCTTCAGTCGGGACACGAAATACGATGCGTTGATTTCCGTCGAGACCAGAGATGATTGTTAGTAAATATCTTATCTTCAGTCGAGATTCCAAGTACAAAAAGAGCTCAAGATCCGTCAACTTTTCGTTTTTATAGCCCTTGCTTGTACACGACATCACTTATGGAGTAGCAGAGGCACATGATTGCAAGAATTGGCAGTGCAGCTGTGATCTTACGCTACTAACCATAAAATGTTCATAGCAACGAACAAAAATGCATAGCAACAAGAAACTCAGAGCAACCCACTCCACGCTGCTGTGTTAAATTGAATTAGATTTGCAAAAAATATTGTATCTATCACGTAGCGAAGAAATTCCCGTTAGATGGTACTTGTAATGAATACGTTTTGAGGGGTACTCGAAATGAAACACTTGCCTGTTCTTATAATACTGACTCTATTTTAGCTCTTATCACTTTACAGTTTACACATGTACAGGCCTTTGTCACTAATCCTTATTGCTTAGCCATACACTGAGAAACCTCGCTATTGTTTACAGTGTTACCATCATCACTTAACTAAAAGTTATATTCTAAACATATCATTTCCTTTCCCCTTAAAAAAAAATAATTTTCTTTTTGTTAGAAAATTAGCTAGATATAGTCGGTAATTTGAGAATATTGACAATACAAAATTCAAATACCCTTAATCTAGTTTTTTTCATAATTCAATCTATACTAGTATTTTTTTCTTATATCTAAAATTTTCTTTTTCGAGTAGATCTCCTTACTGCTAAATTGTCACCTGCTTTTGCAGAATCGTTAAGTAATTTTTTTTCATAGTGTTTTCCTGCTTATTATTAAAATTCAATGGTTTGTTAGCAAAGGTTAAAATTATAATATTTCCCCTTTTTAATTGATTTACATGTGCTATCCTTATACTATTTTGTACATTTATTTTGTATATCATTTTACTTATTTTTTTCAAAACCGTTACTGGAATCCATTTTGCTAAGTTATTGTAATTCAATCTATAGAATACTTTTTCATTTGCTCCAAATTCTCTGTTTCTTTTTTTCTTATTTAAATTTCCTACTTTACATTGCGTGTGCTCTACTTTTTTCGTAGTTTACTTCTCTCTTCATTGCAATGCTTTTCTCTGTAATTTTATCTAAAAGAGTTCGAGTTTTATATGTAAAAATCTTTGTCGACGGGCTACAGTTTGTGGTAGTTGTAGGGGTGTTTCTGTAATGAAACAGGAAGTTTATTACCTTTTCTTTTATTGGCAAGCTTTTTGTTTTTGATCTAATAAATATTTCGTTAACCCTTTCTTAATAGTTTGTACAGCCCTCTCTGCTATGCCATTGGATTCCGGGTGATAGGGAGGACTATGAAGAAATCTTATACCATTAGCTACACAAAATTTTCTAAACCATTCGCTATTAAATGGTGGACCATTATCTGAAACGATAGTTACGGGCAACCTAAACAAGGAAAACATCTCCTTTAACTTCGCAAGCACTTGACTTGCATCAGTCTTTTTCATAATTTCTACTTCTACCCATTTTGAGTTACTATCGATCAGTAGTCTCTGCCCTTCCAGATAGAAAAAGTCTATATGTATCCTTTCAAAAGGAAATGTGGTAGCTGGCCAAGGGGTTAAAGGCATATTTTTTGTATTATTTTGTACGAGTGAGCAACTAGTACATTCTTTTACAAATATTTCAATTTCCTGATTTATTTGAGGCCACCAAACATATGACCGAGCTAATTTCTTCATTCTCACCATACCGCTATGCCCTTGATGTAATATATGTAAAACTTTTTCTCTAAGCACTTCTGGATTTACGACCCTATACCCTTAAAATAAACATCCGTTTTCCAGTTCCAAGAATTCTCTTTTACTCCCGTACCTTCTCAGTAGCTTATCTTCTTTGGAGAACACATTTCTTCCCAGTACTCTTAATTTTATAACTTTAGATAATACCGTGACTTGCTCGGTATATTTTGCTACGATTTCCTGGTCAAGTGGTAATTCATTTTTTTGTACAATTATTTTTACAAAATCAGTGTCTATCCCCGTACCCGTTGCTACTGGCAGTCTAGAGAGCGCGTCAGCGTTAGCCAGCTTTTCGTAATCATGCATGCTAAAAAAAACTATCCATCTCTGAATACGAGCTGCCGCGACAGGTGGTGTGCATTTCTTTGGACTAAAAATATGCTGCAATGGTTGGTGGTCAGATACAATAGTAAAGTGCTTTCCGTATATACGGGTGTCCCACGTAACGTGTTCCCTGGCCATTTTTCTCGAAAATGTGCGGAGATATCGAAAAAGTCCTAATAATAAAAGTTACGCGTCTTTAGTTCAATAACTGCAAATCAAATTAGAAAAAAAGGTGGTATGCCCATTGAAAATTCTTCAATGTAGCCAAAATGCATCCTCAGAAAGGACGAAAAGGACCAAGCCGAAGATATCCTTTTTTCGTGTGGCTTTTGGTTTTAAATGTTGACCATACCAAAAGATAGCCCGGCTTATGATGGGTAGCTTTTGGTACTTTTGGTACTAGCACTTCGATGATATCTGTGTGCATTTTCGAGAAAAATGGCAAAGGAACACGGTGCACAGGTACAATTTGAGGCCTTATATCTCGATAATAAAGGGTTAAACTGGAATTTTTAATATAACACTTTCGTATTAGTTTTATTCGCGAAATTCAAAAATGTAATCTAAATGAATCCTTGATGAGGACGAAAAGGACATTTTTTTAATATATCCTTTTCCAAGTCCTTTTTCAAGGACTTTGGCTATGCCAAAGGATACCTTGACTAAAGATCCCTAAATTTTATTATTAGGACTTTTTCCCAGGGAACGCGTTACGTGGGACACCCTATATATTTGTGGGATTTTTTTATTCTGAAAACAATTGCGAGAGCTTCTCTATGCAATTGAGAATAATTTCGCTCTGCCTTGCTTAAAGTACTGCTAGCAAATAGAACTGGCCTTTCTACGCCATCAATTAAATGTGAGTGTGACATAACAGCTCCCACGCCATAGGGACTCGCATCACAGCTAATTATATCTGGTTTTTCGGGATCCTAATGAACTAATAGCTCATTTTGCAATAACCAATTCTTACTTCTTTGAAAAACTTCTTGACATTTGTTATCCATATATATTCCCTATCTTTTTGTAAAAGATTATAGAGTACATGCAATTCAGAGGACAAATTTTGTATGAACTTCCCATAGAAATTAAGCATTCCTAAATATGACTGTAACTGGCTGATATTTGCTGGAGGTGGCGCATTTACGATTGCTTGAACTTTTTCTTGATAATAGGCGTAACCCCGTCCCTTCTGATCGTATGTCCTAAGTAATTTACACTTTTTTCAAAGAACTTGCATTTTTGTTCATTGACCCTAATATTATACTCACTGAGACGTCCCAAAACCTCATAAAGATTACTTTTACAAGTCTCTAAATCTTTCCCACCGATAATTGCATCATCTAAATAGCATTGCACCCCCTGAATTCCCACCAAAACTTGGTCCTTAACTCCCTGAAATATTGATGGTGCGCTAGAAACACCAAAAACTAGCCGTTGAAATTGAAAGAGCCCCCTCTGAGTATTAATACTAAGCAATTCTTTTGATACATCTGTTACAATTGTTGGTACGCGCCGGTTAAATCAAGTACCCAAAAATATTCACAATTTCCGATATTAGCAAGGATGTCATCTATCCTGGGGAGTGGATAATAATGACTTGCGATGTGCTTATTGATCGTGACCTTACAGTCTACACACAATCTTACTGTACCATCCTTCTTTTCTATCGCCACAATCGGAGAAGCCCACTTACTTTCACAGATTGGTTTCAAAATACCTTCCTCCCCTAATCGATCTATTTCTTTACTAACCTTTTCCCTCAACCCATACGGTACTGTATAGGGCTTAAAAAATATTGGTTTAACATTTTCTTTAATATGTATTTCTGCCTTAAATTTCTTTATGGTGTTACGATGTGCAAGTTGTCCCCAACGTCAAAGACCATTCTGCAAGTCCTGGAGGACTCAGTATTTTTACTGTTTGGAGTACCTAGAGCTGTAATCTGTGACAACGGACCGCAGTTCAAGTGTCGATACTTTAAGTCTTTGTGTGAGAGTTATGGTGTCAGTATTAACTACACAGCTTATTACCACCCTCAGGCAAACCCTGCTGAACGAATCAATCAGATCGTTAAGTCTATGCTTCGAGCGTATGTAAGTGATAACCATCGCGGATGGGATTCGCATTTGAGCAAAGTCGCTTGCGCAATTCGCAGATCGGTTCAGGAAGTAACAAAATTGACCCCCTATTTTATTAATTTGGTCGCGAAATGGAAACACACGGAAAATCCTACAGAGCCTGTGCAAATGATGGGGCTATCGATCCGAGTAAGCGATCGGTAGCGCTGGAAAAGGTCATTGAGGACGTAAAGAAAAGATTACTAAAGGCTTCAGAATCATGTAAAAATACTTACAACCTGAGGAGAAGAAACATTAGATTTTATCCAAACGATTTGGCTTGGCGGAAAAATTATGTCCTATCTGATGCCTCAAAATATTTTAACGCTAAGTTAGCCCCGAAATATGTAGGTCCCTTCACGGTAGTAAAAGCAGTATCTACTTGGACATATGAGCTACAGGATAAATTCGGTAAGTCAATAGGCATATGGCATGCTAAGGATTTGAAGCCATACACCCCGAATTTTCTAAAGATTGAGAAGGTTATTCTGTTATTTTGTACACTGTGAAAATCGGATTCCACATCTAAGGTTACTATTTCTTTACTTTTTTTATATAAACCCATAGCTAATTTAGGCACACTTCCAGTCAAAGGTATTTTAATAATTTAAGAGATTTCGGGGAAATCTGTCGAAGGAAGGGGAGGTGTGTTACGATGTGCAAGTTGTCCCCATCTATGTTCAATGTTTATTTGATAAGCGATACTGTAAATGATCTTGTTGTTTTAGATCAACTTCGAATGGCCGAAGGATCCGAATCGTTGAACCATGGCGTCTCCTGATTCTGTTACGCTCCGTCCTGCTTTCATTTAGGAGGAAATCCTCGCACCTTGGAACGTGGACGATATCGGCATAGGCATCCCGGACTTACAGGATATGTTTTAAAGCCAAGTCCTGCATAACTTAAGGAACCTATTTTTGCCTCTCATTTGGGGAAATTTAGTAAAGAAGTTATCGGAAAAAATTTGTTAGTTATCATTAGCAGCGAAATGCTTGAATCTTCTAAATGGAAAACAAAAACAGCGTAGAAATATAACTAGGATCTTACTTAAGGTTAAGATAAATAATTTAAGTTCATTTAAATTCAAATAAATAGTCGAATGATTTCATTAGAATAATACTAGTATTCGGATTCTTTGATACTTTAAATAATGTGTTTTCAATAATAGTAATCATAATTACGCTTTAAGCTCAAACTAGAATTCATACTGATAGCTTATCTGTACATCTATTTGAATCCCATTCTCAAGCCATCTAGCCACGCTTACATTTCCTATATAATTTAGTTTAATTACAATATATTCAAAACTCGGTGGTATTCATCATCGTTATACAACAAGTCAAAGTATACATAGTTTGCTTCGTTACCAGATTATTCGGGTAAGCTATTAATCCAGGGTTCCCCGAGTCAGAGAAAAAAAAACAAAATTATATGAAAATATGGAAAAAAAAGGGTTAATTAAGAGAAATTAAAAGGAAAAAAAATTAAGAATGAATAAAGAAATAGGAACAAAATAAACGTTAACTAAACAAACAATAGAAGCCAGCCATATAGTAAACACAGAGTGAAATAAAGACAAAAATATATAATCTTCTGAAATTAAATCACGATAAAAATAAAACAAAATAGTGAAGCCAACGCAATAAACATTTCATATAAATCGTAGCAATTGAATAGTGACAGTAGTGAACTAACATTACGATATAATTTAACTTACTTGGACAAAACGACAAAATATATAGCTCACATGAGTGTAAATATTTCATAGAGCAAGAGTCTTAATTACTAATAAAATAATAAAATAATAATATAATAAAACGAGGTGCAGTCTGATTATCTTAAAACAAAAATTAAATATTCAAAGAAAATATGTGAACGGTGCGTTAAAACAAAACCCTTTGGGGAAAAAAAATCGAACGCAACCAATTGCAAAAAAAAAGTGGGAACGGTACCTACTACTACAAGCGTCAAATGAGACTCAAAACTGGAACGCCAAGAGGGGCCTTTTCCGGTGACTTTTTTTGGGAGCTGACGGCTGGTCGAGCATAGATAAAGTGGCTTAAAAGTTTGGCTTAGAATTAAAAAAAAGGAAAAGAAAGAAAAATAAAGAGATAATTATTTAAATAAAAAAAAGGGGGGTTAAATAAAAAGAGAAACAAGATCAAAAATTAAAAATGAGTAGTGTGAAGATTAGGAGGGACTTTGGACCAGAGGACGTTTTTTGTTCATTTACCGACACGATCCAACCTGGTGCACGATAAGAATATCACCAAGTTAAGTATACTTTAATATTTTGTTTTAAGAATAAGTAAGCTCTTGAGTTGAGTTCTTTTATTGATATAAAGTATTGTGGCTGGCTGGTGGAGAAACGGGACCTTATTAATTTTTTTTTTGTGAAATTCTTCATTTAAAGTTTGAAATTTTGTTATATGCTGAATTCATTGTGCAAATAAAGCATTAAGTTCTCAGTGATGAGCTGTCTCCTTTCATTGGTTTTGTCATTAAGCTTCGATAAGAGAAAAATCACATGGCGCCCAAAACTCAGACTTTGACCCATCCCATCTCCTGAGCTAGATTAACATGTGCTGTGGAGCACGTAACAATGGGGGTATTTAACCTTTTATCGAAGACATTTTTGTACTTTTGTTTGACTAACTTCACTTCTCGACTAATATCTACATCTGATATGGCATTCACTAGACTTTTATCCCATATCCCACGCCACTTCGGCACAAGAATGTCCAACCAATTCCGACCTAAGAGGGGCACAAACTTTCTAATTGAATCAATTACTATCAACTGTAAATTATAAACCGAACCCTGAAATTCTATTTCCGCTATAGCAACTCCCACGACTTTTACTTCTTCGCCAGTAATAACTTGTAGTCGCCTACCTGAATAATTTTTCTTTAATTCAACACCAATTGTTGCAAATGTTTTTAAGCACATCAGAGAACAGCATGCACCAGTATCCACTTCCTTTCTCACAAATTTAGAGTTAATCTTAATGTCAATTATTACCGCATTATCCAAATTATCTACAAAATTCAATGAACCCATTTGTAATTTTTCTAGATCACTACCTAACTCATCTAAATCCTCATGAACAAAATTAGTTTTAAACGGCCTTTTAGATTTAGTCTTGCACTCACTAGCATAATGTTATAATATAGTAAGTTTAAATTTAGACTTAAATTAGATTTAGTAAGTCTCTAGTTTTATCTGATAGGATATTTTAAAAATATATTGTATTTTCCTTTTCCTATTTTACATTTAATATTTTTAATGTATGTGAAAGTACTGTACACTAATGATATTTACAACATAGTAAAACATTACAAAAGTACAAGTTTGGTACAAAATATATCGGTTTTTAAAGTTTGTACGTATCAGAGTGTTTTTGGTGCAATGAAATAAAAATATTTTTCATCTTAGTATCGCGAGTGATTGTGTGATTGAGTGAAATTTTCTTTTTCATTAGATATTTATATTTTTTTTTTGTGGTCTAAAACTATTGTCCAAAAATGCCAGGAGACGAAATAAATATTCAACAGAGCTACCAACTTTTTGGACACCATGTCCAGAAGCTTGGTTTATAAGAGTAGAGGCTGAATTCCGAGATAAAAGAATTAGAACTGATGAAACGAAATACGGCCATATAGTGCAAGCCCTTCCGCTGGAGACGATTATGAACGTTTTGGACATTCTTCAAGTACCCCCAACAACAGATAAATTCGAAAATCTTAAAAAAACTCTAATTCAATGATTCAGCGATTTAAAAGAGAAAAGATTAGAACAGCTTCTATGTGCCCCAGAAATAGGATATAAAAGACCTTCCGAATTCTACAGGTTTATGAAAACCCTTGCTGGTACTTCCACAACATTTGGAGCAGAATTAATTAAGAAACTATGGATGAGAAAACTTCCTGCAAATATAAACATAGCATTGGTTGCTTCAAGCAAAGAAAATATAGAGGATTTATTGGAACTTGCAGATAAAACATTTGACGTTACAAAGTTACAATATGTTTCCTCAATAAATAAAACTTTCGATTTACCATTACCCCAACAAAATTTTTCAGCAATAAATAACGATGTACAATTATTAAATAAAATAACAATTTTAGAAAACAAATTACAGAATTTAGAAAACTTATTTCGCAATTTTACAATGAATAATAATAATCATAACAACAATTTTTGAAAAAATGATTTCAGATACAGATCACGAAGTCGTTCACAAAGTAATTCAAAACCTGATAACAATAAACAACTTTGTTGGTACCACTTTAAGTTTGGAGAAAAAGCTACCAAATGCATTTCTCCATGCGCTTTTATTAACAAATTTAATCCAAAAAACTAATTGTCCCCTCAGCGTCCAGTATGTCAAATAATAACATTTCAAAAAGACTTTTTGTTTTAGACAAAGAAAATAAATTCAAATTTTTAATTGACACTATATTACCTAACGCTTATTTTAGCAAATTCAAAAATAACCCAAATCTAATTTTAACAGCAGCAAACGGTTCAACAATTAATACATATGGCACAAAATTGTTGAAAGTAGACTTCGGATTAAGACGAGATCTAACGTATCCGTTCATTATAGCGGGAGTAAATAAACCCATTATTGGGGCAGACTTTCTCGAAAAATTCAATTTATTAGTTGATATTAAAAATAAAAAATTAGTTGATGGAAACACGTCAATCGTTGTAAATGGAATTACGGTAAACTCAAATACCCCTTCACCACGTCATTACGCTTTCGATAATGAATACGGCAAAATTTTACAAAAATTTCCATCATTAACTCAAGCACCTTGTTACGATGCTCCTGTACGTCATAATATAGTACATCACATTTTTACAAAAGGACAACTCTCTTTTTCGAGACCAAGAAGACTCGATATACAAAAATCAAAAATCGCACAATTAGAATTCGAGCATATGGTTAAATTAGGTTTATGTCGCCCTTCTTCATCACCAGTTTCTTCTCCATTACATATGGTACCGAAGAAAGATTCAACAGATTGGCGACCTTGCGGGGATTACAGACGCTTAAATACAAATACTACACCCGATAGATACCCGATGCCACACATTCAAATTTTTTCATTGAATTTAAATGGTTCTTCAATTTTCTCAAAAATTGATTAAGTAAGGGCATATCACCACATTCCAGTAGCCCCTGATGACATTTTCAAAACAGCCATTACTACACCTTTCGGTTTATTCGAATTCACTAGAATGCCTTTTGGTCTTAGAAACGCAGCACAGACATTCCAGCGTTTCATGGACCACGTGTTAAAGGAACTGGATTTTGTTTTCATCTACATAGATGATATTTTAATAGCAAGCAAAAATAAAAAGGAGCATGAATCACACTTAGAAAAAGTTTGTACACGGTTAGAAGAGTTCGGTATAAACATCAATCCCATAAAATGCATTTTTGGAGTAAATTCTTTAGATTTTGTGAGCCATAAAATCACTAAAGAAGTAATTCTACCATCTGAGAACAGAATTAAAATAATTCAAGTTTTCCCTTCTCCTAATTCTATCAGAAAAATTCAGCAATTCATAGGAATGGTAAACTACTACCATAGATTCATTCCACATCTATCTGAATTGTTAAATCCAATATATATAAATTTAACAAAATTACTAAAAAAACCCAAAAATAATAAAAATTTTAATTGGCCAGAAGATTGCGAAACCAATTTAAAAAAAATTAAGGAAGCTCTTTCTACCTCCACACTTTTAGTACACCCACTAGAAAACACCAAGTTTATTCTAACAGTCGACGCGTCAGACGTAGCAAAAGAGGGAGTTTTAGAACAATACATTGAAAACCATTGGGAACCTTTAGCTTTCTTCTCGAAGAAATTAACTCCAGCCGAAACAAGGTATTCAACCTTTGACAAAGAACTTTTAGCAATCTATTTAGCCATTAAACACTTCAGACATTTTTTAGAAGGTCGAGATTTCACTATTCTGACCGACCACAAACCATTAACATCCGCAATCTGGACCAAAACAGCGAGAAGTCCCAGACAAGCCAGACAGTTAGATTTTATAACACAATTCACTTCTGACATCAAAAATATTAAGGGAAAATCAAACGTTGTAGCAGATTCATTATCACGAGTATTAATTACTGATGGAAATGATAAAAATATCTACGAAATAAATAAAATAGACTTCGAAATTATCGCCAAAAACCAAGAAAACGATGAAGAATTAAAACACTTAATTTCCATTCAAGGAACTCTTACAAAATCGAAGTTTAAATTAATAGAAACGGAATTAGAAGTTTCCAAAAACAAGATTTGGTGCGATATGTCGTTAAATACCTAAGACGAGATATTTTCGAGATTATTCATACTCTATCACATCCTGGTATAAGAGCAACTAGAAAATTATTTGCAGCAAGATACTTTTGGCCTAGTATGAATAAGGACGTAAATTTGTGGGCAAAATCATGTTTATCTTGCCAGAAATCAAAAATTTACAAACATACTAAATCAGAAATTGGCCAATTCAAAATTCCAAAAGGGAGATTTGAACACATTCACGTGGATATCATCGGCCCATTACCACCTTCAGAAGGATTTACTCACGTATTAACTATCATAGACAGTCTCAGAAGATGGCCCGAAGCATACCCGATAACGGATACTACAGTTAGTACAATTGTTAAACATTATACACACAAATTTCACGATTCGGAATCCCTCTTGAAATAACGACGGATCAAGGTGCTCAATTCGTATCTAAATTATTTGATGAATTTTCAAAATTATTAGGAGCACACAGAACCGTTGTACACCTTATCATCCAGAATCCAATGGAATGATAGAGCGTTTTCATAGGCAACTGAAGGCATCATTAAGAACAAAAATGACTTATAATAACTGGGTTTTGCAAATACCAGCGATTCTTTTAGGTTTTAGAACCACGATAAAAGAGGATCTTAATTGCTCTCCAGCTGATTTAGTTTATGGGCAACCACTGCGCATCCCAGGAGAATTCTTTATAGATATCCCAAAACCAACTTTGGATCCATCAAATTTTGTTAATAAACTGAATTGTGTACCAACTAGTACTAGAAAACAAAATAACAAGATATTTGTACCTAAAGATCTAAAAGATTGTAAATTCGTTTTCGTGAGGATAGATCGTTCAAAACCATCATTAAATAACTCATACGAAGGACCTTTTAAGGTTATTAAAAGAAATGACAAAACGTTTCTGGTCGACTACAACGGAAGAGAGACCACGATTTCTATCGATCGTCTAAAACCGGCTTTTGTGGACATGAATATTAATGACCAAGATATAATGACAGACCACCATTTTAAGAAAAAGAAAGTTTCGTTCAATTTATAATTTTTTTTTACGCTTTCACTGAGGGGGGTGTTGATGTAGCGGAAGCTACAAAATAATTTTTATTTTTGTTGGTAATTAAAAATAGAATAAAATATAATTTTTGTTTGTCAGAATAATATTTGCGCTGACTGTAAATAAAATATTTTCAGAGTAATATTTGCACTGACTGTAAATAAAATAAAAAAATAAAATTTGACGTTTAAAGGAAAACACTTGGAAGAAAAAAACCTTAGAATATAGAGAGTACAGGAAGTGTGATAAGCCAAATTTGGTGTAGTCAAATTCTGGTTGTGTTAGTATCTGTTGCCCCTGTAGTGAACGCTCAGTACAGCCGTGTAGTAGAATCAATATAGAGAGCGGGGCAACAAGATATATGGTTGAAAATATTACGTTTGCTCCCATCGAAAATATTCTTATTCACTGTCACTACGCCATCATACTCAGGGAATTTCGCAGCTGTCACAAACGTAAACAAATCTCGGTGAAGGAAGGATTTTTTCGATATTTCATCGCATTTCTTATGTATTTTTAATTTAATTTGACATACACAGGTGTGTAAAGTACACAAAATAATATTTTATAACTATACTTGCCTAAAAAATGATTTCCCACGTCGTTCTTTGGTGTTGTTGTGGCAATTTTTTACCGAACACTTCATTCTGAAATTACATGAAATCACTTAGAAATTTATCACTATAATTTGAACAGATAATTACTTACACTATTTGCTTTGTTTAGCACTATTTTTAACACACTTTTCACAACTTTTAAGTTATATTTGAATAGATTTGAATTGTTGCAAATCTTTCGCTAATTAAACAAACTTCGTTTGACATGCAAACATAGATTTGTCTCTTTCTTGAATATAATGCTGAGCTACTTCAAAATACTATGAAAAATCCACGCTCATGCACTCGAATTTTACAGGTATCAACACTTCCTGTTGTCTCTATATTCTAAGAAAAAAACTTTGAACACAGATACACACTACTGTATACATTTTGAGAAAATACACATCAAGACTTTTGGAATGGATTTGTTTTTAAAAATATAGAATTGTGTCAAGGATAAGTTAGTTTTAAGTGAATCGCCAGAGGGCAAACTCATATAATTTTATTTAAAACGCCAGAGGGCAAACTAAAAAAATAAATATTTTTAATTTAAACGCCAGATGGCAAACTTATAAAAGGATTAATTTAATTGCCAAAAGGCAAATTTGTAATGTTTATAATTCAGACGACAGAGGGCAAAACTGTTAAAGAATATTTTAAAAGTTTATTGTTACACTTTTAATAAAATATAAAAATATTTTAAAAGATTTAAAAGAAAGAATTATAATTTAAAATAAAAAAAATATTATCATAAAATAAAAATAATATAATTTAAATTTTTATCCTACTAAGAATTTAGGATAAATATATATAGATATATATATATTTATATATTTATATAAATAAAGAACTGTTGAACTGCAACATATACATTTTGTTGTCTCAATCAATCATCATCTATCATACCATATATATCAAAAACTCCTCAACAGTTCACCAGGCAATCCACATAAGTCCAAATTCACATCAAAACAAGGAGAACTGATCCTTGATCGCACTACTGACGGCTCTGAGGCAGTAACACAATCATTCTTCTCCACTAACCCAAGGAGAGCACTGCTGTCAACAGCTTTAGTAGAGATAGAAAATCCCTCAGGACAAGTTTTCACGATGAGAGCCTTAATCGACTCCGGCTCTCAGGTCTCCTTTATCACTGAAACACTAGCGTTGAAGTCACTGGCTTGGGAAAGGCTCAGACTGCGCACGTAAACACCCAAGTCACATGCAAAATCAAGTCGCTTCACACTACATACGAGATGACAATAAACGCTCTCGTAGTAAAAAAATCACAGATCTCATACCAGCAGACAGAGTAAATATAAAAAACCTGCCATATTTGCACACCCTACAATTAGCAGATCCAAAACTCTACGCTCCAAGTCAAATTGACATCCTACTAGGAGCCGACGCATACGCACAAATAATAGAAAGCGGAGTCATAAAGGGGGCAGAAGGAGAACCCACTGCACAAAACACCCAATTAGGATGGATCTTGATGGGAAGCATAACCAACTCTTCTGACAGCGGCAGCATACGGACTTTTACCACACAAACAAACCTCAGTACTCAAACGGATCAGTTGCTGAGGAAATTTTGGGAATTAGAAGAGATTCCCACAAAAATCATCCATCTCGATGACGAAGCTTGTGAAAAGGCATACATGACTAACACCAAAAGGTTGGATAATGGCCATTATCTAGTAAAGATACCATTTAGAGATCCAGGTGGACGAGAACTCGGCCAAACAAGAACTCGCGCATTAATGCAGTATGCACAATTAGAAAAACGCTTAGTGAGAGACGCAAATCTATACAGGCAATACAAAAAATTTATCAACGAGTACATAGAGACATATAGAAGAAATAACCCCAGCCGAGATTGCCCGCGAAGCAAAGGGTACAGACAGCATAAACCACTATTACCTTCCACACCACGCTGTAATCAAGGAAAGTTCCACTACCAAGCTACGAGTAGTTTTTAACGCCTCGAATAAATCCACTAATGGGAAGTCACTTAACGAGCAAATGCCAATAGGACCAACCATACAACCGAGTCTATCGGCATTCGTATTAAACTGGTGTCTATACCAAGTAGCGTACACGGCGAACATCGAGAAAATGTACCGAATGATACAAATACACCCGGATCACACAAACTATCAGAGAATATTGTGGAGAAACTCAGAGGATGAACCTATAAGGGACTTCCGACTTATGACCAGTGTTGACACTTTACTCCTTTTGGAGTAGATCTACTCCACTTTTCCTGCAAAAAATCACATTTACTCCCTCTT
The DNA here is from genome assembly GCA_963930735.1 of Dioctria linearis. Lineage (NCBI taxonomy): Eukaryota > Metazoa > Arthropoda > Insecta > Diptera > Asilidae > Dioctria > Dioctria linearis. The sequence continues at coordinate 165,705,739 of OZ005741.1, read as the reverse complement.
CCACTAAACTGAAAATATACTCCTCTTTTTGATAATCTACTCCAATTTTTTATAATCTACTCCACTTATCAAACATCACCCATTTCGTAAAAAAAGCATTATCAGTTTTGATAGAGAATATCGCATAAACTAGGCCACGTTCGGAATCAAAATCATCCCCAATCAATCTGTATCATCATAATTCATAATATTGGTTTCAGAATCAGACGGAACTAACACTGAGTACGTTTAGATCGCAGCTATTTAGGACTAGTTTTACGTAAGTCGAATTACGTAGTACTAATCCTGCTGCTGTTTAGTCCGCTCGTATTAAAGCTTTGACAGTTGTCAAAATTGTCAGATCTGCCTGCTATTTCAGGAGAAAAATGAAAAATAATATATTGAGTTTGTTTGTACACCGCATGCACAAGAAAATGGAGCATAGAAGAAAATTTAAATCAGAATGAGGAAATACTGCTATTTATATTACTAAATACCCAAGATAAAACATGCAAATTCTCAGGCTAATGGAAAAACATTATAAGATAATCTGCAACAATTATTTATTAATTATGTATAAGGGCGTCACTATTTACAAACAGCCTCGCATTACCTTATGTGACGTAATGTCTCCATTTAATACTAATTTTTATAAGTCAATAGCGCATCAGAAACCGAATTAAAGTAGGACTAGTTTTTCGTAATACGGCATGTTTAGACCACTTAATATTAGTACTACGTAAGTCGAACTACGTAATACTAGTCCTAAATGGCACGGTCTAAATGGGCTCACTGTGCATGTGATTGATTACTTGATTCAGACTGAGAAAAGTAAAACAGCGCCAGCGAATAAGTAGCGACAGCCACTGACATATAATAAGAATGGACTGAGCGTTCTTGCTTCAATAATGGCACAAATATTGAACAGGCTGTGAAAACCCTTTATTTCGTACAATTGCACACCGATTCATAATTTATTATTATTTGTCGATTGGAAACACTATAGATGTTATAAAAAAGTATTGCATTAAATTAAAATTATTTAGGAAGTTAAACTTGTTTTAATTAACCCAAATATTCATTTGTAATATTACTGAAAAATGTGCTCCTCTGCAGATTTGTTGTCAAATTTCCTTGAGCTTGTAAGAGATAGACGTATAAAAACAATATATTTGTCTGATTTTTTATCTCAATTCCAATGCATTCCAATTATTACAGCCGTACTGTTTCCAAAATTGGTTACAGTTCAGTGTACATTTTGAGCTTGAAAGAGACAAATAAATTTTAGCCAAAATTTGTGCCATTTTTGACTATAGGAATTAGATAGCATGGCTCAGTCCATTCTTATTATGTCAAAGGCGACAGCACTAGCATTAGCATAAGCGCAGTGCACTAGACGTGATTCGTGAACAGTCATCTGACATGCACATGCCTGACACTGGTTGAATAATGGTGGCCTTACATTATTTTATTATTTCACGTTATGTAATTACCGGTTTACAGTTGTTAAATTATTAAATTAACTGGATCACCAGGAGGTAGATAGGCGTTAGAATTAGAAGATGAGCGTTAATTTATATAACTTTATTCTATTCTCATTACAATTCTAGTTCAGGGCTCTGCGCGATTTAAAACCGGACCGATCATACAAAAACTCAGTTAAGCCTATGAGGCTACTACAAATATGTGTTGAAGAGAATAAATGCATACAGACATAGTAATGAGTGCAATAAGAGAAACTATAAACGACTGCTGAATTTCGGTATGCTCTTCCTTTTTAACATCCTCCGGCCGGCGATGAGTCTAGGACCTCAAGAGGATACAGATGTTGGACCGCCCGCCGCATCCTGGAACCATTATGAAGTCGTAGAAGGCAGGCTCGAACTCGACCATCACGACCAGGAAACACATTTTCAATAACTGCAAGCTTCCGCAATATTCTCGGTGTTAAACCATCATGAACAATAACCACATCTCCAATTCTTACATTTGATGAAAAACTCTGATTTGTATGATGTGCTGATCTTAAACGCTGAAGATATTCAGTTTTAAAACGTTTTGAGAATTAATTTGTTAGTTTTAGCCGTGTTCTCCACAAAAATCGTATATCGCTGTCGCTAACGTTGGCAGGCGTCAAACTGATGATAGTAGGAATAGACCCGGTCAAAAAATGAGCCGGCGTTAACGGCGTTTAGTCAAGGGGATCCTCGTTAACATACGTTAATGGTCGCGAATTTTTCACAGATTCTGCTTCCACCAGAAATGTTGATCCACACTAAGTACTGCTCGTCCAATCGTTTCCTTTAAAATATCTTTAACGGACTTGATGAGATGCTCCCAGAAGCTTCCCCACCATGCAGCTCGTTCAACTATGAATTGCCAAGCAACACCTTGGTTTGAAATATAATCTTGTACCTCTTCGGAACATACACTGATACTAAGCTGCCTGAATTCTAAACTAGCTCGTTTAAACGTTTTAGCGTTATCAGATATTATGGTTTTTGGTATCACCCGACGACTAAAAAATCGTCGCAGAGCTAAAATGCAAGAAGGAGTACTCAGATCAGACACCAATTCCAAGTGGACTGCTCTAACTACTGCACAAGTAAATAAAAGAATGTAAACCTTCTTTGTTTTGACTTCATCTGACGAAATCCGAACGTATAGTGGGCCAGTAAAATCAATCCCGGTGGTTTCGAAAGGTCTAGTAGTAGTCAGTCTGTTCCTCTGTAAAGGAGCAAAGGGCTGCGAGATAGGTTTACCACGAAGACGTTTACATATTGTACAACTGTTGATAACAGCCTTAATTTTTTGACGACCCCTTATAATCCAGAATTTCTCTCGTAATCGTGTTAAAACAATGTTAACTCCGCCGTGCAATGTACATAGATACATGTCTGCTATAACAATAGTTGTGAGATGCGTTGACTTCGGAATGATGATAGAAAAAGATTCGTTGAAAGTTAGATCAGAATTTTCCAAACGACTACCAAGTCGAATGATCCCTTCCACATCCATTACCGGGTTTAATGTTAAGATCTTTGATGATTGAGGCACAGCTTCCTTCCTTCGTAGCACTGCAACTTCTTCAGGATATTGCTGACTCTGAATATACTTAATCCATAGATTTTCAGCCCTCTCAAGTTCCCTCGCTATAAGATATTTGTTTGGAGCGGGTTTTTTTTCAAAGAGTCTGTGAAGCGTAGAACGTATGCTGTTACTCGAAGGAGTCTTCTGTAGTTACTGAAATCCTCTATCCTTAGTATCGAAGAAGTGGAAATTGTTTTCGCTGGTTCAGCTGATGCTTGCAAGCATAAAGAATCTTGGAGACAATTATCGTCAAAGTTAAACTTAGGCCAAGTGTCGTAATGATGAGATAACCAGTTAGGTCCTTCGATCCACATTGACGAGCTAACCAAATTTCTTCCAGTTATTCCGCGGGTAAGTAAATCAGCAGGATTTGTCTCGCTTGGACAATATCTCCAATCTGAGACGCTTGTAATTTGACGTATTTTCTGAACGCGTTGTGTAACGTATTGGTATTTGTGTCGATCGTTATTTACCCAATGAAGAGCTATTTTGGAATAGGACCATATATTTCTGGAATCAAAACTTGTATTGTTAAATCACCATCCTTTTCACCCTTTAAATGTGCAACCCGACTCTTCGAACACACGTACATAACTTTTATCGATTCTTCTTCGTTTTCGCTCCTAACGTAGGAAACCGCTCCATAAGCTTTAGGACTTGCATCACAAAATACGTGCAATTGTCGATTGATTATTTTGGGGCATACGAAAACGTATCGAGGGATAGTTAAATCCATTATAATTGGCATATCGGAAAGGCAAATATCCCATGATGTTTGCAACTTACTTGGAATTGCCTCATCCCAGTCGCAACGAAGCCACCAAAGATCTTGAAATAAAACTTTAAGCTTTATGGTAAAGGGGCCAATTAAACCCAATGGATCAAATGTTTTCGCGATAAACTGCAAAACTTTTCTTTTTGTCCAAATCGTTGAAGGCATATTAGAGAGCTCTTGAAGATCGACAGTAATTTCATCTGATAGACAGTACCATTTAATGCCAAGTACCTTTTGAACGTTATCAACTTCTTTGAAATGCTGACGTAATTGGAAATTATTTGAATTCCACTTGCGAATGTTCATGCAAGCTCCTTGAAGAATGGTACACGTTTCTTTATAAAACCGGTAAGCAAAATCATAGCTATCTAAACTTACCACCAGGTCATCCATGTAAAAGGAATTACTTAGCATTTCGCAAGTCTCTGGATACGTCTCGTGCTCTCGTTGAAAATGTTTTTTCAATGTCGCACATAGCAGGAACGGGCTACAAGCCACACCAAAAGTTAAACGCGTCATACGATAAGTAGCTAATTCTGGTAGTTTTGTAATATCCGTAATCCTTTCATTAAACCACAGAAAACGGTGAACATCGCGATTTTCTTTAGATAGGGAAATTTGAAGGAAAACCATTTCAATATCGGCCACTAATCCTATCCTGGTTAGTCGGAAATTTAGGAGCATATATGTACATAACATCAGGGATTAAGTTCGGTCCCGATAATAATTGAGAATTTAAAGAAAGACTGTTACCTGAGTTAGCAGAGGCATCAAACACAATTCGCGTTTTTGTTGTAGCTTTATCTTCCCTGTATATAGCTCGGTGAGGCATGTAATAAACCCGCGAAGCTGTTGTTAAACCTTCTTCAACTCTTTCCGCTATTCCTCTCGTTATAAAATTCCACATCTCGCGATCATATTCCAGCAGTTTCGATGGTTCTTTGGACATTCGTTGAACTAATTTCGACAGTCGTTGCCTTGCACCACTAAAATAGCTATCTAAAACACAATCAACGCTTTTCCACAATAAAGAAAATTCGTAGCGGCTATTGTTTTTCGTTATGTATTTATCAAAATCATTATTTATCGTTTCTTCACTAATATTGCTCTTAATTCCGACTGTCTCTAAGTCCCAGAAGTTTTTTAAATCGACATCATCCAGTACACAGGCCTGTAAGGTAACAGTTGCTGATGTAGATAAAACTAAATTCTCACAAAATGAGTCTGTAGCTAGCCCCTGAAGGGTCCAACCGAAAATTGAATCAATAGCAGTAACATTTTCATAAATTTGTTGGGAGGAATGACGTACAATACTCCAAAAATAATCAGCACCTATTAAAACACTGATCCCAGGTTCAAGATACCCAGCTTTGTCAGCCACGCTTTGCCTTATATACGACCTTTGACTACCACCGTCTATTATTATTCGAATGAACACCGATTTTCTTTTACATATATATCAGTTGAGGATGCGAGTACACATGCAGTTTGCAGATAAACATCTGAAGAACTCTGTGCTGACGGCGGGCACAAATTTGTTGTTATTTGGGAAGTGATTTCGCTTTTGTCTTTTGCGTTATTCTCAGCTGTTTGTTTATCACTGTACTTCACTGACTGTTTTATTGTAGGTTTAGCGAAAAAATTCGGATCACACAAAGATGTGGCGTGATGCCCCTTACATTTCTCGCATGATATATTTCTAATTAAGCAATTTCTGGATCCATGACCTTGACGAGTGCATCTGAAACACCTTCCGTCTCGTTTCAACATTTCTTTTCGCTGGGAAATCGAGTGAGGAGCGTAGCATTGCTGTGTAGTATGAGAAAGAGACAAAAATACAAAAATAACATTTCTGATGTTCTGTTGGCGTTAGTAAGCCGGCTGCAGTTTTATAAAGCCTACCGTTACCTCCTTGAAAGCTAGTGCGATTAGCTCGTGTTGATGTAGATGTAGATGTTGGCGATGTAGTCTGAATTGACTTCTCCAAAGACTCAACTTCTCTTCTTAGATACTTCAAAATGCTCCTCACTTGTTCATTCCCGCCATAAGAGCAGCTGCTGCCGCATTCGCTCTGTGTTGAAGCCATCTCCTCTTTATCAGTTACTTCAATTTTTGCGTTAATCTTCTCTTCTCCTTGATGCCCCTCGTTGTCTGTTGCACGATGAAAATCGATTACTAGCTCCGTTGGCATACATCGCAAGATGATAGATTTTAAAATTACGGAGTATTGCGATGGCGGTAACCCGAGAGCTGTTACAGACCTTGTGCTAGCTGTAGCGCTGTTATAGAGGCGGCGCAATCCAACAATATCTCGACGCGATGAAACTTTCGGTAACTCCATTAGCTGCTGGATAGAATGATCAATCAATTTTTCTTTATCACCATATTCCTCTTGAAGCATGGAAATTGCCGCATCGTAATTAGAGTCTGATGGTATAAATCCAGCAATTGTGTCTGCTGCTCTTCCTGTAAGATGCGTTTGTAAATAATTGAACTTGTCCGCTCCAGACAAGTCGGTTCTCACGTGGGCTGAAGAGCGAAAACGTTCCCAAAATGGCGTCCAGTCTTTAATATCCCCAGAGAATCATTTTAAAATAAGTTTCGGTAACTTAGCCGAATTTGAATATTTGCTCTGCATGCCTAGAGGTTGTGCAAGGCTATCAGATGATGGAATATTATTAATGCGATTTTGATATTCCCGTAATTTAAGTAGACGTTGTCTGAGGCGTGCAGTAATAGCCACAGCTTTGTCGTCGTATTCAGCAATCGCTTCGAATTCCTTTTGCATTTCTTCGGGCCTTAATAATGCACGGACTTCAGTATTCGCTTTCTTAAGATTTTCGCGCGCTACCGTTATTCGATCGATAAAAGCGGATAGTTCTTCTTCGATTGAATCCATGCTTTCCACGTTGGATTTACTTACGCTCGATTCCGGCGTTATTAAATACTCGGACGCATTTTTGCATAACTTAGTTATCTGCCCACGATGATCGCGCAGCGATTTCCATTGTCCGTGTTAATCTAATTTCGATTTTTACAGAAAACTTTCATACCGTTACTTTCGTTATACCCTAGACACACAGCACGAACTAATGAATCATTTGTAGTAACTATTCATTAAAATGCCGTGTGTCACATAGTATACGTCATTATAGCTCGAAAATCAGATGATAATGAAGTACACTAATGAAGTGTTTTCCTCCTTCATTATAGCTATAATGAGGAAAAATGTGCTAGATTTAGCATATAAGGTAAATCTGGAGCTCCGCTGTACATCTGCCGATTTAAAAAATAAGAAGAAGAAATGCAAAGAAATATCACAAATTATATTATCAATATTTTTTTTAATATAATGGTTTTCTCATTTGCAAATTGTTAAATTGAAAATAAAATAAATGAAAACAAAGTTTATAGCGTTAATTCGATCCATATTGCTTCTTTAATGTGATAAGTTTATCAAAACCAGTTTGACAGAACAACTTAATTAAAGAAATAGCTGTGTGTCTGCAGTTTATAATGAATCATTATATACTAATGAGTCGTTAGTTATTTCTTCATTAAGAGTGCTGGCATTAGCCCCTTAAACTCGTTTATTCCCGCAGCGTTAATTCCCGGGTTTCGGCACCAAAATGTTAAATTATTAAATTAACTGTATCACCAGGAGTTAGACAGGCGTTAGAATTAAAAGATGAGCGTTAATTAATATAACTTTATTCTATTCTCATTACAATTCTAGTTCAGGGCTCTGCGCGATTTAAAACCGGACCGATCATACAAAAACTCAGTTAAGCCTATGAGGCTACTACAAATATGTGTTGAAGAGAATAAATGCATACAGACATAGTAATGAGTGCAATAAGAGAAACTATAAACGACTGCTGAATTTCGGTATGCTCTTCTTTTTTAACAACAGTATTACTAAAAATAAGAAAATCAGTTGATGGCACAAAACTTTCCCTTTGCGGGCTTATTATCTCGGCTTGAAGTATTATTCAATTGGTAAGTAGAGTTTCAGAAGAACGATAATTTTATTTTTAGCCATTGTGAGAAACTTTGAGACAGGCAACATTTTCAATTTATATAATTATTGCAGGTCTTAATAATAGGTGCATATTAATATTATGTACACAGCATAAATTTGCTAAAAGCTATGAAAAAATAAGTCATCAAATTTCTATGCTGCTGCAATCCAAAGTATAAAATAATCGTTCCTTAAGAGTATAACTAAAGAACAGGAAACGTAAAAAAGTTTTTCAACAGCGTAGGTTTTATAGATTTGCCACTTGCTAAAACCTATGAAAAAATAAGTCATCAAATTTCTATGCTGCTGCAATCCATACCCCGCAAGAAGAACTTGATTGGAAGTGGAGACGTTTGATTGGGATTGACAAGTCTACATATATTAGACTCATGATTTGATAGCGACATAGTAAAAATTTGGTTAAATATAAGCAATAAGAGAGACCAATTTGATAATACATTGTGCAAAACTTTACATAAATACATGATTAACTTGTACGTTTTGTCTCACAGCAGTAGAGATGGGCAAACTGTATCGATATATTCCGATTATCGGTATTTTTGCATAAAATCCTGGAAATTTTGTATCGATATTTACTTTAACAAAATATCGCTGTATCGATATTTCCTTACGATATATCGGAAAGGTATAATTTTTGTTTGTGTTCCTTGTCTAGTTCTGAATCAGCTCTTTCATTCCGAAAGAACAAATCCAGATCAGACTACGTTGGATCAGTAGCAGAAGCAGCAAAAAACATCCCACACTCCAACCTTAAGCATGGTTTTCACAAGCGAAGTTATACTTATGACAGACATGGGATTTCGATATATAGATATTCGTTATATCCCGTTTATACACCATGTGTGTCATTAAATACTCCCAATATACCCAGAAAAACTAGTGGGTATAGACTCGATATCAAAAATTCATCTTCACTTCTTACGTTTCGCAACGCCATCTAGTTGTTAATTATAATATGATAATGTGTCTAATCAAGCAAAAATATGTGTGCGCTTTCCCTAAGAAAGCGAAAAAGAAGAAGCAAAGTTTTTTGGCAACATGGAGTTCAAAGCAGGAAAAAACAAAATAAGAAGGCAAGTATTAAACTCCGCAGAAACAATGTTTATCATTGAAGTGTGGAGGAGTCATGACGTTGATCTTCGGGCTAACAAACGAAATAGCCGTGTTTACAATTGCATGCAAGAGGAACTATATAAGACGTACGGGCTAAAACTCTCGGTCGAGGCCATTAAAAGCCGTGTAAAAAATTTAACAAAAAAATTCAGGTTCGTAGTGTTGTGTGGATGAAGTGAATATTATTACACTACGATTTTAACAAATTTACAGGTCAGAAGTACTAAAAGAGCGCCATCTGACTGGGAGTATTTCGAAGTATTCAACGAATTTATCAGACACCATAAAAGTAACCGAGGGAAAGAATTTATGGAGGAATCCATTTTGTCAGATATACTGGGAATTGCGGTACTTCCTTTTCCCAAAGCTCGGAATTTTCCACCTTAAAAATAAAATTCAGTTAATAAATTATTCCATTACAATTGTGTTATTTTTTATCAAACCTTCGACCACATTTTTCTTTGTTTCACACGAAATTGAGAATTGAGACACCACATCCGCCGATAGATTTTGCACTTCAATCAGGATCTTATTGCAAAATAACGCAATTTTTTCTTTTTTCGTTCTAAATCTTGAATTTGTCGTATATTTACAATTACTTGTTGCGGTTTAGCCTGCATTAAAGCTAATATATTTGTCACTTCCATTTCCAAATTTATTTCGCCTAAAGATCTGTCAACTGAATTGAAATGTCAAAGTACAGTTTGTCACATCAAGCCCCTTTTTATGTCTGTCAGGGGTACTTTGATATCTAGATATTCAGAATATCTAGATATGAATATCTAGATTACGATACCCCCATGTCTGTCATAAGCATTACTGTCTCAAGTAACCTAGTTTTCAGTCCCTTACCTCGTCTTGACATACCCACCAATTTACTTGCGCCAGTACGAAAACGAGTTCCACGCACTTCAACTTTTCAGCGAAGTGCAACCTGAGAAATAGTCAAATTGAGAGCATTTTCTGCAGTTGATGAATTTTTTATTTAAGTATGGTGTGGAACTTGTGAGATGTCAACACATTTGTGTTTTGGCTTGTATACAGCTTTTTAATTTTCCGTTAATAAATTTTATAAATTTAAAAGATAATTATATAAGCAAAAAGTATTATTCCTTAGCAATCAATATGCCAGGAACGTACTAGCACTTTCTTTTTTCTTAGAATTTTATTTTCCGAAATTGCTCTTAATTGCAATGCTGCACAATTAATGACTTTTTCAATATTTATTTTTTGACTTGAAACCATAATTAAGCACACATTTTTGAATCTGATTATGGATAATTTTTGATCCGATATATCGCTGTATCGATATTTTTGGTTGGTGAGGCGTCCGATACAGTATATCGATATTTTTGAAAAAACGCCCAACTCTACACAGCAGTGCATCAGCGGAAAGATATTTTTCAAAAATGACGCTCATCAAAACTGAGAAAAGAAATAAACTGAAAGTAGAAGCTCTAGAAAATCTTTTACTTTCCAAAGAATTCCCAGATAGTAGCAAAAATAAAATTGTTGAACCTTCAGATTCTTTATTGCATTTCTTTTAAAATTTTAGTTTTAAAGATGGAGAATACATTTTAAATTAACTTTGAATGCTACCTTCCAAACAATATACCTAGTATCATTATACATATATATCATTTTCAGTTTAAATGAAACCTTTTCCAGTTTAAATCAAAAAACCTTCTGCAAGTCAAATAAAACTTAGTCCAAGTAAACGAAATTGTATCAAATTGAATGAAACCTTGTCCACTTTAAATGAATGAAAGATTCACTTCAAATGTACAAATTTGGACCAGGTACCATTAGGTTTTATTTAACTTGGACAAGATTTTATTTAACCTAGAAATGTTTAATTTCACGTAGACCAGGTTTCATATGAAAATGGTAAATTATGTTTTATATTTGCTTAGGGCGACATACGATTAGGATTTTTCCGTACGGTTTTTCCGTGCCAAATGAGTCCCAAGTGATTAACTTAGCAGCAACATACGATCAGGTTAAAACCGAACTGGTTTCAAAACCTGAAAGCAACCGTGGCTGGCCACGGTTTGATGACGGTTGATACATACGTTTTGCTGCCGAATAAAACTCTAAACTCATTGAGTTCAATGGGACGCGATATACGTTTCGGTTTTTCCCGGAAGGTTTGTTGATATTTAGTGCAGTGCAGTAGTACAGAAGCAGCGAACGAAACGATATGTAGGTACATTAAATAAAATAATTTGAGATTGTTTTTGGAGTGCGCGTGCGATATTTAGAACGATTTGGGGTTCTTTTTCTTGTAAGGTAAAATGCTTGGCGCAGAGCGGCTTGAAAGTTTTTGATTTTGATTTTTTTTCTTTAACTATGTCAAGTAATATGTATCAAAAGAGTGAGAAGACATTCTATAAAAACTAAAAAAACTTGTCATCATCATTTCATCTTTCGAGAAAATGCGGATTTGGAATAGCCTCCTTGTTTTATAACACCTCTAAAAATTACTGAACTGACTTCACTGTCTTGTATCCACCAAATAATCGAGAATAACCGTCTCGTATGTCGTGTAATCACGGCGACGGTAAGAACCGTAGACGGCCAGCCGGACGGGAAAAACCTAATCGTATGTCGCTGCCCTTATTGAATGGAAGCAACGTATTTTGTTTTCATAGTTTTAAACTTATTTATTACATGTTCTTTTATTTTGATAATTTTTGTTTCGATTGCTTAGAGAAAACTGTTAAGTTTATGTATTTGCGATTTCAATTGTTTTGTTATAAATTATGTAATACAAATACAATTAAATAATATTTATAATTCAAAAATATACAGGTTAAATAATTATAGGCATTTGAATTCATTAAATTTTTTTTTTAATTTACTCCTTTTTTGCTCCAATTTTGTTCCTAATTTACTCCAATTTTGTATAATTTACTCCACATTTTATGCCAAATCTACTCCACTTTTAATTTTTCAAGTCTCAACCCTGCTTATGACAGTCACATTCGGCACAGCATCAGTAGTTATTCTATGGGAGTTCTGGCCCACCCTTTTAGCTTCGAGGATTTCGCCACAGATGGCGCCACCGTCGGTAGGTGGTTTGAGTCCGTTCTAAATGTAGGTGTGTGTCTTGGTTGTATTGGTTTGTGTCTTGGATACACCATTGGGCCTTGGATGTACCATTGTGCCTTGGGTGCACCATTGAGTCTCGACTGCGCCCTAGCGGCATTAGCAGGTACTACCAGCATGCTCCCGTACTACGGTTTTCTTAAATAGATATGTGGTGCGCCTAAATGTAGGCTTTTGGTTTCATTGAGTCTCGACTGCGCCTTAGCGGGATTAATCGGTACTACCGAGATGTGTCATTTGGTCGTGACTGCGCCCTAGCGGCATTAGCAGGTACTACCAGCATGCTCCCGTACTACGGATTTCTTAAATACATACATAGGTGCGCCTAAATGTAGGCTTTTGGTTTTGAACTAATATTAGTAATAATTAAAGTTAACGCTAGGAAATTTTTGTTCATGCCAATGAATTCTAGATGGTTGGGGTGTTGGTATTAGGGGGGACGAAATTTTCATCAGAAATCCTCTACGGGCTCTGGTTTTCGAGATATTAGGGATTTTACCTTTTCAGATATAGTTAATATTATTAATAATTCAAGCTACCTAGGATAGTTTTGTTCATGTCAATAGATTCTAGAAGGTGTTATAGGGGCGGGGTTCAGAGTGGGATAACATTTTTGTTAGAAATCCTCTACGGGCTATGGGTTTCGAGATATTAGCGATTTTACCTTTTTAGATATAGTTAATATTAGTAATAATTCAAGTTTTATTTGCTCATGGGGGTGCTGCGTCTAAATGTAGGCTTTTTTATTATGATTGTTCTTGAGGGCATAACTGTAGGCTTTTGGTTTTGAACTAATATTAGTAATAATTAAAGTTAACGCTAGGAAATTTTTGTTTATGCCAATGGATTCTAGGTGGTTGGGGTGGGGTTATTAGGGGGGACGAAATTTTCATCAGAAATCCGCTGCGAATAATAGTAATAATTAAAGTTAACGCTAGGAAATTTTTGTTCATGCCAATGGATTCTAGATGGTTGGGGTGGGGGTATTAGGGGGGGGGGGGACGAAATTTTCATCAGAAATCCTCTACGCGCCATTTCTTGAGTAAGGTACCCTAGCGGTCTTAGCCGGAACTACCAGCATGCCTTGATTTTGCTGTTTTCTTTTATTAGCGGGAGAGTTCTAGATATCGGCATGACGTCATCATGGTTTTGCTGCACCTAAATTAGTTTTCTTAGCAGGGAAGTTGTAGATATCATCATCATTCGAATTTCACAACATGATATCACCATTAACAGATTCTAGACGATGTCAGTGAGGGTTCTGGGGTATGTGTATTGAAAAGTCTTTTGTTTTATAAACACTTGTTTTTATTTCCAATAAAATTTCTTATTATAAAAGTATTTCTTATAGCACATTGTCCAATATGAACTTGGCAAGATGGCGCATTTGTGTTAATCTCTATAAGTTTTCCACAGTTGTATTCATCTTCGACGTTAATAATGATTTCACCCTCTCCAACTATCTTCTGCATCCAATGAACTTTTTCAGCTCCCTTTACATATATGGTTTTGTTTCGAAACAGTGGTTCAACTATAGTGTACAGCTTGTGATATGGTATATAGCCATCATCCCAGCGGAATTCATGAAAATTGTGTTGAAGCCATTTTACTTGTCTGGCTTTTTTGCTGAAGTCAAATCTTTGTATCTGAATGGTGGTTGAAATATATAGTGCTGCATCTGGTTTTCATTGTTTAAAATTGCCAGTTCTTTAGTGATGAATTCATTGAGGTTTGTTTTGAATCCATGGATGTCTACGATGACTGCCATCTTCTTAATTTAACTTTCTAACTTCACTTGTCAGCGGACTGTATTCTACTATTCGATCGTGTAGAAGCAGACAATATGCTGTTGTATTAGCCGGTATATTTTCAGATGTCTTGAATTCTAGCCTTATGTCAACAGGTCCAGTTTTGATTGTTTCATTTTGATGTGAGCAATCAATGACAGCGATCGGAGCATCGGTTTTGAACTTCTCCCATGTAAGGAACGGCTGATACTGATGACCATAGTATGATTGTGTAAACTTTATATACATCTCATACAGCAATGCGTATCTATTCAAATCAAATTTCAAATTCAAATCATCATAGGGATATGATTCTGAGTTCAAATGAACTGTAACATCGGTGAGTTTTCAGTGATCAAACTTGCTTGCATCTTTGGTTTTATCGTTCCTTCGATCCGTTTGTAATGCTAAGATGATAAATCGAGGTTTCTCCAGTTGAGTGGAAGTCTTAACTGACCAGGTTTGATGCGTGGATTCCGGTAGTACTGGATACTCATATATGTCCCAGCTGCGGAAAATGGCCGGGATTGGATGATGACACTATCAAACTTCTTACACGCAAGGGTGTCTTCCCATATGATTTGATTGATGACTGGGATAAATTGGATTTCCGGAACTTGCTTTCCAAACAGCTCTGATAATAGCTTAACAGCTTTCCGAACAGCTCTGGTAACACCTTAATAGCTTTTCAAACAGCTCTGATAACAGCTTAACAGCTGTCCAAACAGCTCTGATAACAGCTTAATAGCTTTCCAAACAGCTCTGATAACAGATTAACAGCTTTCCAAACAGCTCTGGTAACAGCTTAATAGCTTTTAAACAGCTCTGATACCAGCTTAACAGCTTTCCAAACAGCTCTGATAATAGCTTAATAGCTTTCCAAACAGCTGTGATAACAGCTTAACAGCTTTCCAAACAGCTCTGATAACAGCTTAACAGCTTTTCAAACAGCTCTGATAACAGCTTAACAGCTTTCCAAACAGCTCTGATAACAGCTTAACAGCTTTGCAAACAGCTCTGATAACAGCTTAACAGCTTTTCAAATAGCTCTGATAACAGCTTAACAGCTTTTAAACAGCTCTGATAACAGCTTAACAGCTCTGATAACAGCTTAACAGCATTTAAAAAAGCTCCGGTAATCGGTGAGGAGCTTTAATCTACTAAGCAGGTCCACAGCACTCGGTGTGCTTTCGACTGAGTTACAACTTCGACTTATGAAGGTTTCGCATGTTTCATCCTTTTATAGTACAATGAAGGTATCAAATCCTTTACGGTAGCACCCCTTGTTTAATGAGCTATCCTTATCAGTCATCAAGAAACCATATTCATCCTTCCAACAGTCAGCACAGGCTCTTCGAAATTTATCAAAATTCATGTCTGTATTCACATGATCATTATAGATATGTTTCAAATTCAAGTCACCTTGCTTGAATTAGGTGATTAAATTAGCATTGTCACGTATTAAGTGCTTTGGTATATGCGTATATGTTTGACAGAGATAGAAGCTGTCTATATCTTCGTGGCGACCCATGGAAAAATAGGATCGCACATTATCTTGCTTTTCACATGCAACATCATCCAAAATAAACACTGAATGTGATTTGGCTTCCTCTGGTGGTAGAACGTCGCAGTTGTTTGAGAATGTATAATACCCCAATCGTGATATGGGAGTCATCAGTCGCTTCAAGTATTCATACTTTGGTTGATATAAAGATTTGGAATATATGTAAATATTTTCATATCTGAAACCATTGGGATGTTCCAGTAAACTTATCATAACATTAGTTTTTCCACAATTGGATGGTCCAACGATGATGCTTCTTATACTATTAGGCAATTGGGAATCATGCTTCTTTTTCACCTTCATAACAGCTACATCAGCATTTCGAACAGGAAAAGCTTGTTGTTGTTTAATGAACCGCATATTGAAGACTAACGTGATTCTTATAAGTACACGTGATTATATTACCTTTCAACAGTATCAGCGGAACCTTATAAGATGTCGGATCACAAATCGAAACGCTCCAGAAAATCTTTGAAAGGGGGCAGAGGAATATTAAATTCAATCATTAACAAATTACCTGTAGAATTACATCTACCGGGATACCAGTACTGTGAACCAGGAACAAAGTTACAACAAAGATTGGCGAGAGGAGATCCGGGCATTAATCCACTGGATGCAGCCTGCAAGGAACACGATATAGCATACTCGCGACATAAAGATACAAGTGATCGACATATAGCTGATAAAATATTAGCTATAAAAGCGTGGCAGCGTGCAAAATCTACGGATGCAAATTTGAGTGAACGTGCCAACGCCTGGCTTATAACAAACGCAATAAATGCTAAAATTAAGCTAGGTATGGGTCTTAAGGCTAAAAAAACGCCAACCCACATTCCGAGAAGCAGTACGAAATGCACGTAAGATTTTAAAAATCAAAAAACCAAAAACTTGATGGAAGCTACAAAAATAGCTCTTAGTGCAGCTAAAAATATTGTGAAAAGAAAGAAGAAATCAATTAAAACTCCACGAGTGATACCTGTACCAAAGGTTGGCGGAGCACTTCCGTCCCTCATCTCGTTGTTTGCTGGGCTTTCAGCATTGGGAGTACTATCGGGAGGTGCAGCAGGCATAGCTAAAGCAGTAGATGATACCAGTGCGGAAAAGGCAAAATTGGAAGAAAGCAAACGTCATAACCAAGCAATGGAAGCTATAGCGGTTGGTAAAGATGGAAACGGGCTGTTCTTGAAGCCGTATAGAAAAGGACTTGGACTCTATCTACAACCTCTACCAAAAAACTATTAAAGACGCTACCCAAACGACCGCTAAATGACTTGGATCTCCACAAGTATACCACACACTTGCCGCAGTTTTTATATAATTGTTATAGCCATTAATTATCATCTATAAATAAATGTATCTATATTGAAATTGTGACAGTTCATTATCAACCGCCATGTCATTAACACTTACTCTCACGGGAAATTCAGCTCTACTCACTGCTGAGTGCTTTCCCCCGCTGGAACTAGCAACGGATTATGTTTGTGGATTAATTGATTTTCAAACATACAACTCTATACCAAATATTGATGTGAGCAATAATCTGGTTTATGTAGGGAATGAGGTTGTTGAGATACCTGTTGGATCCTACGAGATTGATGATATAGCAAAATATGTACAAGGATACTTGGACAAAGAAGGGAAAAGTATAAAGGTTGCGATAAAGGCTAACAATAATACATTGAAGAGTGAAGTTAAGGCAACTGAAGAAATACATTTTGAAAAACAGAGATCCATAGCTCCTCTGCTAGGATTCAGTAAAAGAAACTTATCTGCTAATATAGTGCATACATCAGAGTTGCCAGTCAACATCATTAAAGTAAATACTATACGCATCGAATGTAATATTATATCAGGATCATTCTTCAACAACACACAAGTACACACTCTCCACGAGTTTTCACCGAACGTGGGACCTGGGTATAAAATAGTGGAGGTACCCAAAAATGTAATCTATTTGCCTGTGAACACCAAACGTATAAGTTCTCTAACATTGAAGCTCCTTGACCAAGACGGTGACTTAATCAACTTCAGAGGAGAGACTATAACCATCAGGTTACATTTGAAGCCACAGCATGTTGATGTACAATAATGATAAATACGAGTTCGGAGCAGACAAGATCATTAGTCAGCGGACAACCTTGGAGCGGTCAAGACCTACATTAACACCTGCAAATACAGCATATTTACAATCGATAGGCTTAACGCTGAAACAATGAATAAAGGAATACTAGATATTGCACCAGACGCTCGCTTTGATAACAGTATTACTAAATTTGAACATCACTCCTATTCACCATTTCTAACATCATTTAAAAACAGCGATGAAATCCGTATCTCTGTACAACATCAGGACTTGAATCTTCTACCCAGCAGGAGTTTTCTATACATTGAGGGGTCGCTAATAAAGCTGGATGGAACCGTTTCAGCAACCGCAAAATTAGCTAACAATGCTCTACCCTTTCTTTTTGAGGAAATACGCTATGAATTGAATGCAGTAGAAATCGACCGTACAAGAAATCTTGGGATTGCGACAACATTAAAAAACTACATATCACTAAATGCAAATGTAAGCAGGATACTACTCAACGGCAGCTGGTCACCAGATTCATCCGTTATACCAGCCAATGGACTGTTTAACTATTGTGTACCCCTGAAATATTTATTGGGATTCGCTGAAGATTACAAGAAAATTCTGATAAATTCCAAACATGAACTCATATTGATCCGGAGCAGGACAGACGATAATGCCATTATATCACCCACTGATGTGGTGAAAATTGAAATTACCAAACTTCAATGGAGCATTCCGCATGTTACAGTATCCGATGATGAAAAGCTGCAACTATTTAAAATTATCGGGAGAAGTCGCCCGATACAAATACCATTCCGCAGCTGGGACATATATGAGTATCCAGTACTACCGGAATCCACGCATCAAACCTGGTCAGTTAAGACTTCCACTCAACTGGAGAAACCTCGATTTATCATCTTAGCATTACAAACGGATCGAAGGAACGATAAAACCAAAGATGTAAGCAAGTTTGATCACTGCAAACTCACCGATGTTACAGTTCATTTGAACTCAGAATCATATGCCTATGATGATTTGAATTTGAAATTTGATTTGAATAGATACGGATTGCTGTATGAGATGTATATAAAGTTTACACAATCATACTATGGTCATCAGTATCAGCCGTTCCTCACATGGGAGAAGTTCAAAACCGATGCTCCGATCGCTGTCATTGATTGCTCACATCAAAATGAAACAATAAAAACTGGACCTGTTGACATAAGGCTAGAATTCAAGACATCTGAAAATATACCGGCTAATACAACAGCATATTGTCTGCTTCTACACGATCGAATAGTAGAATACAGTCCGCTGACAAGTGAAGTTAGAAAGTTACATTAAGAAGATGGCAGTCATCGTAGACATCCAAGGATTCAAAACAAACCTCAATGAATTCATCACTAAAGAACTGGCAATTTTAAACAATGAAAACCAGATGCAGCACTTCATATTTCAACCACCATTCAGATACAAAGATTTGACTTCAGCAAAAAAGCCAGACAAGTAAAATGGCTTCAACACAATTTTCATGGATTCCGCTGGGATGATGGCTACATACCATATCACAAGCTGTACACTATAGTTGAACCACTGCTTCGAAACAAAACCATATATGTAAAGGGAGCTGAAAAAGTTCATTGGATGCAGAAGATAGTTGGAGAGGGTGAAATCATTATTAACGTCGAAGATGAATACAACTGTGGAAAACTAATAGAGATTAACACAAATGCGCCATCTTGCCAAGTTCATATTGGACAATGTGCTATAAGAAATACTTTTACAATAAGAAATTTTATTGGAAATAAAAACAAGTGTTTATAAAACAAAAGACTTTTCAATACACATACCCCAGAACCCTCACTGACATCGTCTAGAATCTGTTCATGGTGATATCATGTTGTGAAATTCGAATGATGCTGATATCTACAACTTCCCTGCTAAGAAAACTAATTTAGGTGCAGCAAAGCCATGATGACGTCATGCCGATATCTAGAACTCTCCCGCTAATAAAAGAAAACAGCAAAATCAAGGCATGCTGGTAGCTCCGGCTAAGACCGCTAGGGTACCTTACTCAAGAAAAGGCGCGTAGAGGATTTCTGATGAAAATTTCGTCCCCCCTAATACCCCCACCCCAAACATCTAGAATCCATTGGCATGAACAAAAATTTCCTAGCGTTAACTTTAATTATTACTAATATTAGTTCAAAACCAAATGCCTACATTTAGGCGCACCTATGTATGTATTTAAGAAAACCGTAGTACGGGAGCATGCTGGTAGTACCTGCTAATGCCGCTAGGGCGCAGTCAATACCAAATGACACATCCCGGTAGTACCGATTAATCCCGCTAAGGCGCAGTCGGGACTCAATGGTGCACCCAAGACACAATGGTGCATCCAAGACGCAATGGTGTATCCAGACGCAATGGTGTATCGAAGACACAAACCAATACAACCAAGACACAAACATACATTTAGCACGGACTCAAACCACCTAGCGACGGTGGCGCCACCTGTGGCGAAATCCTGGAAGCTAAACTGGTGGGCCAGAACTCCAATAGAATAACTACAAGCATCGGCTCCATACCTGGCCATTCGCACATTACACCAGCTGTCAGAGGATGAGCAACACAACTTTCCACTAGCATCCAAAAGACTAAAAACTGATTTTTATGTGGACGATCTCCTAACAGGAGCTCATGACCTCACGACAGGGCTACAATTACAAAAGGAACTGATTGACATTTTAAATAAGTGTGGATTTAATTTAAGAAAATGGACTTCGAATTATCCAGAACTACTGGAAAATATTCCCCCTGAATTCAGAGAAGTAGTCTCTATACTAAATTTGTCAGAAGATGACACAATAAAGACCCTCGGTGACAGCTCCACTTTCACACACGAAATTCACAAAGCAGATTATCTTATCCGAGACTGCAACATTATTTGACCCACCCACCGAGCATTATTACAGCAAAAATATTCATACAAGGTCTATGGCTAACGAAATACTCCTGGGATGAACCATTTTCAACCTCAATCTCTACAAAGTGGGAAAAGTTCAGAAAGAACTTAATACATCTCTCACGAATCCGCATACCACGATGGATGAACTTCACGCCCAACGCAAAAACCATCCAATTACATGGATTCAGCGACGCCTCGACTGCAGCTTATGCAAGACAATTCTGTGCATACTCATTTGTTTACAGCTAAAACAAAGGTTGCACCACTAAAAACTATCTCTCTTCCCAGACACGAGCTATGTGGTGCTGTTCTCCTTACTCAAGCAAATCATGGCCGAAGTCAATTTCCAAGGCAGCGCCATCTATGCGTGGTCTGACTCTGAGGTCACCTTGTCATGGATACAGAAGCCCCCAACCTGTTGGAAAACTTTCATAGCCAACAGAGTGGCTGAGATCCAAGAAACAATCCACCCAGAATTATGGCAATATGTGCCATCGAAACAAATCCCCGCCGATTGTGCTTCCAGGGGCATATCTCCGGAAGAACTGGCATCATTTCAACAATGGTGGACCGGACCATTATGATTACAGAAGCAACCACAAAAATGGCCAACTCAACTTAACCTCAACAAGTGTACTGACCTTGACGCACGAAAGGTCAAGGCATTGACTTGTACCAAGGAAGAGGTAGAATGGTTAACGAAATATTCATCATTTTTTAAGCTAATACGAATTATCGCATATTGCAAGAGATTTATTACAAATTGCATATCTTGCCGTATCAACCGCAAGGTCAAACATTTGACATATCTCGAATTACAAGAATCGGAAGCTACAATAATGCCAACACTGCAAAAACTTTCATTTCCACATGAATATCAATGTTTAAAAAATAAACAACCGATATCAAAAAAGAGCCGCCTCCTATCTTTCAATCCATTCATGGACTCCAATCGTATTATCCGAGTGGGCGGTAGACTCAAGAATTCCATTCTACCCTACAATCAGAAACATCCAAACATCATGCCTGTTGATTATTGTACATCTATGCTGGCAACACTGTTTTGCTGATCGAATTGACAGGTCGCCTTTTAATCAAGACACACATGTCAAGAAAACATGGTGAAATGAAAACTAGAAGTTTGTTCCTAAGTTACAAAAGTATTCTTTATAAAAGCTAAATAAAGTGTTTAAGTTTGAGCTAAAAGATTTCATTCTTTATTTTAACATGGTAGCAGGTAGTGGTTGTGTGGAAAACAACAAGTGAAAAGAAAAAATCAGTTCGGAAATATCAAAAGGAAAAAGCGTGTTAAAATGGCCGCAAGAAGCGATATAAATATTCAACGGAGCTGATTATAGCAACTGGAAAATTCGAATGCTCAAGTTTTTACAATACAAAAAATGTAAAGATGTAGTAATAAGAGAAAAAATAAGTATCGATGACGAAAAATGGGATGAATGCGATATTCAGGCTATAAACTATATTTACAGCGAAATAACAAACACACAACTTGAATATATTAGTGAATTAAATTCAGCTTATGAAATTATACAAAAGTTTGATGAGATGTATTTGAAAAAGTCGACAGCTTTGCAAATAGTTTGCCGACATAACCTTGAAAATGTCAAATTGAAAAATTATTCAGAAGTATCTTTATTCTTTGATGATTTTGAAAAAGCTGTAAACGAGTTAAAGCAGGCAGGTGCAACAGTAACAGAGCAGGAAAAACTTAATTACATGTTAAAATCCCTACCACAACATTGTAGTCATATTGGTGATTTGATAGATGTTTTACCAGAAAAAGAAAGAACAGTTGATTATCTAAAGAGCAAAATAAAATTAAAAAGTGCTGAAGAAAAATCTAACGAAATGTCAAATGATAAAACTAATGTTTTTCGTGCTGAAACTAAGTCTTCATTGATAAATAATTTGAAATGTTATAACTGTGGTAAGCCCGGTCACCTAAAGAGAAATTGTCATGCAAATGTTAAGCGTGGTCGAGGTCGTGTATATCGAGGACGTGGACTAACTATAATGAAAACTTACAACATGGAAGAGGAAATTATCATAATGACCAATATCAGGGAAATAGTTTCTATACTACATTAATTGCAAATAATATTTACACAAGTGAGTACAACAATATAAAAAATGGTCAAATAGAATGGGTGCTTGATAGTGGTTGTACAGATCATATTATAAACACCGATGAGTATTATGAAACCTGTGAAATGCTGAAGAAACCTGTAAAGGTAAAAATTGGCGATGGAAAAATATTGGAAGTAACAAAGGTTGGTAATATTAAAACATATTTTGCAATTTATGGACATAAATTAGAGATAATACTGTTAAATGATTTTTATGTAAAAGAGATGAAGGCAAACTTGTTAAGTTATGCAAAAATTACAGATAAAAATTCAATTGTTTCAATTGTTCCCTTATGGAAAGCTTATAGCTGTTGCATTTAAATAAGATAGATTATATAAAATGAAAAGTAACATATATGAAAAGAAATTACAAGCGAACATAAGTAAAAGTAATATGACTAAGAAAGAAAAACTACATCGTACATTACGACATATAAATTTTAAAAATTTGGAAATAATGTGTAAAAATAAATCTTTAGAAGGACTACCAGAAAAGATTGAAAAACAATATTTAAAGTGCGCAACATGTATGGAAAATAAAATGCATAACATACCATGAAATAATAATCGAAGAAGAGCTGAGGAAATATTAGAAATTGTACACACTGATTTAAATGGACCACAACAAACAACAGGTAATCATGGAGAAAAATATTTGTTGAGCTTTATAGACGATTCCAGCAAACTAGTGAAAGTTTATTGCATCTGTAATAAAGATGAGGTATATGACTGTTTAATGCAATATGTAAATGAAATACAAAACTTAACTGGCAAAATGATATAGGAACTGCGATGTGATAATGGTAAAGAATATATAAATGCAAGAGTATTTCAGTTTGCAAAAGAAAAAGGAGTAATAGTAAAACCTTGTCCAGCTTATGTGCATGAATTAAATGGAACTGCAGAGAGATACAATAGGTCATTAATGGATATGGGGAGATGTCTTTTATCAGAAGCTAAAATAGAAAGAAAGTCTTGGCCAGAAGTAATTAAAACAGCCGCATATCTTAAAAACAGGACATTAACGAGCACAGTTGAAAGGAAAACACCATATGAAATATTTTTTAATAGGAAACCAACAGTGAAATATCTAAAAATGTATGGAAGCAGAGTATATGTAAGGATTCCAGAGGAAAGAAGAAAATCTAAATGGGACAAAAAAGCAGAAATGGGAATTTTACTTGGATATACAGATACTGGATACAGATTGACAATAGAGTGAAAATTGTTAGAAACTGTGATGTAATAGAGGAAGATGTAGCCTTATGTGGATTTGAGGAAGTACAAGAGGAAAAGAACGAAAAAGAAAAGGAAAAAATAAAGGATTTGAATATAACAAGAAATAAAGCAGAAGAAGATATAAATAATACAAGTCAGATGGAAAAGGACATGACAAAACAATTGGAAGACGATGATGAGATAAAAGGTGAAGAAGCAAAAAAGAAAAGAAAAGGTTCAAGGAGACAAATTAAACCTCCACGACGTTTTGATGACGAATTTGGATATCATTGTATTTGTGTAAATTATTGTGATGCTATGATTCCAGAAAATTTTCAAGAGGCGATATCATGTGACGAATCTACAAAATGGAAACTGCATTGAAAAGTGAGATGAAAAGTCTTGTTAAAAACAATACCAGGACGTTGGTAAACATGCCTTCTCTGGATAAAAAGGTAATTGATGTGAAGTGGATCTACAGAAAGGAGAGTGAAAATGAATATAAAGCTAGGTTAGTGGTAAGAGGTTTTCAACAAACTGATTGTGTTTATGATACTTATTCCCCTGTTGCTAAGATGCCTACTTTGAAGTTATTATTGTCTTATTGTTGTCAAAATTCTTTAGATATTCATCAAATGGACGTAGAAACAGCATTTTTAAATTGTAAAATTCATCTGTAGTTTATGTAAAACAACCAGTTGGTTATGAAGATGATTCTGATAGAGTCTATAAATTAAATAGATCATTATATGGTTTAAAAGAGCACCCTCGGGCATGGTATGAATGTTGTAATACATTTCTAAAAACTCTTGGTTTTTGGTAATTATGATTATTGTTTGTATGTTAAAGAGGAAAATGATTCAAGTGTTTACATTTTATTATTTGTAGACGATCTTTTAATTTGCTGTAAAGATGAAAACGCTATTGCTCACATTAAAAATAAGTAGTCTGAAAAATTTAAAATGAAAGACATGGGTAAAGTAAAAAATTACATTGGTATTGATATTGAATATAACTATAAAAATAATAATATTTTAACTTTGAGTCAAAAATCATACATTGAGTCTTTAGCTAAACGCTATAATTTAGAAAATTCTAAACTGTACAAGACACCTATGGAAATAAATTTAAAATTGGAGCAAACCAATGTAAATGAAAATGTAAAGTATAGAAATTTGATAGCTGCAATTTTATACATAAGTTCTGGTACTAGGCGAGATATATCTTTCAGTGTAAATTATTTAAGTCGATTCCAAAATTGTTATGATGAAACACATTTTAAATATGCCTTGCGAGCTCTAAAGTATGTGTATTTGACAAAGGATCTGAAATTAAAATATAGTAAAAATAATAATGCTGATATCTTAGACTGCTTTGTGGATGCTGATTGGGCAGGAGACACTATTGATAGGAAGTCTACAACAGGATTTATTATTAGACTATTTGGAAATGTTATCTTTTGGAAATCTAAAAAACAAAATAGTGTAACTAAGTCTTCTGCATTTGCTGAGTATGTTGCCTTATCAGAAGCTGTAACAGAAATAGATTTTCTTATTTTTCTGGTGAATAATGTTTATACTAAAATTTGTATACCTATTAAAATATATGAAGATAACTCAGGAGCAGTAACTATTGCTAAGTATGGAAATTTTACAAAAAATTCTAAACACATTGAAGTACACTATCACTTTGTTGATGAAAATATTAAGAAAAACAGAATTGAAGTTGTAAAAATTTAGTCAGAAAATAATATTGCAGACATATTAAAAAAAGCATTAGGAAATGTTAAATTCATTAAGTTTAGAGAAGTGTTGAATGTTAAAGAATAATAAAAGTATTTCACAATATAATCAAAATAAGATGTGTAAATTGGAATAGGTTTATTAAGTGTTTTGTATGTTAGAAGTTTGTAGCGAAGAGCTTGTCAGCCGACAGATCTACCTACATTCACTTGTACCTGAATGTAAATACATACTGCATCCGACACCTCTTTGTTACAAAATCCTCGCGGGATTAGCGTGGGTGGCTGCACAGCAAATATGCCGCTAGCGATCAGCCGGCTTGGGGTGGTTCTTGCCACCCACATCCCTTCAATGCTTGTTAAGCTGTGCAAAATCGTCAACATAACTGATCAGACAGACGGACGGACAGAAAAAAAAAGATCTAATGCAGGCTTCCTTCTCATGGTGGAACCTGAAAGCCTAAAAAGAAGAAAATTGATTTTATTTATATGCTGCAAAAAGAAGGAGAATAGAAGACCTCAGCAACGCCGAACAAGTGTTAATTCACCCGGAGAGTTTACAACGCTGGAAAATGAGCGATTGAGAGAGAGTGAGAGAGCTGAGAGGGGTCTCTGATGTTGTTGAGCCCCGGCTTTGGGTAATGTTGGGCCCAATCGCCCCCATCCACCCTGGCTAAGCCTCCAAAGCCGTATCGAAATGCTCAGCCCCATCTGTACGTGTTTTACATCTATTGCCGTGTGTGTGTGGAAACGACCTCCCTCCTGTCCGCGACCATCCCCTTTATGGAACTACTCACTCCATCGCGCTGAATCCGTTACCAACCTGTAAACAAGAGAAGAAAGCAACTTGGAGAAATGCGGCCAAGGGTGACCAAACTAAATCACCCAAAAGAGGAAGGAAGGCGTATCAAGGAACTCAAAATTTCATCAAGTCCAAATCAAATTAGTTTATTTATTGAGGATGTTCAAGCATATGAATCACTCACGAGGGAGGAAACCCGATCACAAAAAGACTAACATGGTATATATACAAAAAAAAACTAAAGGAAACAAAGTCTCCGGTTAATATTAGTCTAGATCTGAATCCTTACGACTAGCCCTAATAAGCGCTTTCCTATTATGTGACTTATCGAACCCTGTCATCGACGCCTAACCTTAGGTGTACACTAAATGATTTTAACACTGTAAAATTTGGAACAAAAGAACACAAAGCAAATAATAATATTTAGAGAAAATTTGAACTAACCTTGTGGTCCGCTATGGACTTACATAACACCTGATTAATCATATTCGGGGTTTCCTCCTTTACCAAAAGGGTTGGACACTGGTTTTCCAACTATCTGCTAGCTTCTTCAGGACTACGTTGAAGTCTGAGTTCACCTCTTCGCTTCCCTGCTCCTTCGGATATGTAAGAGCGAAATGTTTTGCCGTAATTTCTGCCAGACGGATACTTCCTCGCCGGTATTAATCCAACTTGCCGTCACGCAGGAAAAATTTTCAAAATGATCTTTTTTACGTGCAAGGAAACTTTTCCCCAAATTTTCTCTCAGGTTCGGCACTACTATGGTATATAAGACTCACCGACGCACAGGTAAGTATTTCAAATAATGCAAATTATGTGTGCACAGAATAGTTAAACCGAAATTTGCTCTACAGTTTACCAATATGATGATATATGAAAATCACTGTCGCAGGTAAATATTCTAATTAATACAAATTACGACTGCACAGAATGAATCAACCAAAATTTTCTTTTCAGTTCACTAATAAGAAGATCTACATAAAAAAAAATCACTGTCACAGGTAAATATTCTAATTAATACAATTTACGTCTGCGCAACATTAATTCTAAAATTTCCTTTCAGTTCACTATTAGAAAGATCTTTACGAAAAAAATCACTGGCGCCCAGGTAAATAATTCAATTAATAAAATTTCTTGAATGCGCAACCTTAATAACAACATTTTCTTTCAGTTCACTATTAGAAAGATCTATATGAAAAAAAATCTAAATGAAAATCACTGGCGCACAGGTAAATAATTCAATTACTAAAAATTCTTGAATGCGCAACCTTAATAACAACATTTTCTTTCAGTTCACTATTAGAAAGATCTATGTGAAAAATCACTGGCACACAGGTAAATAATCTAATTAATATCATTTATGAATGTGCAACATTAATACTAAAATTTTCTTTCAGTTCACTATTAGAAAGATCTTTAGGAAAATCACGGTCGCACAGGTAAGTATTCTAATTAACACAATTTATGAATGTACAACATTAATAACAAATTTTTGCTTTCAGTTCACTATGAGAAAGATCTTTAGGAAAAATCACTGTTGCACAGGTAAATATTCTAATTAACACAATCTATGAATGCGCAACATTAATAACGAATTTTATCTTTCAGTCCACTATGAGAAAGATCTTTAGGAAAAATCACTGTTGCACAGCTAAATATTCTAATTAACAAAATTCACGACCAGAATGAATCAACTAAACTTTTTATTTCAGTTCACAAAAGCAAAAAAAAAAACTCTAAAGACTGATTTTAAATAAAGAGGAATCACGACTTAATTTTTCTGCGACCGTTCTCGTTCAAAGCCAAAAAACAACTCCCCGACTACCAGCAGTCTCCCTACATTCCATCGTTCTTCACTCAGCCACCAGCAAGCGAGCGCCTTTTTCTTCTCAGAATTTTTTTGTTTTTTTTTCAAGCCTGCTACAACACATTGCATGATGGCATCACGCGATCTAGCTAGGCGAATTGCCGTTTTCGTCGCTTTGATGTGGTTGACTAGCGGTAAGTTTTAAACGAAAAATTGTATTTTGTGCTAATTTTGCACATTTTAGAATTTTTTCGACTGGAAATATTCTGCTGTTGTTGTTGTTTCTTTTAGACCTGGACTTGTATGCGGGTATGTATAAATATGTCTTTATCTTTTCAGGAATTTTTTTAATATGAAGAAGTAGCATAGGGCTACTTCTTGTAAATACATAGATTTTATCTTTTATTTTTCCAGGAATTTTTTGTACTATGGAGAAGTAGCATAGGGCTACTTCTTGAAAATATATAAATTTTATCTTTTCAGGAATTTTCTAATATGAAGAAGTAACATAGGGCTACTTCTTGAAAATATAAAAATTTTATCTTTTATTCTTCCAGGAATTTTGGTACGATGGAGAAGTAGCATAGGGCTACTTCTCGAAAATATATATGTAAATTTTAACTTTTCAGGAATTTTCTCATAGGGAGAAGTAGCATGGGCTACTTCTCGGAAATATCTAAATTTTATTAAATTATATACTCTGGGAAATCATGGGGTTTTCTCTACAGACGTAGAAAAGCCAAACAAAAGTAGCTTAAGGGGGGTATCCGCTACAAGTTAAGATCTTATTTTTCAAAATAAATGTAAATGTCGTGTTGCAACATAAATGTAAGGAGGCGTGTTGATTATTGTACATCTATGCTGGCAACACTGTTTTGCTGACCGAATTGACAGGTCGCCTTTTTATCAAGACACAGTGTCAAGAAAACATGGTGAAATATAAACTAGAAGTTTGTTCCTAAGTTACAAAAGTATTCTTTATAAAAGCTAAATAAAGTGTTTAAGTTTGAGCTAAAAGATTTCATTCTTTATTTTAACAATGCCAAATAAAAACCATATTTGCAACATTTTAATTGAGCACATACATCGATACTCCTTACATGGCGGACCCCAACTAGTGCTCAACTTACTCCGCAACAAATATTGGATATTAAATGCTAAAAACACAATACGGCGTCAACTTCAAAAATGCATTTCCTGCTTCAAAACAAAACCCACGCAACCAAACCAAATTATGGGAAACCTTCCACCACCAGGAGTTACCCCGACCTTAACGTTTGAACACACAGGAGTAGATTACGCCGGACCTATAGATATTAAAACGTCAAGGTTACGAAACGCCAAAATAGTTAAAGGCTATTTAAGTATATTTGTATGCATGGCTACAAAGGCCATCCACATCGAAGTTGTGTCGGAATTGATGACAGTGGCATTTATCGCTGCATTGAAGCGATTTATCAGCAGGAGAGGACTGTGCCTACATCTATACTCAGACTGCGGAACCAATTTCGTGGGTGCAAATAGAGAAATAATCAAACAATTTCAAGGAATCGTGCACAGGAGTCACGTGGCACTTTAATCCACCTTCAGCACCTCACTTTGGGGGTCTGTGGGAGGCAGGAGTCAAGACAGTCAAAACTCATATGAAAAGAATTCTCCAAAACGCCACGTTAACTTACAAAGGACAAACCACAACAATCTGTCAAATCGAAGCATGTGTCAACTCTAGGCCACTAACCCCTCTGGCGAATGATACAAACAATTTGGACGTACTCACTCCCGGCCATTTCCTAATAGGCCGACAATTAAAAACAATTCCAGAGCCATGTATACCTCAGAAATCTTCATCATTAAAACGTTAGCAATACGTACAATGGCTAACA
The DNA here is from genome assembly GCA_963930735.1 of Dioctria linearis. Taxonomy (NCBI): domain Eukaryota; kingdom Metazoa; phylum Arthropoda; class Insecta; order Diptera; family Asilidae; genus Dioctria; species Dioctria linearis. The sequence goes on along the minus strand of OZ005741.1, from coordinate 165,675,644 downwards.
AATCAATTTTGGAAACAATGGTCGAAGGAATATCTCCACAGCCTGCAACAGCGCTTCAAATGGCAGAATCCACACGATAAAATACGCATTAACGACATAGTCTCGATAAACGACTACAGACTGCCCCCAACAAAATGGCCACTGGGGAGAGTAACAAAAGTTTTTCCCGGCACTGACAATAAAGTCAGAGTAGCCACAATTAAATTAACTAACAATACTCTTCTCCGGCCTGTCTCAAAATTGTATACACTACCCAATGTGCATCCCCCCTTAATTATACCAAACACAGTCACCGACTAGACAAGTGCCAAATCCTCCATAGCACTGTCATTCATCAGAAAGGCGCGAAAGCAGAAGGAAGTGCTCCAGCAATTTTTATTTTTTAGTTTCTTTTTATTTCATTTTTATTTTTCTATTATTTTTTGTTCTTTTTTTTAGTTCTTTATTATTTGGCTTTTCATTATCACTATGGACTCATTACCATCGTTGGAGGATTGTCTGTTAATAGACGATGTGCCCGAGCTGGAATCGCTAAAGGAACGATTACGGACTTTGACTCCACCATTACTTTTTCGGCCGCCATTTGAGGCAGTGCCACGGCAAAGGTTAAATCCCAAGGGACAAGAATTTCAGACAAGCCAAGACATCTACCACCACAAGCAGCTCCACAAAAAAACTGCTCCAACCTAAGGCAGCTGCAACTACAAGTTGCGCACAGCAAAGTCAGCTACAAGCAACTGCAACTACAAGTTGCGCACAGCAAAGTCAGCTACAAGCAACTGCAACTACAAGTAGCTACACGCGGAAACAGCTTCATGATTATGCAACTCCAAGCACAAGCAGACACAATCACGAGCTGCTCCAGACAAATACGGCGCCAAGTCTCCACACAAGCAGGTCGAAAAACACTCGACCTCAACGTCAAAGGCCACTTCAAAAAAGGGGAACAAATCGCATTCCTTCAAACTTGATAATCGAGCCCGGCTTATGGGCGCAAATTCTATTGGTCAATTCAAATGGTCAAAGGTATTTTTGGCAAGAAAATGCTTCCGCATCTCCACCGAAGACGGAGATATTCTCCGCTTTATAAAACACGCCGATTAGGGTACGACTACAGGAAAAAAAACGTAAGTGCACTCCCATTTTATTCAAAAAAGACAAAAACGATTTGCTTAAATTCACTGTTTGGATGTTGTTTTCCTTTCCTTTGAGGCGGGAGGATGTTCAGCCACATTGCAGAATCACTTGAAAGCATTACAGGAAAACAAATTAGTAAAACACAAAACGAAAGGTATATCCTCAGATCGTTCATGATCTGAGAATATACTTCACACAACGTACACAAACACTAAACATAATACGTGTAATCATCACCATCAAATCTGAAAGGAAAAGGAAAACAACATTAGATAACAAATTTAAAGCAATCATCAAAAATAGTCACGCACCATGTAAAATCTATATCAGCACAACAGCTGCACCATTACAATTAATCATCAGTCATGATGACGTGCCACCGCTCTTCATCTTCAGATACAAAGCCCCAAGCACCGGCAGCGCTCACACACGCAACAGTTTCAACTTTTTTCTAAAGCTCTATCTAACCTGTGCATTTCCACAGTATAAATAGAGCGCTAGAAATGCAAGAAAATCATTGCGTACTGAGCTATCACTCGAGACAGATCGGCAGTATTGAAGCCTACTGAAGTCTCGATAATACCAAACCTAGGAGAATTCTGACCCTAGTAAATTGTATTAAAAGCATTGATTTTAATACGTAAAACTCAAAAATACTAACAGTATTACTAGAAGTATTGTGTCTAGTATTACTAGGAGCACTGCACTTCGTAAATTTCCGTATATTGCCGAGCAACTATACGTCAACCTCGCTAGTACATAAGTACAGCATTTCTAACTCAGACAAATCATTGCGCCCTGAGCTCTCAAACAAGACAGATCGGCAGTCCTGAGGCCTAGTGAAGTCTTGAAGTCCCAAAACCCAGAAGCATTGAATCTGGTATATTTGACTCAACACGTCATCAAAATGAATCTCTGAGATTACGGAGAATAAATTCGTATATTTTTCAGTAAATATACCACTGTGCCTCTCACACATAAAACCAATCCACTCGCATCAACTCGCTGTCGATGCACACGGTGCTGCCCAAGCTCACTAGTGGATGAACCAACTGAGCTGACACGTGTAAGCACCCTAATTTGCAAGCATAGTAGCGATTCACTGCTTCCGACAATTTAGTCACACAACATCAATTAAACTCCTTTTTTGAAATAAATTAATGTTTCTGGCTATGACTTTAACATTATTTCTCTCATTATTTCAGATTAAATAAACACACACACCGCCACACTCACTTTCAACTGGATGTTTTTGGAATATTAGTACATTTAAGTGAAATCATTATTTGTTAATTTTTTATTTTTTATTTTTTTATTATTTTTATATTGCATTTTTTTTAGTGGTTTAAGGCTTAGCAAGTAAGAGAAAAAGAATTATAATTCGGAGCGAAATATACATTGAATTTTTGACAATTAATGAAAACCATCTTGTTATCATTTCTACACCTTTTTGATCCGGTACGTTTTTCTTTTTATGACTAAACATGTCATAGGCCTAGACACAACGTCTTGCATCTACAATCCAATAAAGATCTGGACTTGTGCTAAGAACTAGTGATGGACCGCCATGTAGAGTTTCTACATGTAGCTTATCGATTAAAATCAATGTGACATGATGATCACGTGGTAATATGATTACGTGTTTCCTATTGTATGGAATTGAAGCATTATCGAGTCTACCACCCACTCGTAACAAGCCAGTGTCATCCATAAAAGGATTAAGTTTATCAACTTGCGATTTTGCGACAACGGATTCTTCATATTTTTGTAGTCATCTACGAACGCAGTTTGTTGTACAAGTTTAAATATTGTTAGTTCTGCCTGGTTCCGTTGCAGCGTTTCGATATACTGTAAGCGTTTGTTATGCGGATGCCGACAATTATGTATGAAACGCTGTATGATAGCTACTATGTGAACGAGGCGAGTTTAAGATGAATATCGTTGAAGTAAATTATTTTCTAAATTTGCTAAAAGATTTATTGTAATAGGTTCTTTAGCTTCTAGCTCTGTTTGTTCCGAAATTTCTTTAAATTCGGCCATTTTATTTCATCTTCTGACAACCATGAGGGTCCATGCCACCATGAGTCATTATTCTTCAACTCGGCAGCAGATACACCTCTTAAAGCCAAGTCTGCAGGGTTGTGATTCGTGGACACGTGCCGCCATTGTTCAAATCGCACAATGTCCTGAATTTCGACCACCCGATTAGCAACATAAATCTTCCATCGTGCAGGATGTTCCTTGATCCATTGCAAGACGATCATGGAATCTGTCCAGGCGAAAATTGGCACGTTTTGTAAGCAGTCTTGCAAGTAACAAAGCTCCGTTGAGCTCTAATCGTGGGATTGTCGTTGGCTTTATTGGAGCTACCCTTGTTTTTGCTGTAAGCAAATTTGTTTTTATTGACCCATTATGGTCCTCTACACGTAGATAAACAGCTGCAGCTAATGCTTTTGTAGATGCATAACAAAATCCATGTATTTGGATGCGAGCATTTGATGAATAATTAATCCATCTAGGAATTTGTAAATCTTCTATAAGATTTAAGTTATTTTTAAATGTGTGCCATTGTTGTTCAAGTACTTCTGAGACCTTATTGTCCCATGCACATCCCGTGATCCACAACGATTGCATGAGCACTTTTGCTGTGATTACAACTGGTGCTAACCGGCCCAAAGGATCATACAGTGATGCCATGTCTGACAAAATGGTTCGTTTGGTTACCTTGGCGTGAGCTGCCCATGGTTTAATTACGAAGGAAAATGTATCCAACTTAGGATGCCAACGAATTCCTAATGTCTTCACTGATTCCGTATCCGAAATAACTAAAGTATCCTTAAATTCGCGTCGTTCTGAAGGAAGCTGTTTTAGCAAGTCTGAATTGTTGCTTGTCCATTTCCTCAGATTGTATCCTCCTGTTCTAAGCATACTAATTACTTCTTCTAACAAGTATTTAGCATCCGTAATATTGTCAGCTCCAGTGAGTAGGGCGTCTACATATAAGTCGGTAGTAGTGACCTTTGAAGCTAAGGGCCATCTTTGCTTTTCGTCATTAGCTAGCTGTTGCAGCGTTTGAATAGCTAAATATGGCGCCGATGATGTTCCGAAATGTCACGGTGATTAGCTGGAAATCCTATATCTCGTTTGTTTTGGGATGTATCCAAATATTTGCTGAAACGTACGATGCTCTGGATGCATTGTAATCATACGATACATTTTTTCGATGTCCGCATTCATAGTGATCTTGTATATACGCCAGTTGAGCAACGTGGCGAAGAGTTTAGGCTGTAAGACTGGTCCCTTTAGTAAGAACTTATTAAGAGATTTACCATTTGACGTCTCCGCTGATGCATCAAATACTGTTGTGACTCAGGTGCCCAATGCCCCGAATCACAACCATAATACCGATACATCAATATATCGTCTAATACGATATATTGATGTACCACTAATTGACCCTGAAAAATTATTTCATTTTTAAATTTCAATAAAAAATTCAAAATGCATTCGGAAATGCATTCCCACATTATAACAAAATGCAATTTAGCATAAATTGCATTTTGTTATCAGACACACATTCCACTCACACGGTATGCACACTTACCTACATACAGTGTCTTCTTACTTTTTTTTCCGTATGTACTATGTACATACGTACATTACCTACTTAATCCAATCTAATTGTATGTACATACATACATACAATTATCAAAAATTATTCGCGCCCTCTTAAAATGATATTTCAAGACGGGCGCACAAGTGCATATCGGATTTCAGTTTTGCATAGATGCATATAGCTTGCATCAAAACGTTTGTGCATTTTCTCACGTACGAATTTTTCAACGTCGTGAGAAAGCAAAAAGATAATTAAGAAAGCTTTTAAAGATATCGTGGGTACCTGGGCGCAATTTGCCGAAACCTCGGGGAGTTGTTTTTCAAAACGTCGAGCGGAGCGGGCACTTAGAAAATTATCCAAAAAGTGTTTAACGATTAATACAAAATTATTTCATACAAATGTTACAAAATTATAGAAAAAGTGTTTAACTATCGATACCACATTATTTCATACAAATGTTACAAAATTAAAGAGAAAGTGTTTAACTATTAATACCCAATTACTTCATACAAGTGTTATAAAATCATAGAAAAAGTGTTTAACCATTAATACTAGATTATTTCATATTTTATATAAATGACATAAAATTATCAGAAAAAGTGTTTAACTATTAATACTAGATTATTTCATATTTCATATAAATGACATAAAATTATCAGAAAAAGTGTTTAACTATTAATACTAGATTATATCATATTTCATATAAATGACATAAAATTATCAGAAAAAGTGTTTAACTATTAATACCAGATTATTTCATATAAATGACCTAAAATTATCAAAAAAAAGTGTTTATCTATTAATATCAGGTTAAGTGCTCTCCGATCCGAGCACGGCACTTAAACCACAACAATACTACTCTCACCTTGGATGTCGTGATTTCCTTGACAACGGCATGATGAGGTATATAATAATGCGGCTCATTGCTGTTGGGAGGAAGTATTTCTTCCATGTGACCCAACTCGAAATATTCATCTAAACATTTCTCATAATCCTTTTTGAACTCTGGATTCCTTTCAAGTTATCGTTGGATTCCTTGAAATCGTTTGACTGCTTGTGATCGTGATGATCCTAAGCTAGGAACTTCGTTATTCACAAATGCTAACTTAACCTGATACGTTCCATTGTGAATGAAGTCTTTGGTGATTGAGTTGATAACTTTGAAGACATTCTTTGTCTTCCTTGTTGAAAATTGGGTTTGTAGGAAACTCTTCTGTTTCCCAAAACTTCTTAAGTTAATAATAATAATTAATAATAATAATTTTTTATTAAGAGCACAATTGAGATACAATTCTCATTAATTTGCGCAAACTCTGAGTTAGAAAAATTCAAGTATGTACTTAATCTACAATTTAAACCAATCAAACGAAAGCAATGAAAATTAATCAAATAAGCATGCTAAGAGTTAAGATCATTGTTAATAAAAATATGATAAGATCAATAATAGTAACAATAGTATTAGAAAAATCGGACGTGAAAAGATATATAGCTATAGGATGAAAAAAGATTAATAATAAAACAATAGAACATCATGCATGCAACTGTATAACAGATAGCAGTAATATGTAACGGACATAAGATTATGAACTCCTAAAGTGTTGTAAGGCTCTCAATCTGAAATCCCCAGAACTGGAACTCATACGAATATCCAGAGGAAGATTATTCCAGACTCTGACACCGTGAATGAAAAAGGTGCGCGAACTAAAAGAAGTCTGAAACCTTGGAAGATTAATTTGTTGGGTACGACGTGATGAGAGGAACCCTAGAAAATTTTTTAGATAATTAGGACAATGATTGTTTATTATCATATACATCATGACACTTAGTCGGAATATTAAATAATTATCCAGTGAGCAGCCAAAAATCTGCCTAGAAAATTCAGGTATATGATCATATCTCCGAAGACCAAAAATATATCGCGCGCAAGCATTATACGCCACATTAAGTTTCCTACGATTAATGCTGTCAACATTGGAATATATGCAGGCGCCATAAGATATAATGGGAATTAAAAGTGCTTTTACAAGGCACTCACGGAGCTTATAAGGTGTATACTTTGCATGACGCCATAAGTTTCTTAAGCCGCCATAGACTTTGGCAACAGTTTTGTTAATGTGATAACGCCATGTCAACGTTGCATCCACAGTCATGCCCAGATTATATACCGTTTCACTATATTCTATGCGGGTACCATTTAGATACAATGCCGGGACACTCACGGTGGTAATTGGTCTATGAAAAAGTATTATGCTTTGCGATTTAATTGGATTCAGCAACAGTTTATTATCCACAGCCCATGCACTAATTCGAGATAAATCATTATTGAATTCATCAACACTGACGGATAGATTGTCAAAATTGGCTGGAAGAAATAGTTGAACGTCATCAGCATACAAAAGTATTGAACAAGATTCCGGGACAAGTATCAAATCATTAATGTATATTATGAATAATAACGGTCCCAAGATTGAAACCTGCGGTACACCTGAGCAAAGAGGTAATAAACCTGAAGTTCGATTATGAGCTACAGTAGCTTTTTGTCTACCTGTGAGATAGGACCACATAAAGTTTGCTGGTGAAGTACAAAATTCAAACTGACTAAGTTGTTTATAACATAAGATACGATGATCAATCGAGTCAAAGGCCTTCGAAAAGTCGAGTAAACACAGAATTGTAGGTTGTCGTAGTTCAATGTTTTGTCGCACCTTCTCAATAAGATAGAGCAGAGTAGTAATAGTACTGTGTTTAGCTCTAAAACCAGACTGTTGATCGGAGATTAGATTATTATTATCAATAAATTTCCGGATTTGACTGTATAACAAGCGTTCCAATACTTTCGACAACACGGGAAGAATAGTTATGGGTCTAAAATCTTGAAGCGTAGATGCTTGACTTTTTTTCTTCGTTGGGTATACTTTTGCAACCTTCCACTGAGCTGGGAATGAGGATGTGGTAATTGCTGTATTAAATATATGCAAGATAGGCCTAAATATGTATGGGAAAATAAGCCTAAGGAAGCGAATGTCTATGTTATCAAGACCAATAGCATTAGATTTAATAGATGTCTACGACACGTGAGGACAGTTCAGTGAAATATTCTGCAAGTCAACCCAATTCATCAATGAGGTCAGTTCATTGCCCGGTGCAATGTACGGGCAAAGATGCAACGAATCAATTTCATGAAATATTGATTGCGGCATCAGCAAAATGAAGGCACCATCAATGAACGGCAGGTACACGTACCGGAAAAAGGCAGTTCAGTCTTCACATATCGGGCGAGTAATAGAAATCGGGGAATTGAAATCATTTTTGTGTGTTATAATATTATTATATATATATATAGTTACAATAGTTTGCTTCCTAATTATTTACAAATTTTTATGCTGTGGTGTTCTTTTTCTTTGTTCTTCTTTTATTATAAGAAAATAAGAAATAAAGTTATTAATATTTTACCTCGCGCGTTATCATTTAACTCAGTTAAAGTGTCGAGTGAAAGAAGATAAAGGACGTAAAATAATCATTGGTCCTTCGAGCCGGATCTAGCATCCAGGAGCATCATTAGTGGAGTATTTAAGTATCCTCTACAAAACCTGTAAGTCCCATTCTCTTTCATTAGGCTAAGTGAAGTGCAAATTAAGTGTCAAGTGTTTATCTCTACTAACAAAAATGTCTGAAAATCAAGTTGCTAAATTTGATTCAAGCTCAAAAGAACTTAATCGAGCAAATGACCAAATTTGTGTCAAACACAAAAAAAACCCCTCTTCCTCGACGTACACATGGTTATTATATTGCTCGCATAAATGGCTGGCATGATCTTTGGCAAAAATTTCTTGGCCATGAAGCTACGCTAAGTCAACTAAAATCATCTGAAGACTCCGAAATTGATTATTTCAAAGATGATCTTTTTCAAACAAAAGAAGCACTTTTTTACGACTTCAAAGGTGAGCTGGTAGAAAATGTAGAAAAGTTAGAAAAGGCAGCTCAATCTGGTGATCCCACAATTCCGGGTATATCCGCTACAAATTCTTCAACACATGTTGATAATAAATCCCTAGGGCAGTCAAATCTCCCTAGAATATCTTTACCGAAATTTTCTGGCAATTACAATGATTGGGTAAGCTTTCGAGATCTTTATCTCGCCGTGATTCATCAAAACCCCAATCTAGAAGATGTCCAAAAATTTCATTATCTAAAACCAACTCTAACAGGTGAAGCAGCATATGTAATGAAACAATTTAGCATAACTCAAGCAAATTACGCATCCGCTTGGAAGTCATTAACCGTGAGATATGAAAAAAACGCATTCTCGTATCATCTCTATTAAAAACCCTCACCTCACAACAAAAACTTTCAGTTGAATCAGCACATTCCATTAAGGGTATTTTGGACGTAACCAGTGAGTGCATTGCTTCATTAAATAATTTGCAAATAACACCTTGCACTGGGACCCCCTTCTCATTCATCTAATCATTCAAAGACTTCCGGCAGAGACTCATAAAGCATGGGAAGAGTCTATAGGCGACACTACAGATGTTCCTACATGGAATGAATTTAAAAAATTCTTAGAGCTCAGATTTCGAACATTGGAAGCGATATCTGGGACAAAACAGAAAACGAACTCTCCATATGACCACAAAAGATTCGAGGAAAGCAATAATAAATTAAAATTTCAAAATGTTCACATGACTCAAGCAGCATGTAAAATTTGCAATGAAAATCATCCCATTCGCCTATGCCCCAGATTCTTAAAATTTCAACCTACGCAACGCTTGAAAATTGCCAAATCAAAGGGATATTGTATCAATTGTCTAGGCAAATATCGTACATTTAATAAATGCCTAAGTACTGCACGGTGTATTCAGTGCGGAGAAAAGCACCACACTTTACTCCATTCAGCATTTAGTAAACAAACGACGAACCTAGCATCAAATTGCATTACAAATTCTAAGTCATCCGTCATGACCTGCCCCAACAAAACAAATATGGAAATATCAGCTTCAAATGTTTCTTCGCTTTTCATATCAGAAAACCGACAAGTACTGTTAGCCACGGCACTTTTATATGCTGAAACCCCTGAAGGCCGTCAAGTAGCAAGAGCATTGATAGACCCAGGGTCTCAAATAACATTCGTGACTAATTCTCTTATACGTCGAATGAAAATATTAAAATGAGTAATACATTTGTTAAGATCACAGATCTGGCAAATAGCGAAGCTGCCAGTTCACGTAAGATGGCAAAATTAATCTTAAGATCAAGATATCAAGATCTAAGTGTGGAAGCAGATGTTGTCGCCCTCGATACTTTAACAGACTTTCTACCATCCAAAGCCTTCCTTCAAGGTAGATGGGAGCACATCGATAACTTACCTTTAGCCGATCCTACATATCATATACCCAATCGAGTAGACATCTTAATTGGAGCAGATGTCTACCCTTTAATTATACGAGACGGAGTGAAAATAGGCCCTCTTGACACTCCCATGGGCCAAAATACAATATTCGGATGGATATTATCTGGGCAAATTAGCAGTAATACACCGAAAGCAGCTAAAACCGAAGTAATTTCTTTGGTTAATACCCTCGAGTTAAATTTTGACTTAAGAACATTCTGGGAAATAGAAGAACCTTATCCATTCAAGCCTGAAAACCCCGAAGACATCCTATGTGAAGAAATCTATCGAACAACACATAAACGAAAACCTGACGGATCTTACGTTGTTAGACTACCGTTCAAAGCTGCATCAGAACCCTGGCTAGGCTCCTCTCGCAACATTGCTATGAAGCGTCTCCTTTCTATGGAAAAGGCCATTCAAAACAGATGGTTATTTAAGGAGTATAATGAAGTTCTCACGGATTACCTTACCTCGAATCAAATGGAAGAAGTAGTACCGCAGGAAAAGATGAAGAAGTTTCCGGCCGGTAATGAAACTTTTAAAAGTAATTATATCCCTCATCACGCCGTAATTAAAGAAGCGAGTTCCACCACTAAGCTGAGGGTAGTTTTTGACTCTTCTTGTAAAACATCATCAGGGAAATCATTGAACGAGCTACTAATCCCTTCAAAGGGATCTCAAGATTCTCTTATTAAGTTGGCGATTTCACAAATTTGTTTTTTCACCTGATATAGAGAAAATGTATCGTCGTATTTGGGTACACCCTGATGATACTGAATATCAACGTATTTTGTGGAGATCGACTGTGAATCAGAATGTAAAAGATTACCGTCTTATGACAGTAACCTTTGGAGTTTCATGCGCCCCTTATCTAGCAATCAGGACCCTTCAGCAACTAGCCGAAGATGAAAAAAGCGACTTCCCTGAAGCATCGAAATGTTTATTAAACCATTTCTATGTCGATGACGTTTTAACTGGTCACGACAGTATCGAAAAAATCGTTAATTTAAGGAAAGATCTTACTTTGCTGCTCAAACGGGGAGGGTTTCTCTTGCGCAAATTTGCGGCAAATCATCCAGATATATTAAATGATCTCGCCTCTGATGACGTAGTCAAGGAACCCATTGCGCTGTTTGACGGAGAGTCAACTATCAAGGCATTAGAGATTAGCTGGAATCCAAAGGAAGACGCCTTCTGTTATAAACTAACCATAGATATGAGTGGAGCACCAACTAAACGCAGTATTTTATCAAAAAAAGCCAAACTCTTTGATCCCTCAGGGTGGCTCGGTCCTATTATAATTTGCGGAAAGATTTTAATGCAAAAGCTCTGGCTTGTAGGAATAGACTGGGATACTCACCTTCCAGAAGACTTATTGCAAGAGTGGGTTACGTTCGCTTATGATTTAAAAGCCATCGGACAAATAAGATTGCCCAGATGGCTAGGTTATCTTACCACCGCGAAAATCGAATATCATGGATTTTGTGACAGCTCCGAACGAGCATATGCAGCAGTTATTTATGCACGAACTATTACATCTGATGGGCATATTTCTATTCAGCTAATTATTTCCAAAACACGAGTTGCGCCTGTCAAGACAATTTCTCTACCGCGATTGGAGTTATGTGGAACACATCTTCTTTCAAAATTGGTGGCCCACTTACGAAAACATTTAGGGCAAGCTGAAGCATTTCATCTCTGGACGGACTCTACCGTGGTCCTCGCTTGGCTGAATAGTCATCCAAATCGTTGGAAGTCATTTGTCGCCAATAGAGTTTCTGAAATTCATAACAACACCACTGAATGTTGTTGGCGTCATGTACCTTCGGAGCAAAATCCCGCAGATCTAGCATCTCGGGGAGTGCATGCATCCGAGCTTGTGAAAAGCAACTTATGGTGGAAAGGTCCAGATTGGTTGGTAAAGAATTCTGAAGACTGGCCGAAACTCACAGCGGACCCTGACTATGATCTTACAGTGAAAGAAATGAAGAGAATCAGATCTTATCAACTCAAATTAGACACAGAACAAATAGCTAATAGATTTTCAAACTTCAACAGAGCTTGCAGAGTTGTTGCATACTGTCGTCGATTTCTTGAAAAATGCAAAGGAAATAATAATAAACCAATGCCCTCTTATCTAACCGTACAGGACCTAAAGGAGGCGAGACTCAAACTAGTTCAGGAAAGTCAACAATATTCATACTATCGAGAACTGGAAGAATTGCAGAGAAAATGCCCAATATCTGCAAAAAGTCCGATCAAATCTCTCAAGCCATTTTTAGATGAATCTAATATTTTACGCGTCGGAGGTCGTCTCGAAAATTCAAGTTTAACATTCGCAGAAAAGCATCCAATAATACTATCCCGCACATCGAAATTAATATCTTTATTAATTAATTACATTCATAAAATCACATTACATGGCGGTCCAATTTTAGTACTAGCAACTTTAAGGAAAGGTTATTGGATACCAGGCGTGAAAGGTACAATTAAAAAGTTATTACACCAATATATAACATGCTTTCGTTGGAGGAAAGAAACTGCAAACCAAATCATGGGCAATCTACCCCCACCACGAGTAAATTTAGAACGTCCGTTCTATGTTGTAGGTATCGACTTCGCAGGTCCTATCAATATAAAATTAAGCAAAGTTCGTAATGCAAAAACTTCCAAAGCATATATTGCTATATTTGTTTGTTTCGCTACGAAAGCCATGCATATCGAAGTGGTGAGTGACCTAACGTCGGAAGCCTTTTTCGCTGCGTTACGTAGATTTTTCTCCAGGCGAGGAGTCTATAAGGACATCTACAGTGATAACGGAACCAATTTTATTGGAGCCTCTAAAATGTTTGAAAAGGAAACAAATGAAGTTTATGGCTTCATGTGAGCATTCAAAAGGCCAGCGAGGCTTTTGCCACACAAAATGTGACTTGGCATTTCATTCCTCCAGCCAGTCCCCATTTTGGAGGCTTATGGGAGGCTGGAGTGAAGTCAATTAAATATCATCTTCGCAGGATAGTTGGCCAAACATTATTGACATTCGAAGAAATCAATACGATTCTAATACAAATCGAAGCAATACTAAACTCCTGGCCGCTATGCCCTCTAACAGAAGATCCAGAAGATTTAACTCCTCTCACTCCAGGACATTTCCTTATTGGAAATGCTCCATTAACTTTACCTGAGTCTGATTGGGACCATGTAAACATATCATCATTATCCCGCTGGCAACATTTGCAAAAACTGAAAAACGACTTTTGGAAGCGATGTTCGACAGAATATCTCTCTCGACTACAGCATCGACAGAAGTGGAAGTCTGAACAATTCCCTGTTCACATTGGAGATCTCGTCATTTTGAAAGACGAAAATCTTTCTCCATCTGCCTGGCGGTTGGCCTGAATTGTAGAAACACACAAAGGAAAGGATAACCAAACTCGAGTTGTGACTCTCAAAACTTCAAGCACGCAATTGAAGAGACCTATAACCAAGATATGCGTTCTGCCATTTCAGAAGGAACAACTTGCTTAAGACATAACCTATGAAATAGTTATTTATCGAAATAAAAGCTTAGTTTTAGTCAACTTTATTAATTATAAAATTATGTATAACTCATTCACAGCGAATAAACTACATCATGTGGAACCAATTTCTGTCTTTCGTCCTCCTCCAAGGAGTCTTGGCTCTGATAGCATACGATTGTGGCCATGAGAAGATTAATCGTACGAGAATTTCCGTTCTAAGTGTGAAAAAATGCACTTTCAAATCATCAAATGTCCTTCAAGAACACGAAGATATTCAGTTATTAGAATTAACAGACCTCACATCAATCCACGTTTATCAATGTAAAATTAATGTATTGCAATCCGTATAATTCTGTGGTATGCTCAACCATCTCTCGTTGGCCGCGGGAGGCTTAAGTACCTTCATTACTGACATAACACAAGAAGAGTGTATGAAGATTCATCAGCAGGGCACTTACCGTTTGCTAAATAACAAATTACTTGAAAATATTGAAAAGAACGCTACATCTTGGTACACAGAAATTATAGCAGGTTTCGTAGATGCAAAGGGAAACTGTGTTGGAACATCATATACCTATGGCCCGAATAGTTGGAAAAATGTTATTGTCATACATGCTATGGAATTCACAATAATAGATTATATCACTACTGTGCGACTGGAAGATAATCAAGTTATCTTACGCAGCAATATTCTCTGCCCATATCTCAAAGGCAAATGTGTAGATCGCGAATATGGTATGAATTTCTGGGATATGATTCCAGATACGTCCTGTGAAGCATTAACATACAATGTACTATACGAAGGCAATGCTACAAAAATTAAAACCTTAGACGTAATTGAACAACAAATGCACATAGTGTACACAGTCGATATAGGCAACGTGATCTTCGCTTTGGAAACTATAAAAGCCACGTCTGTTTGTCGCCAACCCGGGTTCCAAACTGAACATCCAAGGCTAATAATAGTCAAGAAAACCACTGGCGATTATATATTTAAAACAAAGTCTACAAAGAGTTTAGATCTTTTTACGTATATTAATACTAAATTCGTCTACGTGGAGAGACATATTAAAAAACAGATTGAAGATCTTTATGCACATCTGATACACAAGAAATGTGAACTGGAGCGTTAAGTCTTAGAGACGCAATTGGCAGTTGCGCATCATCATCCTTCTGAATTCGCCTTCATGAAAATGAAAGAGCCTGGCTACACCGCTGTATCACGCGGAGAAGTAATATACCTCATAAGATGCCAAGCCGTAGAAGTCGCAGTCAGGAAAACTGATCGATGTTACAACGAGCTCGCGGTTACATATAATGACAAGAGTTATTTCATGGCCCCAACTAATCATCTGTTACAAGAATACGGTACAGAAATACCATGCTCTAACACTCTCAGCACAGCATATTTACTGCATGGCGCATGGTACGGCTTCACACCCGAAAGTCATAGATTAGAACCTCCCGAACATCTAAACCCATCAGAAGATATTCCATGGAAGTACGAAGATACTCATGATCTGATCAAGTCAGGAATCTACACCTATGAAGCCACGGATGAATTGAGAAGACAAATTATGTATCCATCCGAGAGAAAAGCCATCGAAAATGTCCTTACGAAAGTGATAATAGGACATAACACTGACCGGCAAAATATTCGTTTGCTCTCTTCAGGGCATCTAAGTCAAATTCAAATTTATCTGCAAGGAACTTGGTCATTTTCACTGCCTTTGGAAATATTACATCTGCCATTTTGGGCACCTGGTTCGTCATTCGCTTGATAAAATACCTTGCGAGCATCATCATAAATATACGCATTATTCAAAACATTCATGGAAAGAGTTGGTGGGTATTGGCTGCAATCTGCAGCCCGCTGCTCACCACATATCTATTGCACAAACAAGCGCGACGATCCCACTCAGAACCGGACATTCAGCTGACATTTGTAGTAACCAGCCAAACTGCAGCTTGTCAAGGCAATGAGACTTCTCCAATATCGATAACAACAATCGACTCACCAGTCTCTACTGCAACCTCTATAAACCTTGACACTTTGAAGCAGCAGACCAGAATCTATCCTTCGTTAAAAAATGAAGGCACTTCACTTTCCACCTAATACTGAAACCCCAACCAAAGTATTTCACCTATCCTTACATCCCATTCCCTTACGCAGGGCGAGTCGGAGCGCCCTTCAAGTAACTCCTTCATCATTTACAAATTTTTATTCTGTGGTGTTCTTTTTCTTTGTTCTTCTTTTATTATAAGAAAATAAGAAATAAAGTTATTAATATTTTACCTCGCGCGTTATCATTTAACTCAGTTAAAGTGTCGTGTGAAAGAAGATAAACGACGTAATATAATCAATAGATTTAAATGCCAATACCACTTCGTCAAAGGTCACATTACGAAACGCAAATCGACCATTACTGGCATCATACGATTGCTCATGAGAATCTGGTTCCAAGGAAGTATTATGTTGTGAACTATTTATAAAGTAAACATTCAATTCATACGGATCGAAACTACATGAGTTATCAGCCTTAGGAATAATTGCTGCCTCTTTGATATTCCTCCAAATCATCTTAGTTGGTAGGTTTGGGTCAATTTTAGCATTAAAGTAGGATAACTTTGCATTACGAATTGCTGAAACAGTTTTGTTGCGAAGTCTCTTATAGTTTGCTTTTAACTCAGGACCTCCGTACCTTTTCCAGCAACTGTAAGTAAAATTTCGCTCCATAATTAGTGCCCTAATGTCATCATTGAACCAAGGAGACCGAAAACAAGTTTCTAATGAATACTCAGGTGCAAATTCATTATATAAATTACCTACAACCTCACTAAAGTATTCAACCTGGAAGTCAACATCAGCAGTGTAGAAGATGGGATCCCAATCTAAAGACAGCATTGCTTCATTTAATAGTACGGTATCTACTCTATTGAGATTTCTACACATGATGGTGCGCTGGAGAGGTCTGATAAAGTGAGGAAGTACTAGGGATGCCACTACAGCATGATGATCACTAATTCCGGGTACAGCAACCTCAATTTGTCCTTTAACGAGATTAGGTACATTGACAACAATCAGATCCAATAAGCTAGAGCCACTATCATGATATCGCGTAGGTTTGTTATTAATGACCTGCAGACCTATACTGCTCAACTGCATCACACATTCATGCCTTGTCTGCGCATCACTTAACATATTTATATTAAAATCCCCACATATCAAATTAATTGGGTATGCTCCTGAGAGTTGCATCAACGTATTATAGAACTCACCAATGTCATTCACTCTTGGGGGCCTATATACACAACCCACTAAACATTTTTGCCGCACAAGGATTATCTCCAGAAATATGTGTTCAGGGCCAGCCAAATTATTGACAGACTCAGAAATAATTCTGCTCTGAAATTCATCACGCACGTATATAGCGACACCCCCACCTCTCGAATAACTACGGTCATTGCGAAATAGTTGATATCCAGCTAAACCCACCGAATGGTCAGGGATGCAGGCAGTAAGCCATGATTCCGAAATCATAATAATGTCCAAATTGCTGTCAGAGAACTATTCCCTAAATTCATCAAAGTCTGAAACCAACTTCTAACATTAAGGTGGCAGATATTCAGGTAAGACTTACCAACAGCAACAAAACTTTGTATAGCACCCCGTCCATCCACGGTATCAGAATCAGAAGCCTCCGGTAAGTTTAACACAGAAACCATTGGGGAATCCAGTATGATAGAAAATCCCTAGCATTGACACAACACTACCTTTCTGAGAAATACCTACATGCATGATGTTTACAAGAAAAAACAACAAGATAAGAGAGCTATTATATATACTATAAAAAATGTAAAAGAAACTAATGAAATTTAAGAAGATAGAGAAAGCAAAAGAGACTAAAATGAAGTTAACTATCATAAAGAAAATTTTGTCATTATGTCACTGTTTAGTAAATGGCTCCTATCAGCAACTGCGTGTATATAGAACACCGTTTCTATAGTGATGATTGTGTATTAACCAAGGTCTGCAACCGATCGAGAGAAGTAATCTTTGTTGGAATTTCATCTCTGTTTTGACTACGTCGGATGAAGACAATGCCATGGACAGTAAATATCGATGCAAACACTCCGTTACGTTTAGACTTCATGCATTCTTTAAATATTTGTAGGTTTGTAGCAGAGAGGCACTCTCGTGCATAAATATTATTTTCACCGCTGAAACCAATCTGAGAAATTTTTGGCTTTTTTTTCCTGATAGCTTTGATGAAATCCATCTTCATACTTGGGCTACTAAATTTAGCAGCTATAGGGGAGATCACAGCTTTATTCACATTTATTTGATGATCAGCAGTACCATTATTTGAAATATTACTTGATTTGCGATTACCACGCAATCTAAAAACGGTCACATCTGGAGGAATTGCATAGCTTATTGCAGCTGAGAGATTTTCCACAATTACTTTACTGTTTTCACCCGGTAGGTGAGGTATTCCATACAAAAGAACATCTTTCGATTTAGAATTTCTATCCATAATATCACATTTGCACTCAAGGTCATCAACTCGTTTCAGCAAAAGAGAAATTTCACTTTTCAATGTGGCTACAGTATCGTTAATTTGTTTACAGAACTCATTAATTTTAGCAATAAGTATAGACTCCATTGATTTGATCTTAGAGTCAAAATGTAGCTTAATTGAATCCACAAGCGCTTTCATTTCTGAGGATGTTAGAGGGCGCCTCCGATGCCGATCCACGAGTAGCACGTGTAGACATTATAGTTATTACAGTTTAGTTTTCCCACACCTCAGAAACAAAATTTTATATTTCTGTAGAAATTGATCGTAGAATGCAAACTAGAGTACTTATCACACCAGAAATTAAATATAGATAATATAAAGTTGCAGAGCCAACTCATCAGTGGTAACTGTGAATGACGATGTATTGCGCTCTGACACATCTGCTATAGACCCTAGTAGAATCCAGCCAAATACTGTGTTAATTGCTGTAGGGGGTTGTACTTGATCCTTTTTGAATGCCGTTTAGTACTATTTGAGCATAAACTCTTGCCCCAAGTAAAGCATCTATCTTTCCAGGCTTCCAAAAGATGGGATCAGCTAGTTGCAGTCTGTTTAAGTCTACGAGCAGTCTTGTATGTGAGAGCTCATTTATGCCAGCTCAGGCGAACTCTACTGCCTATATGGACTTTGCTCAAGAAAATCAGAAAAAGAACCATTAGAAGCTTCTAAAAATAATTCAAATAAATATAATAGCGAAGTTTTAATAACTTCTAGAGAAATCGATTTCACTTCAAATAGGGATAATAATGATATGGTAAATTGGAACCAAGAAGAGTTGCAAAAGGAAATGTACCATAACCTGCGTGCACAAAGTAAAAATAAAAAACTCAATAATATAATCAGGTTACTTCCAAGAAGTGAAAATGTGGTAATGTTACCCACTCTAAAAACTAAAGAAGTGATGTGCGAACACAAAGAAATTCAATCTGGAGTGATTTTATGGAATACAGTGCCAAGACTAAAGAACCATACAATTAAAATTCTCGTATTAAACTCAAACGATAACGAAGTATATATACCATATGAAAACATACTGCCTACCTGGTATCGATTAGATGAATACGTCATAATCGAAGCCAACTACGCAAAAGACCCAGTTACAAATAGCCTAAAGAATCTAGAAGGGATACTGAAATTACAGCACTGCACTCCAGTCTCGTGTCAAAACAGCTAAAAGTTGGATAACGTCTTTTTCCTTTGTATCGTTTTTTCGATTCCTTTTTCAATCCTCTATGCAGCTGTGAACTCGCTTTTCCCCTAAGCCTCGTCTATAGAAAACAATTTCTGGCAAAAAGCGTTATAAACACGATGTATTACAGTAATACTTAAGAAAAACCAATTATCTGCTTTTAAAACGGAGTCAATTGGAATATTTTTGTATAGTAATATGGAAAAAGGAATTAGGATCTGTAAACTTCCTTTACCTTTAAGAAACTTGAAAAGTAACCCCCTTTTTACTTGGGTAAACAACAACTTTGAGCAATTAAAGTTGTCTTTCCATTGAAAGCTTTTTAAAGCTTTGGAAATATTTACACAGGAAAAATACGTTATTAGTCCATAACATTCTTTGCGGTTGGAAGCATTTGTAAATATGTTATGCGTAGTTAAATCACTGAAGACAAAGTTGGTAAGCAGAAGGAGAAACATTCGATCATCCCGCCTTCCGCACCGAAACACAAGAAGAAGTACCATCTCAAATGCGAAGTAGTATTCGACGAAGATGAAAGGGAATCAATTCATAACTCTTATTGGTGCCAGGATTACAAAAAGAAAAAAATGGATTTAGCTCAATGGCTTTCTGAAGATACTTCCTACAAAAAGACAGCTGAAAAGTGTAGTCAAACAAAGGAACAATGTAATAAGGTATGAGCTACCTAAGTCTGCCTGAGAAAATCATCAAGTCTGTCTGTCTTTCTTTTTAACTACTGTGGAATATAATGCAATTCTGTTCTGAATTCTTTCTTAAAATCTACACAGGACGAGTATGGTATCAAACTAGTTGCACCCAAGATAGACCAGCCAAACAAAAAAGATGATGAGCTAATAAAAAACCGCATACTTAAATATGGCCCGCATAAATCGTATTACAAAGCGCACCATGCGCCAAACAGATTGTATCTGCCTCCTGATCTGACAATTCAGGTTATGTGGAATGATTTTAATAGCAGTTATCCAGTATAATGAATTGGCTATAAGATTTATAGGAAACAAATAAAGAAACTTAATATGAGTAGTTGCGCTTGCTGGATGCGAATCCTACCCCCGAATATATAAAATCCAAAGAGGATCACATTGCAAAAGTATGTTTATTTTAAACTAATGTTAATGTTAAGAGTAGGGGTGACTAGGCCTCCAGGACCTTTCGGACACCGCGACTATAGTTGATCTATTGTGCCTTCCCCTAGAGTGGTTAGGCAAAATCGAATCTTAACGAACTCGATTATTGCTTTGTGAGTTAGATTGCAGACAATATCTGGAGAGATAAGTTCTCTTCCAGTGATTTGCAGCCTTAGACCTGCAAGTGCTGGGCACTCACATATAACGTGCATCGAGGTTTCATCTTCTTCTTCGCACAGTCGACACAGCTCACTGTCGCATTTTCCTATCTTCTTCAGGAAGTGATGGAAGGGGCCATGACCATTGATTGCGTTAGAAAATAGTCTGAGCGACTGTCTGCTAAGTCCATAGCTTGACGCGACAGGAAATGAGAAGGATTGAAGAATTTCTTCGCCTGCCTCATACCGGGCGCGCTACGCCAAAGGAGATCCAGTTACCTGATTTCCTACTTAAGCAGTTCCCCCCTAAAGTGGCTTTTTGGTAGGCCAAAAGTCGGATAGGAACCAATAAATGGTCATTCAGCTACGGTTTTAGCCAGTTCATCCGCTTTTTCATTATTTTAAACTAGATAATATTAGTTTGTGTATTTATGTATATCTTTTCATAAATTATTTCAGACTGAACTTGCTCGCAAGTTTTCAGCAAAGTTATTCTATACTCAGCAGATATGTAAAAAGTAGTGTTATTACCAAGGATGATAAAGATTCGTTCTTTACATCCAGATTTTTTGTTTTCAATGAAATATTTGCCTCAATAAAAAACAATGCTAATATGGTACGAAGCGATCACCGGGAGAAAAATGGAAGATTTGGCCATTGCATTTTTAACGTTTCTTGCCCCCACTGGGCATATAATCCTCTAGATCAGGGGTGGCCAACCTTTCAGCTCCCGTGGGCCGCATTGGAAGTAGACGAGTTATATTGGGCCACACATAAAATATACGAACCCTAAAGATAGCTAATGAACAAAAACGAAGATATACATACATACTTAGTTAACAATTTTAAGTAATTTAAACTTCATTAATTCATAAATTTTCTATTATAAAATTTAAAAAATAGCAACATGAAATTGATGTGATATTTGACATTGTTTTTGAGACAATAATGCATCGATATTTTACGAACGAAGTTGATGCAACTCTCAGTGAGTTCTCAAGGTGCTCATAAGTTATTTTGCTCATATTTTTATTTTTTGTGTGCTTCATCTTAGAAAATAGCTGCTTCCAAATAGCGATGGCATGAATTGTGAAGCACGGGGTACTTTTCTGTGGGAATATAATTCTTATAAAAGTCCAGTAAAGAGAAATTATTAAATTCTTCTTAAAGTTGAACATCAGATTTCAGCTCTAACCATTTCATTTGAAAATTTGCTGGTAAGTTTATGTCGACTTAAAATGGAGTCGCAAATATGTAAAAAAATTGATGAATTTTTTGGAAATCTTGTAATCTTTTCTCAGATTCCTGTATCAAATCGAAAATCAAGTTTGCATATTTTTCGTTACTCTCAGGACAGGGTTTAGCCAACGTTTCAAAATACATAAAATTATTTGCTTGAATTTGTGACTACCATAGTTTCAGTTTCATTTCGAAAGCCGCTATAGTTGAGGCATAGTTGTTTTTCACTTTGAAGACGCAAATTTTGCTCATTTAAATAAGCTGTCCAGTCTACTAAAAAAAACAAAAAACAGATTTGATTCCATAAATGACTTGATTTCATTTCGCAAAATATAAATTCTTTTCAACACTTTACCCCGACTTAACCATCTTACTTCCGAAAAATAAATAATGTCCCCAATGTCTTCAGTGTCAATTTGACTAATTATAATTGCACGTTGAAAACTTTCTTTGGCCACTTTGCGCAATTGTACATTTATTATGTCGAGAAGTAACTAAACTACTCCCATGGAAATGTTATAGAGATAAAGAAAATGTTTTATAAAATTAATTGAGAAAGAATTTAAGTATATGAGTTTTGTTGGGCCACAATCAAATCCGTCCTGGGCCACATGCGGCGCGCGGGCCGCGGGTTGGACACGCCTGCTCTAGATGGACAACTGCACCGGTCAAAATAAAAACTTTTATTCATATTTCAGTTTTATTGCCTACCTAATTTCAAAAAGTAACACGAGTAAATCTATAACGCTTAGGTATCTCATAGTTGGACACACCTTCATGACAGCGGACCCAGAGCAGATTATGCGCCGCCTGAAGAATTTCTACGATTTAACTGACTATACTATTAAGGCATGTGAAAAAAGTTCAAAGCGATCCATAAACGAAGTACTTATAAGGAAATCTATGTTCCGAAAGAAAACAACCGGCTTATAAAACATTTGTTTGACAAAGTTCCGCCAGATAGGCAGGAATATCAACGAAAGACAAATTAAAAACTTTCTCACATTTATAAACTCATTGTATAACACGATAAAGTTTACAGTAGAACTAGAAAAAGACGGAATTCTACCCTTTCTAGATGTACTAGTACAACGTAATGAAGAGAGAGGAGTGAATTTCGCAATTTATAGAAAGCCAACCAACACCAATAGGTTTATACCTCTGACTCCTACCACTACGGTCAACACAAAAAAGCTCCCTTCCATTCAATGGCTCATAGATTAGCCCAGATCCCAATGCGTAAAATTGATTACGATAATGAAGTCACCTTCATCATCGAGACAGCTAAAATAAATGGGTATAGCACGAAATTTGCAACAGACATTATTCGAAAACACCGGGAGAAACAAGACTTTAAGCAGGTAACGACACTATTACCATTAATAGACAAGAGCGCAAAGTTTCGTATCTGTGTTCCCTTTTACCACACAATTACAAATAAACTTAAAATTATCTTTAAAAAACATGATATTGATCTCATTACGAGGAGTACACATAAGTTAGGTAAATCGACTTGCGAGTTTAAGGATACTAAAAGCAAATTTTCGGAATCAGGCATTTATCGCGAACAATGTCAAGACTGTGATTACATATATATCGGTCAAACTTCACGTACTTTTCACAAAAGAGCAACAGAACACAAGAAAGTGATCATAAACAATAGTACCAGTGATTCAAGTGTAGCTCTGCATATAGATATCACCGGTCACAAACTCTCGCCAGATCCCGAGATCGTTAAAATAGTACGTCAAAAATTCAAACTGGACGCTTATGAATCTTTGTTTATAGCCACTACTGACAAACCACTAATGAATACAGAGGAAGCCGTAATAAAATCAAGTCTATTTAGTGGCTCTTTGTTAGACCCTCACTAAATTTGCAGTTGAATGTATAATGTAATGTTTCTCACTTACCTTGTATTGCTCATATCTGTTAGTATAATTTGTCCATATTATATCTGTATGTGAAGCATTATGTATATAGTTTTTAATGTGTAACATTTACCTCCAGACTTAAGTATTTTAGTTTCGTTGTTAATAAAACCTGAAGATGGACGCACTCTCCGAAACCGCGGTCGTTTAAAATATTTATATTTCATAATTAATTAATGTTAAAGTTGATTCGATGATATAAAAAAAATTTTTGTGGATTTAAAAAGGCGTTTTGCAACTCTTCTGTGATATTCCATTATACTTACTAATTTGTTTTTCCGTATGAATCGAGCAAGCATTTTCATTCATTTTACAGAGTTATAATACCATCAAGCTTTTTACCTTTTGGAAGCTTTTCGTACATTCTAAAGCTTTTTGAGGAAAAAGACCTTATACTAACATAACGCTTTCCTGTTATGAAACACATAAAATACATATGATAGGAAGGTGGAATAACAAAATAATCCACTTAAAATAATTATTTAGCAATTTTACTATTTCTATTTTTATTAGAAAACTCTAAAAAAATATTTCAGACCTCGCTAAATAAAGATTTTCAAAATTTGGTCCTCTCTTAACCCCTAAATGATAATCGTAAACTTCAAAGTCGTTTATCTCGAACTGGTGATTCCTTTCGTAACGTGTTTTACCTTAGCACGGGAGTGCTAGAAGGAAGAAAAAGAGACTATAGTAGACATTTGTCGTCAATATAATGATTTTTTTTTTTTTAGAAGCTGACACATTAACGTACACCACCGCAGCTACACACCCTATTCAAGTTAAATCAGATACGGTCCCAATTCGTGTAAAACCATATAGGTTACCCGAATCCCAAAGAGGTGAGATTAATCGACAGGTCAACGAGATGTTGGGTCAAGGCATTATAAGTCCAATCCAAAAGCCCGTGGAATTCTCCTCTGCCTTTAGACCCCAAATAACCGGACGAAACAGGCAAGAAACGTTGGAGTGTAATGTTGTGACTCAGGTACCTATGCCCGAATCACAACCATAAAGGAAAATCATCAATATATGCCCTATGGTGACCCTGAAAAACAAAAATTATTCAAGAGATAACACGCGAAATTCTTCTTTTTGTCTACGAATAATTGTGGTAACTAAGTTTACCTCAATTAAAAAAATAATTGTGTTGAAATCAAAAAATAGTGTAAATATTCAAAAATTGTGTAAAAATTGTGTTAAAACCCTAAAATTGTGTAAAAAACCAAAAAAATTTGTTGAAATCAACAAATTGTGTAAAACTTCAAAAAAATTATGTTAGAACCAAGTACAGTTTCAATAAAGTTAATTTTATTTCTCACTAAAATCAGTATCGAGTACAATTTATCGCCATAATTATTAACCTAACTCCCTCTCCGATCTCTTCTTCAAGGAAGCACGAGAGATCGCCCGCAACAATATAACATTTCTGGTGGCAGCGGTGTACCTACCTCAAAAATCAAATCGGTGCTAAATTTAAAAAAAAAAAACATTAATTAATTCAAATAACCAAAAATTTTAATAGAACATTCCCCTAACTATTACAATTGGTGGCAGCAAAAAGAAATTTAAGCTAAAATAAATGAAAATAATTCTTTTTTATATAAAAGAAAAAATAATAAATAATACCTGAAAAAACCCCGGGTACTCTTTATACAGGGTACTTAGAGGAAATATTATATAAGTTTAGAGTGCCTTAGTCCTCTAACGAGGGAATTTAGCGAGGCTTCATCCCTGCCTCAACGAGACGATTCCAAGAAGGAAGACTCCTAGAAATCGTCACCAAGGACGCGTGACGTATCTTCATCATCTTCATCCTCGACAACATCCAGCATCAACCCCAACAAAGATATAGAGAAGGAAGGAAGACTACAAGGACGCGTCAGCCAGGACACCCGACATACCATACCCAATACAATCAATCAAAAGATCACCTCCAACTTCGTGAGACACACTTATCACCAACATCAGACCCTAGCTTCAACCATAAAACGGATAAGAATTAAGGTAGTCATAAAACCAAGATATATGTACATATTTCTCTAAAAATATAAATCATTTGCAACTTTAAAATCGAGATCAGTGGCGATATTGAACGGGCCTGATAATATTGAATTGAATTAATGAAATAATATTAAGTAGCAAAATATGGTACTAAAACCTATAAACATACGGGCACATTTAAAAAGGTGAAAAAATAAAACAAATTCTTGATATAAATATATAAACGGAAAATATATATATATACATAATAGTAGACATATTCATAACAAACTTTATTACAGCAAATATAAAATTAAACATTCTTTCTTTAAATTTTTTTAGCAAATACAAATAATACATTTTTCTATTCAGGCTATGGCAAGAAACCAGCAAAAATAAAACAAAGTTAAACATTTTTTTTTATCTCTCTCAATTTACCGTAATTTAGTAAGAAATAACTTTCTTCCAGAAAGGAATAGTTGTAGTTATTTAAACAACTGCTTTCCATAAAACGCTTGGTTGGATAAATTTGCATTATCTTGCCTATTACATTGAAAACAACATCCCCGATTAGGATACGCTCTTCCTAGAAGCGACCTCTGCGGCAAAACTTCGTGAGCTTGCTGGTCAGAGGACTTCGACGAAAATCTATATTCGATTCCCAGCGGTAGAACTTCGTGAGCCTATCGGTCAGGAGAAAAATATAGATTGGAAGAACGATCAATTAACAATATCGAAAGGTGGACATTAATTAACACAGACAAGCTTTTTTTTTAAATTAATTCTTAACTCACTATTAACTTGTGATTTTCTATTTTTATTATCTTATGTGATATATATACATATACATATATATATACCAACACGCTCCCAATTTTAATCAATTTCATCATTTAATCATTCTGATCCACAATACAGAAAAGGACATCGGATAACAAAACAATCTTATGCATATAAATAATATTTTAACATTTGATTTTTTTATTAGAACTAAGTATTTCTCTTTTTTTTCTTTAAAAAAGATGCTGAACGCCAGTATTTAGAGCTATTTTTTTTTTTTTTTGTTATATCAAAATTATTTCTTCTTCTCTACCTGAAGTTGGTTATTCTTATGGAAGTTGGGTTGTCCTTACTTGTTTTTCCTTTTTTTATATAAATGATTATATAGAAAAATTTTAATTTTATAAAATTATACATTGTACACGAATCAAAAGCATGACTGAAGAAACCAATTCTTTCGATGAGCTTTGCTTGTCTCAAGTCCCAAAAATTACAGAAATTAGAGAAATTCTGGCCGATTATCATAGAGCCAATAAAAGCAAAAGGACTTCAGATTTTACTTCCCAAAACTCCAAAATTTCGAATAACTGTGGGCTTCATTTGAAAAAGTTGAAATCCTGATTCAAGATTATGATGAATTCGATGCAGACTCATGATTATTACAAACAGTCATGCTATGGTAAAACAGAAGACTGGTACAAACTTATCAAGGCAACTCTGTCCGATAGGTTGAAGTCTATAACTCTCCATACAGAGCGCACAAAAAACCCCTTTTACATTCCACTTCCAAAAACTTCGCTAAAAATAACTGCTGCTGATAACCAGGATAGCACAGACAAAGATCAATCAAATACAGTACGGTTTCGGTTGCAAGAAGATAGACGAAAAACATTATCCCATATTATTCAATCTATAGATAATAATTCACTTGCAACTACAACCCAGGCATATCCAAACCAAAAATTAAACTCGTTGCACAAATATTGGGACGATTTTGAAGAAACACATAATGAAATAATCTTGAATGTCTGCCCAAACGACAAAGACAGCGAATAATTCGCAAATGATGTTTACATAAACATGGAAACATCATTACCAGACACTGTAATTGCGCTGCAAGAACAGTTGGACTCTCGATTCCAAAACGTAACAAATAATACGAATAACTTCACAGATCATCACCATAATGTCTCCTTCAGAGACCAATCACATTTGTCCTTATCAGACGCAAGATCACTAATCCCCAATTTCAGTGGAAATCCGACAGATCTCCACAAATTTATCTCAAGTTGTGATGATATACATATGTATACGCGACGGCAACGACAGGGAACGAAAAACACTCCCTCCTTAGCTTAATAAGGAGTAAATTATCTGCAGAGGCATATGATATTTTCAGGTACAATCAAGTTGAAGATTGGCCTACTTTAAAATCAATTTTAACTCAAACTTTTGAAGTAAAAACTCCCAGAACTACGCTACAATCTCAATTAAATAATTCTAGACAGAGAATAGGGGAAATCGTGAAAGATTTTCTTAAGAGACTTAACACAAACCTATCTAAATTAAACGGGGCGACCCACTCATACACAAGTGAAAAAATTCTTTTGAAATCACTATTAAAATGAGTGTCAAGCAGTGAGAGCTATAGAGGACGGATTATCCAATCCACAACTCCAAACTTTAGCAAAAGTGCATTCCGATAAATCCTTTTCTGCATTAAAATCACACATCTTGGAGTATGCATCACGTTTAGAGCAGAAACAACTCGTTTCCCCAAGCACAAAACAAGGTAAATCAAACACCATTTGCGCAAGCAATAAATTCAACTCTTCGCTGCTTCAAATGCAATAGACTGGGGCATGCTGCATAAAGTTGCCCAGTCATACAAAGCTCCACGCAAAATTTCAACGCAGTTCCAAAACTAAGCTCGCAATTACAACGCCCTCCGTATTTCAATAAGGTCACATCTCCGTGGCAGGTCCCATCTTGTCGATATTGTCATCGAATTGGGCACACTATCAAAGAATGCCGGACAAGAGCTGCGAACAACAGTCGTTCTGTCTACAATCACAGAAATCAAAATAATTTCCAGAAGGTGAACAATACTCCACCAACCAACACGGCTGACAGACAGCCTCAAAATAGGAACTGGCAGCAGTCAGTATTCCGAGAAAGTCGAACTCCACCGCCGAGATATAATAATGCCAATATCTCGGTTAGATCGCCATCTCCAAAGAGGAAAAATAGCAAAAGTCCATCGGCATCCAGGCAGAGAAACTGGATGCAGCGGGGGGTCAATTTGGGCAACCCCTCGCAGATAGAAACAACGGCACAGATTCTTCGAAAGCCCGAGGCAATATCGACAGGAAACTAGACAAAAATAAATCAATGCGTATCCCCGTTCAAATAAATAAAAATTCACTAACGCTTTCTTTGCCTGTTGATATATGCTCTGGTCCAAAACTTACCTTTTTGATTGATACTGGAGCAGAGATAAGCTTAATTAAACTCCATCCATTGAAGTCAGATAGCATCTGCTACAGAGGATGCTGTCTGCAATATAAACACATTATCTAATATAAACACATTATCTACAGAGTCCACTTCTACAGAAGGACTCATTTTTGCTAAATTAAACTTGAATCTGAACAAAATAACTCCATCCTAGAACACCCATTTCAAATTGTGTTGTGGGAAAGAAGTCCATCCTCTCATACGATGGCCTACTTGGTCATGACTTTTTATCTCGATACAATGCTAGCATCAATTACAAAAATAAATACATTTCTTTAGAAATAAACGATTCAAATGAATCTTATCCGTATGAGCAATATTATTCCAATTGTCCATATGTTTATTTGAAAAGCGAAGACCCAGAAAAGAGGTCTCATTCTAAAAGTTTACTGTATACGGAGATAATATTCTCCAGTAGTAAAAATTATAAAAAAATTTCTCTATCAATGGCTTCTCAAAGCAATAATAATATATCTCCATCCAATGTTTCACAAGAAGTGAAGCGAGAAAATGAATATATATCTCCTTCCATAGCTTCACAAAAGAAGCAGCCTAAACATGTAAACGTATCACCATCTACAGCCGAACACAAGGCTGAATTATCTAAAAATCAATCTCCATCATCCAGAGCTTCACGAAAGGTGAAGTCTAGAATTAAATCAAATAAAACTTCAAGGAATTTCAATAAATCTACATCCTCTTCAAATTCTATCGAGTCGGAGGAGGACACCGATCTGGGCCCTTACGAAGTGACCCCGTTTTCCCAAGATTTGGGCGACTTTGTGGTCATCTCCACAGACCCTGAAAGAGATCCACTTAAGGGCAGAATAATAAAACTGCAAAACCTTATCAAATTGGATCACTGGAATTCAGAAGAATCTGGGAGTATTCGCAACATCTGTAGGAAATTCAACGATCTCTTCTTCATAGAAGGTGATTTCCTTTCATATACAGATGCGATTACCCACAAAATCGAGACACTCCAAGACAAACCACCAATCTATGCCAAGCCTTATAGACTTCCTGAAACAAGCCGAACTGAAATAAATAGGCAAATACAAGAAATGATTGAGTCAGACATCATCAGGCCTTCACATAGTCCCTGGAATTCTCCTCTTCTCCTGGTTCCTAAAAAACCAGATGAAAATGGAAACACAAAATGGCCAGTAGTGGTAGACTTTGGTCGTATTAACGACATTACTATTGAGTGGAAAAAACTCGTTATGCAAACGAAAAAATTTTTGAAAAAAGAAATTTCATTGCAAAAAGAAGGCATTTCATATAAGCAGGAACCGTATAATCGTCAGTCCGGGTTGGTCCCTGCCTGCCGTATATGCCAAAGCAAACAGCCAAGCTGACTTCATAATTAGACTTAAAAAAAATTTTAAGTCGGAATTATATGAGGCGAAATACTACGTATTTACTTGAAGGCCTAGCAAGATTTAGCCCTATGCGGAACTAGCATTTCATAGAGAGTGTTGCTATGAAAATTTATAGCGAAATAAGTCAATTGAAATTGACTCAGTTTGCTGCTAAGTCTGCAGCTCGAGAATTGAGTGGAAAAAACTTTTTATGCAAACGAAAAAATTTTTGAAAAAAGAAATTTCATTACAAAAAGCGGGCTTTCATATAAGCAGGAACCGTATAATCGTCAGTACGGCTTGGTTCCTGCCTGCCGTATATGCCAAAGCAAACAGCCAAGCTGACCTCATAAATAGACTTAAAATAAATTTTAAGTGTGAATTATATGAGGCGAAACACTACGTATTTACTTGAATGCCTAGCAAGATTTAGCCCTATGCGGGACTAGCATTTCATAGAGAGTTTTGCTATGAAAATTCATAGCGAAATAAGTCAATTGAAATTGACTCAGTTTGCTACTAAGTCTGCTGCTCGAGAATTGAGTGGAAAATCTCTTTTGGCTGTTTGCTTTGGCATATACGGCAGGCAGGAATCAAGCCATACTGATCATTTACGGTTCCTGCTTATATGAAATGCCCTCTTTTTTCAAAAATTTTTTCGTTTGCATAAAGAGTTTTTTCCACTCAATTCTCGAGCTGCAGACTTAGCAGCAAACTGACTCAATTTCAATTGACTTATTTCGCTATGAATTTTCATAGCAAAACTCTCGACATTACTATTGGCGATGTGTACCCAGTGCCTAATATCACTGATATATTAGACCAGTTGGGGAAGTCGAAATACTTTACCACACTCGATTTAGCCAGTGGATTTCACCAGATAAAAATGGACTTGAAGAACAGGGAGAAAACTGCCTTTAGCACACCCTATGGCCACTACGAATACAATTGTATGCCATTTGGTTTAGAGGGAGTCCCTGCTACTTTTCAACGAGCAATGAACAATATTCTATCTGGACTTCAAGGTATTTATTGCTTCGTATACATGGACGATATTGTAGTCCATGGATACAATCTCAAAGACCACAATTCCAGACTCACAGCAGTATTTGGCCGTCTCCGCAACTTCAATTTGAAACTCCAACCCGACAAGTGCCATTTCTTAAGGAAAGAAATTATGTATTTAGGGCACATAATTATAGAAAATGGAGTCAAACCAGATCCAGCAAAGATAAAGTCAGTTCAGTCCTATCCCAGACTCAAGAAGGAAAAAGATATCAAAGCCTTCCTTGGTTTCGTAGGCTATTATCGCCGCTTTATACCAAATTTTTCCAAGATAGCCAAACCACTTACAAATCTTTTAAAGAAAGATACGCCTTTCAAGTTCGACGCAATCTGCGACGAGACACTTTGCGAATTACGAAATAAATTAATTTCAGCACCAATTCTATCTTATCCCAATTTCGACAAAGAATTTTGTGTCACCTCCGATGCCAGTGACTACGCCATCGGAGCTGTTCTTTCACAAGTTGATGATCAAGGAGATCATCCAATCGCCTACGTGAGTCAAATTCTCAATTGTTCAGAGGCTCGTTACTCAACAATTAAAAAAAAAAACTCTTATCCATCGTTTTCGCAGTTGAGCAATTCAGACCATACGTTTATGGCAGACGGTTTCAATTATAACTGACCATAAACCATTAGTATGGCTCATGAATCTGAAACACTCCTCAAGACTGATGAGATGGAGAATACGTCTTGAGGAATATGACTACAAGATAGTCCATAAATCAGGTAAGCTCAACACAAATACAGACACTCTCAGTAGAGCTATTTCAGGTAGTAGCGAAAATTTCACAGAAGCTACCACCTGCGTACATATGGTAACAAGGAATAAAGTTAGAGCTCAGGAAAATTTGAATACTCCCAGCACGACTATTATTACTCCAAATCCAGCTCCATCGTCCACAAACAATTCCTCAGTCTTAATTACGGAGACTAATTTTCCTCTTTTACTGACTAAAAATGCGAATCCAGAATTTTTCATCTTGCCTATGCAAGATACTGAACTTGAAAGAGTGTTGGCTTCGAAACTGAAACTTTCAGACAAATCCCCACTTTTAGCAAATGAACTGAACTTCTTCAAGACAAAAGACTCCAACATAATCTTATCAAAAATTAATCTACCTTGTCGATCCCAAAGAGATAGATTAGACCTCGAGAAGATTTTAACTGAGATCTGCTCACACAGAAGCAAATCAGTTAAAACAAATAAATATCTCCTTCCCTGTATTAGATCCCCAAAATCTAATAATTATTAAAAACATTTTTACCAAGGCCTTCGCTACTAAACAAATAAACATTAAACTCCATCAAGATTCTATTGAATATTTATCCGACATTAATGACATCGAACAAGTTCTAAAAGATTTTCATTCATTACCGACGGGAGGCCATCAAGGCGTTTCCCACACAATTAAAAGAATCAAAAAGCAATTCTACTGGCCTGGCATGTCAGACGACATTATCAAATACGTAAGGAAATGTAAACTTTGTCAGGTAAACAAAGTATCCAGAAATCCAAAGATTCCTATGAAAATCTCGAGCATTAGCTCCAAACCTTTCGAAAGAGTGTACCTAGATGTTGTAGGACCTCTCCCAATTTCACATTCTGGAAATAAATATCTCCTTACATTCGAAGACGACCTCTCAAAATTTTCTGAGGCTATTCCCATAGTCGACACCGAGTCTAAGACATTAGCGGAAGCCTTCATGACAACAATAGTTTGTCGACATGGTATTCCAGAAAGTGACCTCACAGATCAGGGTTCTAACCTCATAAGTGGCATGTTCGCCGAGGTATCTAAGTTGCTGAGAATTAAAACGCTCAAAACTACTCCATATCACCTGTTGTATTTTGCGCACTCCGTCCTCCTGGGGGAGAGAGTGGGCATAGGTTTTAGTTAAATAATTTCACACAATGTCCCTTTTTCTGGCAAAATTTTCTTTTATATTTATTTTTCCAATTAGACTTTCTTTTATAAATTTCAGCTACAACTTTTTCTTTTATTTTCCAAATATTAAAACATTTTGTTCAATTTTTATACCCTAGATGAAATCTATAGGGGTATACTAAGTTTGTCATTCCGTTTGTAACACCTCGAAATAATGATGGTAGAGCAAAATGAATTGGACACCCACGCATAATATCAAAAGTTATTTTGATTTTTGCATGTCCGTCCGTCCGTCCGTCCGTCGGTCCGTCCGTCCGTCTGCCTGTGCGCACGATAACTCGAGAACGCGTATACTTAGAGAACTGAAATTGTACACTGACTTTAAAAAAAAAAGTAAAATCAAGTTCGAAAATGAGACAAATCGGGCAACTCCTTCGTGGGGTTGCCATACAAAACTTTCGTTTTTCACTATATATTTGGACACTACCTGAGAGCACGTCGACATAGAAAGCTGTAATTTGGAACATTGTGTTTTCATAGTGATAGCAAATAAGATTTCAAAAATGGACTAAATCGGGCAACCCCTTCTTGGTGCTGCCATATAAAATTTTTGGTTTTTTTCATATACTTTGAAAACGATCAGTCCTAGACATTTTTATTGTACTAAAAGATTCTTCAGAATAAGAAATCCTATAAAATTGGTTATAATCATTTTTTTTCTGTCTGACCAGCCGTTCTAGGAATATATGCTAGAAACCAATGCAAAAAATCAAAATTGCTCAAATGGGTGACCATACGAAATTACATACGGGCATTCATCTAGGGTATCATAAGAATTGGTCTTAGACCAATTCTAGCTTTTTCACTTGTTCAACTTAAACTTCCTTTAATGTTTTCCAAACACTAAAACTTCTTTTTGTTTTATTTTCCAAATTAGACTTTCTTTTTGTAAATTTCAGTTACAACTTATTCTTTTATTTTCCGAATATTGAAACTTTTTGTTCAATTTTTCAACTTAAACTTCCTTTTATATTTTCCAAACACTAAAACTTCTTTTTTGTATTATTTTCCGAATACTAAAACTTCTTTTTGTATTATTTTCTGAATACTAAACTTCTTTTTGTATTATTTTTCGAATACTAAAACTTCTTTTTTTTCAAATTTCACCTCGCTCTTCTGATGTGTACTCTCGACGGGATGGAAAAAACGACTCCCCGAGGTTTGGGCAAATTGCACCCAGGTACCCACAATATCTTCAAAAGCTTTTTTATATTTTATTGTTTTCTCCGACGTTGAAAAAACGTACGTGAGAAAATGCAAAAGTTTTTTGATGCGAGCTATATGCATCAATGGAAACTGTAATCCGATATGCACTTGTGCACGTAGGTAAGTATGCAGTGCATATCGTGAGAATGGTCTGCCTGCCTGATAACAAAATGCAATTTATGCTAAATTGCATTTTGTTATGACATGGAAATGCATTTTTAAATGCATTTTAAATTTTAAACGGAATTTTAAATGAAATGATTTTTCTTTTTCAGGGTCACTTGTAATGCATCAAAATATTGCATTTGGCAATATATTGTTGCGTTGACCTTAATGGTTGTGATTTGGGGCATTGGGCACCTGAGTCACAACATCCCTCCCCCTGGGGGAAAAGAAAGTTTTATTCTTTGTAGAAGAAAACTTTCTTTCTCAATAATGACGGAGTTTCTTAAACAAAACTGTAAGCTCCTATTTGTATAGGCAAATTAGATATGTTACATACATTTTTTATTTTTTTATTTATTCTCATCTACTGAAGTTATTTTAATATTCATATTTTCTTTATGGAAAAAAAAAACAATGTAGATACTATTTATTTATATATATATACATACTATTTTATATACTATTTATAAAATAAAAAAAGGTATTATTATTCTATAAGCATAGTTATAATGGTAAGGAATATACATGACTAATAACGTGGTTAAACGAAAAAAAAATCTATAGTTTTAGTATCCAGGATTCTAAAAACGGGTTTATAAAGTGGATAGTAGCTAATAATAATTATATAGATATATACACATATATATATGCATATTTTTTTTATAATTTTACAACTACTGCATTTGCATTAATTATTTATTTATTTGTATAAATTCATTTTTTGTTTCTTTTTTTTCTCTTCTTCTCTTTTAAATGGATTTTCCTTTCTTTTTTTTTATACATAACTACATACATATTTAGCAATAAAATGTCCGGTATTATTCACCTCTGAAATTGTTCATTAATATTTTGTTTAGATGGAGATGGATATAGGAGGATAAGAATTGGGAAGCGAGAGGTTATCGTTTTTTGTTGTCATTGTCTGTAAGTTAAACGTTTTCTGTGGTTTTTCTTTGTGGTGCAGGAGTTAATTTGAATTTTGACCCTCTATGTGCGGGTTTAGGCACATCTTTTAATTTAGATTCCGGCGGAATATTTTTAGCTTTGCGGGCCCTTGATTTACAACTCATGTATAAATATGACTGTTAAATATGACAGTGTGTAATGATGAATATGATGGCTATTTATGGGATTGAGAGGAATTATTTCTTGACAACAGAGCAAATAAGTTCTGTTTTAAGGAAGCTGTACAGAAAGCAGAACGAACAGCACATCTTTCAGGTGATATATGAGTTTACCGATGATCCCGAGAAATTAGTGCCTCAAATTCACAGCCTTCAGGATAGGGCTAGCGCAAATAAACATTATAATGAGGCTACCCGCCTCGATCGCGTCCTGAAAAAAATTGAAATGGCGGTGGCTAATCGTGCTTTTGAGGGCTTTTCCTCTTTGTAGGGTCGTACAATTGTGGATACAGTTCACTATTTCTTTAAATGTTTTATATAGTTTCACTAAACACGATGGGCCTTGGAGCACCTCACAAATTACACGCCACTGTTACAGACATCAGACACTCACAAGCAGACATAGCTCTGCTACAAGAGACGCATTTTACCACAGACACACACAATACACTAGAGCTTAATGCTTATTTACATACTGCATACACTATGTTTGTTGCACCTGCTCCTCACAGAGGATCAGGTGTCGCAATACTGGTGTCCAATTCATCTACACTTTCATCTATTTAACACACAGACATCTTTCCAGGCTACGCTTCCTCCATTGACTTCGTTCTAAGGGACAAAAGTTTTAAGGTAGTTAATGTGTACCTACCCCATGACCAGAATATTGCAAGACTTGTTTTTGATACTGTGCGCGTGAGCCTTACAAACTTTGCGGTGAAATTATCCTCGGAGGTGATTTTAACTGCACACTGAATCCTCCAATCGATCATCATTCCGGGGTTGAGTTCAATCCTGCGGCTGCTGGTCAATTGAGACATTTTGTCAGCCACTTCAATCTCGTGGATGTCTACCATTGGATAAACCCAACGAGTAAGTCATACACTAGAGTATCGCGAAATATCAACGGCGGCCTTTCAGGCTCTAGAATCGACAGACTGTACGTCTCGTCCACCATTATCGGCACCTTTGTTAGTGTCACACATGAAGTGTGCTCAATGAGTGATCACTTGCTGCTTGTAGCGACCAGCACAATAACTGAAATGCGAACTGCTTTCTGGATCTTCAACAATCATTTGTTGAAATCAGAGCAGTTCAGCGAGGAATTTACTATCTTTTGGTATAACTGGCGAGAAAGGAAAGATGACTTTCCGAGTCTCAGTCAGTGGTGGGACATTGGTAAACTCATTTATTGAGACAAGATTCGACAGAAGTAGGTATCGAGCGTCTAGCCTGTCCGGCAAAGTTGCTCGGATCGCTGCTCTTCTCCCAACCCACCCAGAGCTACTGGTAAGCTATGGAAGACTGAAAGAACGTCTGGCAGCAGAAAATTACAATCATAGCTTGGAATTTTTGCTGCGGCATCAGTCGCGCTGGTTGAGGGAGGGAGAATCACCGACCGAGTACTTTTTCCAAACAACTAGAAGGCGAACCGCGAAAGTTGAGGTTGAATCGATAGTGAACGAAGATGGAGAAATCCTTAACGGAGAAGAACTCTCAGAATACATCCG
Source organism: Dioctria linearis (assembly GCA_963930735.1). Taxonomy (NCBI): domain Eukaryota; kingdom Metazoa; phylum Arthropoda; class Insecta; order Diptera; family Asilidae; genus Dioctria; species Dioctria linearis. The sequence continues at coordinate 165,638,072 of OZ005741.1, read as the reverse complement.
GGATTATTACACTCAACAGTATTCTGAGCCAATTTCACTAATGTCGTCATCCATCACTGAATTTCTGCAGCATGTTCCCACATTCTCTGACGAAAGTAGGGACACACTAAACAGCGAAATCGGCCTCGAAGATATGCTCACTGCAACGAAGAACACATCACCTGGTCATGATGGCCTGACTCCAGAGCTCCTCATACATTTCAGGAATCTTTTGATTCCAGACCTTCTGGAGGTTTTCAATTCAGCGGTGCCGATACACAAAGATCTGCTTTCGAGTTGGAGGAGATCTGTCATGCGTCTAATACCAAAGAAGGGTGATCTTAGAAGGATGGCGAACTGGAGGCCAGTAACCCTATGCAATGTAGACTATAAAATCGTCTGCAAAGTATTAGGGGCAATACTCCGTTCAGTGATTGCTTCGGTTATACATGCGGAACAGTCTTACTGTGTGTCTGGTCGTAGCATCTACGACAATCGCGCGGCTGCAAAATATATTTTTGCATACCAAGAGAAAACTGAGATACCAATGGCAATGATTTCTCTCGACCAGCAGAAAGCATTTGATAGCATGAATCATGACTATTTTTTCGCTGCTCTTTGTTGTAATTACGCTCGGTCAGCACTCAGCTCAAATCATAATTTATTGGTTGTGACAGTGCTTGACCGACGCAATTCACAACTCATTTCCCACGATACAAAGTATCGTTTTTTCAAGTGCGCAACGAACACTTAAAATTCTTTCCTCAGCGTATAATATACAAATTTTATCAAGAAGTAATCAATTTTTGTTTACTTCTTCGTTCTCCACTTGTGGTAACATTTTTTAAAGAGTCGAGTTACATCCTGTTGTCGCGATGAAGTGTGAAAGTTATTTTGCTGATAAGGCAAAGACGCGAGCAAACGATAATATTCGAAGGGACAAGTCGGGGAGTTCAGTAAAATCCTCAATCGGAGTCGGTCGAGTTTTCGAAAAGTCTAAGATAGTTTTCATTGAAAAGTTTATAATTTTTTAAAAGTTAATTACAATAAAAATTACATTGTAAAGTTTATAAGTTTATAAAAGTTAATTATAATAAAGCCAAAGGATTAAACGCGATCGAGTGTATTTTTTATTTATTAATCACATTAAAGATTAATTTCAGAGGAACAAAAAAGGGAACGACAAAGACTCCGATAGATGCTGGACTCCGCCTGGGCGTTCTTCTCCAAGAAAGGAAAGCACGAAGCCACGATGACACCATCTCGACATCACTATATTGCCGTTGCATCATAGCATCATCTACTTCAGCACTTTGAAGAATAAACAGGTGAAATATAAAAGAGTCAAATAAAAAAGTATCCTACTGCCGTTTTGGAGCAACAGAAATTGCCGCAAAAGTACCAAATCAATATTAATCATCATAGAAAGAAAAAAAAATGAAGAAGCAGGCACTGTATGTAGTTAAGACCTAGTATGCATCTTCTTATATATGATTATATATAAATATATATTTTCTTTAGTTGAATATATAATAAATAAAAAAAAAATTTTAATGGGATTGTTAAAAACAAGTGAAAAAGTGTAAACCTTGCTGTGTTCAAAAAAAAAAGCTGAAAAAGCATATATTCCGTAAACGAGCCAATCAATCGATCAAAAGTTTTGTGTGAAAAAAAAAATTAATTATTTAAAGTAAGAAGAAAACCCTTACTTTCTTCTATATTCTCCTTTTTGATATGTGTGTCTTGTTTATCGCTACTACTTATCATTCTTAAAAAAAAAATCCCCGTGTAATAAGAAAAGTTCCCATTGTAGTAGTATTTAACCACGAATTTTCTCTCGCCTTTTGATGTATAATCGCGTTAACGAAAAGTGAAAATCTAAATACATACATATATGTGTGAATATATGTGCATGGTTAAAATAAAATCTTTCTTGAGACTTGAACTGAGATTTTTAGGTCTGCTCGTAATTTCATTTTCGAAGAATTTAGCCTATACGAAGTCTTGAAATTATTAGGGGGAATAAATCTAAATTAATATTTCCACATAGTCAGAAATAAAGGCTCTGAATTGCCTCGTCTTTGAGTGTGCAAGTTCTGGTTTAAATAAATTTTATTGAGAGTTCATTGGTGTTCAGTTCCAACTAGGTTTTCTGAATTTGAAGTGGTCGAGTTTAAATTTTGAAAATTGTTTTTTGTTTTGATGGGTTTTATTGTGGTGGAATTTTTGTTTAGAAGTTTTACAAGATACATAACATTAAAGTCATACTATTCGGTCTCAAAGTGAGTATAATAGTACGTTCCGAAATTAGAGGACAATTTTTTGTGGATTTGCTCAATTTCCTTTTAAAATTCATAAATCCTTTCTTTTGCACCTTTTAATACAAAATAATTTAAATGACAATCCTGTTGTTTCAAGAATTTTAATTATTTGATACATTTATACATTTTTTTTTACAATTTTGGAATGAAATTTTCGAGTCATCTAAGATTCCGATAATAACGTGCTCATATCTTCTCCAATTTAAAATCAATTTGTCATTGCTATCCTGATACATAAGGCTTCTAATCAATCTAAGTGGCGTGATAGTTGCCTCAAATTTTTTACTGTTGTTTCTTCTTGTTTCGAAATCAATCACAGACAAAATACTTACCCGAAGCTGTGCTCAAATTGCTCTTTTATTCAGTGAGCTGCCTTTTCATAACCCAAACATGCCCGACGTGCATGAAAGACTTATTAGCGTGGCGGACGTTTACAATTTAGTCCCCTATTTTGATGGGTCCCCGCAGGAGCTAGATAAATTCATAGCCTGTGGAAACATACTCTTTTCTGAGTCTCTAAACGCAGCCGGACACAAACTTTTCCTGGACATAGTAAAAACAAAACTCAAGGGACAAGCATTTGAGTTAATACAATATAAATCATGTCCAAAATGGTCCGACCTTTCAAAAGAATTGAGAGATCAGTTCAAGGAAGAGAAATCCAGAGCAAGCGCTCAAAACGAACTGCTATCAATGAGGCAGGGCAGGGAAACCGTGAAAGATTTTGGAGAAAATTTACTCCTAGCTTTGGCCACCTTAAACTCTGCAACATACGCGAATGTAAATGAGGAAGCCGTAAGAACGTTCTTAATTAAAGAGAACGAGAAACTAGCTATCCAGACTTTCGAAGATGGTCTACGTAGTGAACAGCTGAAATTATTGGTCAAAGCAAAGGGAGAAAGTGACTTAAGAAAATCAATCGCTTATGCTAGTGAACCTTCTACACGATTAGAACGGAACTCTCCGTCAGTCTCTCACCATACGAGACCTTTTGCGAAAAATACAATTTCGTGTGAACTCTGTAGACGCACAGGCCACACCAAAGAAACGTGTTTCCGTAACACAAATATTCCCAACTTTCCACCTCGCGAAATAAAAAGAGAGGTAAACCATTTGGTATGCGCATACTGCAAAAAACCAAATCACCATATACAAGATTGTCGGTTGAGACAACGTAATAATAGCAGAACTTCATATGGTTCCCCTAGAGTGAATCTTTTTACTAAATACACTCAACCACGGAACTCGCCTCACAATCCACATTATGCACCTGTAAGAGAGGACTATACTAAGGATACCACCATGGTAATAAAGGGAAACGAGGACTGTCGGGTGGGGAGTATCGGCACTCCATCCCGACTAACACATACAGCCGAAGTCCACAAACAACCGTCGAAAAATTAAAAGAGAAAGCGTTCACGCCAAAACAAATCTCGATATCGTTCTCTAAATTCGATTTAAATGTAACCATTTGCATACCATTTCTGCCTTCAGCTCAAAAGTATTCTACGTTCCTTATTGATACGGGAGCGGACATAAGTATATTGAAGTTAAATCCTAACGTTATTCGCAAACCTTTTAAAACCAAAAGTACTATATCTACACTTTCCGGTGAGCCAATTACTACGTTGGGCACTGTCACAGGAACGCTCAATCTTTCTACGGAAAGAAATGAATTTTGCTTAACGCACATCTTTCATCTTTTAAACGACGAAATAACACTAAAGTACGACGGTATCATAGGAAATGATTTTTTGAAGAAATATAATTGTATTATTGATTATAATGAAGGTCTTTTTACTATAAACAATCCTTCGGGTGATGGACACGATATCCAAACTGCCTCAGAGGTTAATCTTAATCATCCAGATAAAATTATTCTAAACGGGGCAACCAAAGGAAACACCATATATTGCTCTGACGATATAAAAATAATTCACGATCTTCAGAATAAGGAAATAACTCTACCTGCTAGAAGCGAAAAAGTTGTCTCACTCCCTTTCAATTGCAGTAAACCAGTTGTATTACAAAAATGCGAAATACAGCCAGGAATATATCTCGCAGATACACTGGTTGAGCAAACAAACAACGCAGTAAACGTAATGTTATTAAACTCAAACGACTCAGAGGTAATCTTGAAAGTAAAAGAAATACCATTAAAATGGGATGGTCTCGAGGAATTTAGTGTTCTTCAATTCGACTTTAATAAAGGTCCAGTGAAAAAGCGACTACAAAAATTAGAAGCTTTAATCAATCTAGATCACTGCAATCCAGAGGAAAAACAGCTCATTACAGAAATATATAAAGAATTCAACGATCTTTTCCTCTTAGAAGGAGATTACTTGTCGCATACGGATGCCGTTAGGCATACTATTCTCACTGACCCCAATAAACCACCGATTTATACACGTCCATATCGCCTACCCGAATCGCAAAAGAATGAAATCCATAGGCAGGTAAAAGATATGCTAAAAGACGGTATCGTTACGCCAAGCTATAGTCCGTGGAATTCCCCATTGCTCCTCGTGCCAAAAAATCTGACAATACAGGCAATAAACGATGGAGAGTGGTTGTAGATTTCCGGAAGCTGAATGATATAACCGTGGGCGACGCATATCCATTGCCAAATATTACGGATATTTTGGATCAATTGGGCAAGTCCAAATATTTTAGTACCCTTGACCTTGCTCAGGGATTTCATCAAATTTTAGTAGATGAAAGAGACAGAGGAAAGACCGCATTCAGCACACCCTTTGGACATTTCGAGTATAACCGAATGCCATTCGGGCTGAAAAATGCACCCGCCACATTCCAACGTCTCATGAACAATGTACTTATGGGATTACAAGGTATTAAATGCTTTGTGTATGTCGACGACATAGTCATATATGGATATGATATCCATGACCATAACTCGAAACTTGTTGACGTGTTTTGTCGTTTAAGACAACATAACATGAAACTACAACCTGAAAAGTGCAAGTTCATACAAAGAGAGCTAGTCTATCTGGGACATATAATATCCCAGGACGGCATAAAACCAGATACATCCAAAGTGAAGGCCATAGCAAGTTATCCTATACCAAAGAAAACTAAAGATGTTAAGTCCTTTTTGGGGCTTGCAGGTTATTATAGAAGATTTCTTTCGAACTTTGCGGAAATTGCTAAGCGCCTCACCCATCTATTAAAAAAGAGCGCAGAATTCAAATGGAACGCACACTGTGATGAATCATTTAGGGCCTTAAAAGCAAAACTTATCTCTCCTCCCGTTCTTGCTTACCCCGACTTTACTAAAGAATTTTTAATTACCACGGATAAATACACGAGTAAATACGCAGTTGGCGCTGTCTTGTCACAGGGAAAGATAGGTATTGATAAACCAATATGTTATGCGAGTCGTAAATTAAATGATGCCGAAACCAGATACTCTACAACGGAACAAGAATTATTGGCAATCATATTTGCCGTAAAGCAGTTCAGACCGTATGTATTTGGAAAAAAATTTACCATAGTTACAGACCATAGACCCCTTCGGTGGTTGATGAATCTGAAGGATCCAGCTGCATCTCGCCTAACTAGGTGGAGATTACTATTAGAAGAGTACGACTTCGAAATTATTTACAAACCCGGCAAATATAATGCCAATGCCGATGCCTTAAGTCGCATTAAAACCGAGGAAAATGAACCTACGGTAGCAGTAATTACACGAAATCAGAGCAAGAATATCCATTCAGAACGCCCTATTACGCAAACGGAAATACCCATACAGGCTTCCAGAGAGAAACTCGATGTTCCCAAAATTCTTGAAAATAATGGTACAATTTTCGAAAAAATAAATTCAGCATACAACTTTATTATACTACCTCTAATAAATACTTCTATTGAGGATACGTTGAAGGAAATAATCGAAGATTTTAATCCACCCGAGATCGGGCAATTGAGGACCTACCACAAAGAGGAAAACAAAGCAACACTAATAGTAGCTAAAGCAAAACTACCCGTGAGGACTCATGATGATAGAAATCTCCTGATAAACATTTTACAAAACTCTTATGCTGAATGCATTAATAAAAATTTGACCTCTATAAATTTCTCATTCCCTAACTTTGATAACACTTACTCGTTCCATGAATTTAAAACTGATATCGGAAAAATATTTACTGCTGCGATCACAATACATCTTTTTACCGATTCCAAAATTCACCCAGAAAACAGTGAAGATATCACTAAACTGCTACATGAATACCATAATTCAGCTTTTGGTGGCCATCAAGGAATTTCGCGAACTATTAAGAGATTAAAACTAAAATATTATTGGCCCTCAATGGCTAAAGACGTTTCAAATTTTATTCGGAAATGTAAGTCGTGCCAAAAGAACAAACTTTATAAAAATCCTCCTATCCCCATGCGAATCACTTCGACTAGTTCTCGTCCTTTTCAAAGAATATCTCTAGATATAGTAGGTCCACTTCCCATCAGTTACCAAGGTAACAAATACCTATTAACCTTTCAGGACGATTTAACCAAATTTTCAGAGGCACTACCACTACGAAATGCCGAAGCAGAAACCGTCGCGCATGCGTTCGTAGAAAGCTTAGTATGCAGACACGGTGTACCGGAAATTATCCTAACAGACCAGGGGACAAATTTCTTAAGTAATCTTTTCAAGGAAACCTGTAAAATCCTAAAAGCCAAGAAGGTAAACACTTCTCCGTATCATCCCCAAACGAACGGTGCGTTGGAAAGAAGCCATCGCACTTTGGCCGAATACCTTCGTCATTACGTTAACAAAGACCCTCTTTCCTGGGATAGTTGGATCCCTTACGCTATCCTTGTTTACAATACAACACCACATTCGAGTACCAACTGTACTCCATACCAATTGCTGTATGGCTTTCCCCCAAATATCCCCAACACTTTCGAATATAAACCCCACTTGTCCTATAGCTACGACGATTACGCGAAAGAGTTAAAAGCTCGCCTGCAGCACGGATACGAAATAGCTCGACAAACCATTCTTACTAATAAGAATCGCTCCAAAGCTTACTATGATAAGGGAACCCTTCCAAAGCAGTTTAATGTAGGTGACAAGGTTCTCATAAAAAACCATACCCGCAAAAACAAATTCTCCACCTTATGAGAAGGTCCCTACGAAGTCATACAAGTGTTATCACATGAGAATAGCGTCATAAAAATAAAGAACAAACACAAGACAATTCATAACAATGATTTAAAATTACTAAATGACTAGCTTATCCCAGTCATTTAACTACATACCTTCACTTTCAGATTACAGGCTGTCGTATCACTACCCGTACTTAATATACCTTGCTCGAATGAGAATCCTATAACTTTGTTTCGATAATATTGCTAGAAGTGTATTTTTGCTAGCCAAGTTTACATCAACATACTCTCTGCTCATGACAATTGCTTTTGCTTCTTGATCAGCGACAATTTCTAATTCATCTTCAGTTAAACGTTTTCCAACAAGTGTTTTTTTTTAAAACATTTAACGATTTTGTTTTATATGAACTCTTTACTTTCCTCCATGGGGCATTTCAAATTGCCCTCCACCTTCTCGGAAAAGTCTTAGGAATTTATTTTATTTTTATTTTCCAGATTTCTGGTCGTTGTACCCCTACTTCTAATAAGTATATCTTCCTCGCATGGAAATACTATTAACGTAACTAGAATTAACAACAATCCGGGAATATATTTTGAGGAGTTAGGTAGAGCCGAACTTTATTCCAAAGAATGGAAAGTGGTAGTTTACTATGATATTAGAAGCTTTGAATTTACTGCAAGAAAAATTGATAAATACGTTACAACAGTTAATGAATTGTGCGAATCATTGAAAAATAACCCATTCATAACTTCAGCGTGCCGAAGTACAATAACAGAAGTCAATCTCGTATTGCACGAAATTAAACAAAAATATAACCTGTTAACACATGGGGATGGAACTCGTAGCAAAAGATCACTATTCAATGCCATAGGTGTTGTAAGCAAATCTTTATTTGGAACACTAAATGAAGACGACGCTAAATATTACGACCGGCAAATCGAAAAGCTGAAATATAACGAAGACCACTTACTGAGTTTAATAAAAAACCAGACGGTAGTTATTGAAACCACAGAAAACATATTCAATAAAACGCAAAGAGTTTTTGAAGAACAGATAATAGCACTAGATAATAAAGTTTCACTGATTAAAACTCAAATACAAAATCTAACTGCAGGAAGCGTGTCACTTACAGTAATATCGCAAATCGAATCCCTAACTTCACTCATAATGCTAATAACTTTGCGTTACCAAAACACGGTGGATACAATAGTTGACCTGGTTACAGACGCACGGCATGGGAAACTACACCCATCCATAGTCACGCCGGATCAGCTAAACGCTATTTTAAACACCATTCACCAAAAACTTCCAAGCGACACTAAACTTCCAGCGATCGTAAAGGACAACAATCTCCTCTCATTGTATCATATCAGTCACATTAGCACCTCAATATTCAATTCAAAAGTTATATATGAACTGAAAATACCACTTCAGTCGAAAGAAAATTATCAAATATTCAAAATTATCCCCTTACCAACACCACATGAAAAACGTCTAATTTTCATTCAACCGAGCATCGAATATTTAATAATAGACTACAGCAAAGAGCATTACTACGAAATAACGCATAAAGAACTCTCCAGTTGTATTACGGAAAATCACAATTATTTTCTATGTAGCATTCAGCGTCCTGTTATTACCATTGGTAAAGAATCGAAAATCTGTGAGCTACACCTGCTAAAACGAGAAGAAAAAATTCTGCCCAGTTGTGATCTAAGACAATTTGACCATGAAATTATATGGATACAACTTTCTCAAATTAACAAATGGCTACTCTCATCTCTTTACGAAATTACAGCTGATTATATGTGCGAAGATTCAATCGCACCACTAGTAATATCAGGGATTGGCATAATAGAAATTTCAGGTAATTGCTACCTCCGCACACATGACTTAACAATACAAGGCTACAACGTTAAAGAAACCCGAATAAAAAATGCATTCGTCCCTCCAATAAATATAACGGATGTAATAAAGACAAGTAAACTAAATTTTACCACTCCTAATAGCGATACAAAGAAAACAAGAATAATTAAGTATTCACCTGAAGCAGATCTAAAAATATTGGCGGAAAGTATTAAGATTCTCAAAGAAGAAGAAAATAAGGATCTAATTTCATTGGACCCGCATACGGTCCACCATTATGCACTAGTATACGTTATCGTTTCCATCATTATAGTATATGCAAGTTTCAAGGCATATAAAATCTATAAAAGAAGAAATTTGCGGATTGTAAAAACACAGCAGGGTACTAATAGTGACGAAGTGAAAAATGAACCAATAAAACTTACTTTAGGTGTGAGAAAATAAATAAGGTAAAATCAAATAAATAAAAAAAAAAATCAAAAATTTTTAAATAACTACCTTTTGTCAATGAATATTAGGTAAAAATTATATCAATAAATAAATGGTGTTTTCACTTAATTTTTGTAAAATAAGGTAAAATAATGATAGAAAAGAAGAAACTCATTGTAAAACAAAAAACAAAAAAAACAAAAACTGGGTAAATAAAACATAAATATGTATTAGAAAGATTTTATTAAGTTATTATCTAAATTCATTTAAATTCACTTTTTTCTTACGAAATTCTTTTAATAATGATATACTAAAAATAATTTACAATTAGTTTAAAACTGTAAAAAAAAAAAAAAAAAAAAAAAAAAAAAAAAAAACTTTCCTTACATATTGGTAAAGGTTAAGAAAACCTTTTGTAGTTTTTATATTTTCATAATATAGTCTTTTTAAAAAAAAAAAATTTTAAATTTGCCTTTTGTTAAAGCGAGACTCGACCGGTCTGAACAAAAATTTTTTAGAAGAAGTTTTTATCTACGAGAAAATTTTTGTCCTTAAGCCAAAAATTTACTTTTTCTTAGGCGGATGGATTGTTGTAATTACGCTCGGTCAGCACTCAGCTCAAATCATAATTTATTGGTTGTGACAGTGCTTGACCGACACAATTCACAACTCATTTCCCACGATACAAAGTATCGTTTTTTCAAGTGCGCAACGAACACTTAAAATTCTTTCCTCAGCGTATAATATACAAATTTTATCAAGAAGTAATCAATTTTTGTTTACTTCTTCGTTCTCCACTTGTGGTAACATTTTTTAAAGAGTCGAGTTACATCCTGTTGTCGCGATGAAGTGTGAAAGTTATTTTGCTGATAAGGCAAAGACGCGAGCAAACGATAATATTCGAAGGCACAAGTCGGGGAGTTCAGTAAAATCCTCAATCGGAGTCGGTCGAGTTTTCGAAAAGTCTAAGATAGTTTTCATTGAAAAGTTTATAATTTTTTAAAAGTTAATTACAATAAAAATTACATTGTAAAGTTTATAAGTTTATAAAAGTTAATTATAATAAAGCCAAAGGATTAAACGCGATCGAGTGTATTTTTTATTTATTAATCACATTAAAGATTAATTTCAGAGGAACAAAAAAGGGAACGACAAAGACTCCGATAGATGCTGGACTCCGCCTGGGCGTTCTTCTCCAAGAAAGGAAAGCACGAAGCCACGATGACACCATCTCGACATCACTATATTGCCGTTGCATCATAGCATCATCTACTTCAGCACTTTGAAGAATAAACAGGTGAAATATAAAAGAGTCAAATAAAAAAGTATCCTACTGCCGTTTTGGAGCAACAGAAATTGCCGCAAAAGTACCAAATCAATATTAATCATCATAGAAAGAAAGAAAAATGAAGAAGCAGGCACTGTAAGTAGTTAAGACCTAGTATGCATCTTCTTATATATGATTATATATAAATATATATTTTCTTTAGTTGAATATATAATAAATAAAAAAAAAATTTTAATGGGATTGTTAAAAACAAGTGAAAAAGTGTATACCTTGCTGTGTTCAAAAAAAAAAAGCTGAAAAAGCATATATTCCGTAAACGAGCCAATCAATCGATCAAAAGTTTTGTGTGAAAAAAAAAAATAATTATTTAAAGTAAGAAGAAAACCCTTACTTTCTTCTATATTCTCCTTTTTGATATGTGTGTCTTGTTTATCGCTACTACTTATCATTCTTAAAAAAAAAATCCCCGTGTAATAAGAAAAGTTCCCATTGTAGTAGTATTTAACCACGAATTTTCTCTCGCCTTTTGATGTATAATCGCGTTAACGAAAAGTGAAAATCTAAATACATACATATATGTGTGAATATATGTGCATGGTTAAAATAAAATCTTTCTTGAGACTTGAACTGAGATTTTTAGGTCTGCTCGTAATTTCATTTTCGAAGAATTTAGCCTATACGAAGTCTTGAAATTATTAGGGGGAATAAATCTAAATTAATATTTCCACATAGTCAGAAATAAAGGCTCTGAATTGCCTCGTCTTTGAGTGTGCAAGTTCTGGTTTAAATAAATTTTATTGAGAGTTCATTGGTGTTCAGTTCCAACTAGGTTTTCTGAATTTGAAGTGGTCGAGTTTAAATTTTGAAAATTGTTTTTTGTTTTGATGGGTTTTATTGTGGTGGAATTTTTGTTTAGAAGTTTTACAAGATACATAACATTAAAGTCATACTATTCGGTCTCAAAGTGAGTATAATAGTACGTTCCGAAATTAGAGGACAATTTTTTGTGGATTTGCTCAATTTCCTTTTAAAATTCATAAATCCTTTCTTTTGCACCTTTTAATACAAAATAATTTAAATGACAATCCTGTTGTTTCAAGAATTTTAATTATTTGATACATTTATACATTTTTTTTTTACAATTTTGGAATGAAATTTTCGAGTCATCTAAGATTCCGATAATAACGTGCTCATATCTTCTCCAATTTAAAATCAATTTGTCATTGCTATCCTGATACATAAGGCTTCTAATCAATCTAAGTGGCGTGATAGTTGCCTCAAATTTTTTACTGTTGTTTCTTCTTGTTTCGAAATCAATCACAGACAAAATACTTACCCGAAGCTGTGCTCAAATTGCTCTTTTATTCAGTGAGCTGCCTTTTCATAACCCAAACATGCCCGACGTGCATGAAAGACTTATTAGCGTGGCGGACGCTTACAATTTAGTCCCCTATTTTGATGGGTCCCCGCAGGAGCTAGATAAATTCATAGCCTGTGGAAACATACTCTTTTCTGAGTCTCTAAACGCAGCCGAACACAAACTTTTCCTGGACATAGTAAAAACAAAACTCAAGGGACAAGCATTTGAGTTAATACAATATAAATCATGTCCAAAATGGTCCGACCTTTCAAAAGAATTGAGAGATCAGTTCAAGGAAGAGAAATCCAGAGCAAGCGCTCAAAACGAACTGCTATCAATGAGGCAGGGCAGGGAAACCGTGAAAGATTTTGGAGAAAATTTACTCCTAGCTTTGGCCACCTTAAACTCTGCAACATACGCGAATGTAAATGAGGAAGCCGTAAGAACGTTCTTAATTAAAGAGAACGAGAAACTAGCTATCCAGACTTTCGAAGATGGTCTACGTAGTGAACAGCTGAAATTATTGGTCAAAGCAAAGGGAGAAAGTGACTTAAGAAAATCAATCGCTTATGCTAGTGAACCTTCTACACGATTAGAACGGAACTCTCCGTCAGTCTCTCACCATACGAGACCTTTTGCGAAAAATACAATTTCGTGTGAACTCTGTAGACGCACAGGCCACACCAAAGAAACGTGTTTCCGTAACACAAATATTCCCAACTTTCCACCTCGCGAAATAAAAAGAGAGGTAAACCATTTGGTATGCGCATACTGCAAAAAACCAAATCACCATATACAAGATTGTCGGTTGAGACAACGTAATAATAGCAGAACTTCATATGGTTCCCCTCGAGTGAATCTTTTTACTAAATACACTCAACCACGGAACTCGCCTCACAATCCACATTATGCACCTGTAAGAGAGGACTATACTAAGGATACCACCATGGTAATAAAGGGAAACGAGGACTGTCGGGTGGGGAGTATCGGCACTCCATCCCGACTAACACATACAGCCGAAGTCCACAAACAACCGTCGAAAAATTAAAAGAGAAAGCGTTCACGCCAAAACAAATCTCGATATCGTTCTCTAAATTCGATTTAAATGTAACCATTTGCATACCATTTCTGCCTTCAGCTCAAAAGTATTCTACGTTCCTTATTGATACGGGAGCGGACATAAGTATATTGAAGTTAAATCCTAACGTTATTCGCAAACCTTTTAAAACCAAAAGTACTATATCTACACTTTCCGGTGAGCCAATTACTACGTTGGGCACTGTCACAGGAACGCTCAATCTTTCTACGGAAAGAAATGAATTTTGCTTAACGCACATCTTTCATCTTTTAAACGACGAAATAACACTAAAGTACGACGGTATCATAGGAAATGATTTTTTGAAGAAATATAATTGTATTATTGATTATAATGAAGATCTTTTTACTATAAACAATCCTTCGGGTGATGGACACGATATCCAAACTGCCTCAGAGGTTAATCTTAATCATCCAGATAAAATTATTCTAAACGGGGCAACCAAAGGAAACACCATATATTGCTCTGACGTTATAAAAATAATTCACGATCTTCAGAATAAGGAAATAACTCTACCTGCTAGAAGCGAAAAAGTTGTCTCACTCCCTTTCAATTGCAGTAAACCAGTTGTATTACAAAAATGCGAAATACAGCCAGGAATATATCTCGCAGATACACTGGTTGAGCAAACAAACAACGCAGTAAACGTAATGTTATTAAACTCAAACGACTCAGAGGTAATCTTGAAAGTAAAAGAAATACCATTAAAATGGGATGGTCTCGAGGAATTTAGTGTTCTTCAATTCGACTTTAATAAAGGTCCAGTGAAAAAGCGACTACAAAAATTAGAAGCTTTAATCAATCTAGATCACTGCAATCCAGAGGAAAAACAGCTCATTACAGAAATATATAAAGAATTCAACGATCTTTTCCTCTTAGAAGGAGATTACTTGTCGCATACGGATGCCGTTAGGCATACTATTCTCACTGACCCCAATAAACCACCGATTTATACACGTCCATATCGCCTACCCGAATCGCAAAAGAATGAAATCCATAGGCAGGTAAAAGATATGCTAAAAGACGGTATCGTTACGCCAAGCTATAGTCCGTGGAATTCCCCATTGCTCCTCGTGCCAAAAAATCTGACAATACAGGCAATAAACGATGGAGAGTGGTTGTAGATTTCCGGAAGCTGAATGATATAACCGTGGGCGACGCATATCCATTGCCAAATATTACGGATATTTTGGATCAATTGGGCAAGTCCAAATATTTTAGTACCCTTGACCTTGCTCAGGGATTTCATCAAATTTTAGTAGATGAAAGAGACAGAGGAAAGACCGCATTCAGCACACCCTTTGGACATTTCGAGTATAACCGAATGCCATTCGGGCTGAAAAATGCACCCGCCACATTCCAACGTCTCATGAACAATGTACTTATGGGATTACAAGGTATTAAATGCTTTGTGTATGTCGACGACATAGTCATATATGGATATGATATCCATGACCATAACTCGAAACTTGTTGACGTGTTTTGTCGTTTAAGACAACATAACATGAAACTACAACCTGAAAAGTGCAAGTTCATACAAAGAGAGCTAGTCTATCTGGGACATATAATATCCCAGGACGGCATAAAACCAGATACATCCAAAGTGAAGGCCATAGCAAGTTATCCTATACCAAAGAAAACTAAAGATGTTAAGTCCTTTTTGGGGCTTGCAGGTTATTATAGAAGATTTCTTTCGAACTTTGCGGAAATTGCTAAGCGCCTCACCCATCTATTAAAAAAGAGCGCAGAATTCAAATGGAACGCACACTGTGATGAATCATTTAGGGCCTTAAAAGCAAAACTTATCTCTCCTCCCGTTCTTGCTTACCCCGACTTTACTAAAGAATTTTTAATTACCACGGATAAATACACGAGTAAATACGCAGTTGGCGCTGTCTTGTCACAGGGAAAGATAGGTATTGATAAACCAATATGTTATGCGAGTCGTAAATTAAATGATGCCGAAACCAGATACTCTACAACGGAACAAGAATTATTGGCAATCATATTTGCCGTAAAGGAGTTCAGACCGTATGTATTTGGAAAAAAATTTACCATAGTTACAGACCATAGACCCCTTCGGTGGTTGATGAATCTGAAGGATCCAGCTGCATCTCGCCTAACTAGGTGGAGATTACTATTAGAAGAGTACGACTTCGAAATTATTTACAAACCCGGCAAATATAATGCCAATGCCGATGCCTTAAGTCGCATTAAAACCGAGGAAAATGAACCTACGGTAGCAGTAATTACACGAAATCAGAGCAAGAATATCCATTCAGAACGCCCTATTACGCAAACGGAAATACCCATACAGGCTTCCAGAGAGAAACTCGATGTTCCCAAAATTCTTGAAAATAATGGTACAATTTTCGAAAAAATAAATTCAGCATACAACTTTATTATACTACCTCTAATAAATACTTCTATTGAGGATACGTTGAAGGAAATAATCGAAGATTTTAATCCACCCGAGATCGGGCAATTGAGGACCTACCACAAAGAGGAAAACAAAGCAACACTAATAGTAGCTAAAGCAAAACTACCCGTGAGGACTCATGATGATAGAAATCTCCTGATAAACATTTTACAAAACTCTTATGCTGAATGCATTAATAAAAATTTGACCTCTATAAATTTCTCATTCCCTAACTTTGATAACACTTACTCGTTCCATGAATTTAAAACTGATATCGGAAAAATATTTACTGCTGCGATCACAATACATCTTTTTACCGATTCCAAAATTCACCCAGAAAACAGTGAAGATATCACTAAACTGCTACATGAATACCATAATTCAGCTTTTGGTGGCCATCAAGGAATTTCGCGAACTATTAAGAGATTAAAACTAAAATATTATTGGCCCTCAATGGCTAAAGACGTTTCAAATTTTATTCGGAAATGTAAGTCGTGCCAAAAGAACAAACTTTATAAAAATCCTCCTATCCCCATGCGAATCACTTCGACTAGTTCTCGTCCTTTTCAAAGAATATCTCTAGATATAGTAGGTCCACTTCCCATCAGTTACCAAGGTAACAAATACCTATTAACCTTTCAGGACGATTTAACCAAATTTTCAGAGGCACTACCACTACGAAATGCCGAAGCAGAAACCGTCGCGCATGCGTTCGTAGAAAGCTTAGTATGCAGACACGGTGTACCGGAAATTATCCTAACAGACCAGGGGACAAATTCCTTAAGTAATCTTTTCAAGGAAACCTGTAAAATCCTAAAAGCCAAGAAGGTAAACACTTCTCCGTATCATCCCCACACGAACGGTGCGTTGGAAAGAAGCCTTCGCACTTTGGCCGAATACCTTCGTCATTACGTTAACAAAGACCCTCTTTCCTGGGATAGTTGGATCCCTTACGCTATCCTTGTTTACAATACAACACCACATTCGAGTACCAACTGTACTCCATACCAATTGCTGTATGGCTTTCCCCCAAATATCCCCAACACTTTCGAACATAAACCCCACTTGTCCTATAGCTACGACGATTACGCGAAAGAGTTAAAAGCTCGCCTGCAGCACGGATACGAAATAGCTCGACAAACCATTCTTACTAATAAGAATCGCTCCAAAGCTTACTATGATAAGGGAACCCTTCCAAAGCAGTTTAATGTAGGTGACAAGGTTCTCATAAAAAACCATACCCGCAAAAACAAATTCTCCACCTTATGGGAAGGTCCCTACGAAGTCATAAAAGTGTTATCACATGAGAATAGCGTCATAAAAATAAAGAACAAACACAAGACAATTCATAACAATGATTTAAAATTACTAAATGACTAGCTTATCCCAGTCATTTAACCACATACCTTCACTTTCAGATTACAGGCTGTCGTATCACTACCCGTACTTAATATACCTTGCTCGAATGAGAATCCTATAACTTTGTTTCGATAATATTGCTAGAAGTGTATTTTTGCTAGCCAAATTTACATCAACATACTCTCTGCTCATGACAATTGCTTTTGCTTCTTGATCAGCGACAATTTCTAATTCATCTTCAGTTAAACGTTTTCCAACAAGTGTTTTTTTTTAAAACATTTAACGATTTTGTTTTATATGAACTCTTTACTTTCCTCCATGGGGCATTTCAAATTGCCCTCCACCTTCTCGGAAAAGTCTTAGGAATTTATTTTATTTTTATTTTCCAGATTTCTGGTCGTTGTACCCCTACTTCTAATAAGTATATCTTCCTCGCATGGAAATACTATTAACGTAACTAGAATTAACAACAATCCGGGAATATATTTTGAGGAGTTAGGTAGAGCCGAACTTTATTCCAAAGAATGGAAAGTGGTAGTTTACTATGATATTAGAAGCTTTGAATTTACTGCAAGAAAAATTGATAAATACGTTACAACAGTTAATGAATTGTGCGAATCATTGAAAAATAACCCATTCATAACTTCAGCGTGCCGAAGTACAATAACAGAAGTCAATCTCGTATTGCACGAAATTAAACAAAAATATAACCTGTTAACACATGGGGATGGAACTCGTAGCAAAAGATCACTATTCAATGCCATAGGTGTTGTAAGCAAATCTTTATTTGGAACACTAAATGAAGACGACGCTAAATATTACGACCGGCAAATCGAAAAGCTGAAATATAACGAAGACCACTTACTGAGTTTAATAAAAAACCAGACGGTAGTTATTGAAACCACAGAAAACATATTCAATAAAACGCAAAGAGTTTTTGAAGAACAGATAATAGCACTAGATAATAAAGTTTCACTGATTAAAACTCAAATACAAAATCTAACTGCAGGAAGCGTGTCACTTACAGTAATATCGCAAATCGAATCCCTAACTTCACTCATAATGCTAATAACTTTGCGTTACCAAAACACGGTGGATACAATAGTTGACCTGGTTACAGACGCACGGCATGGGAAACTACACCCATCCATAGTCACGCCGGATCAGCTAAACGCTATTTTAAACACCATTCACCAAAAACTTCCAAGCGACACTAAACTTCCAGCGATCGTAAAGGACAACAATCTCCTCTCATTGTATCATATCAGTCACATTAGCACCTCAATATTCAATTCAAAAGTTATATATGAACTGAAAATACCACTTCAGTCGAAAGAAAATTATCAAATATTCAAAATTATCCCCTTACCAACACCACATGAAAAACGTCTAATTTTCATTCAACCGAGCATCGAATATTTAATAATAGACTACAGCAAAGAGCATTACTACGAAATAACGCATAAAGAACTCTCCAGTTGTATTACGGAAAATCACAATTATTTTCTATGTAGCATTCAGCGTCCTATTATTACCATTGGTAAAGAATCGAAAATCTGTGAGCTACACCTGCTAAAACGAGAAGAAAAAATTCTGCCCAGTTGTGATCTAAGACAATTTGACCATGAAATTATATGGATACAACTTTCTCAAATTAACAAATGGCTATTCTCATCTCTTTACGAAATTACAGCTGATTATATGTGCGAAGATTCAATCGCACCACTAGTAATATCAGGGATTGGCATAATAGAAATTTCAGGTAATTGCTACCTCCGCACACATGACTTAACAATACAAGGCTACAACGTTAAAGAAACCCGAATAAAAAATGCATTCGTCCCTCCAATAAATATAACGGATGTAATAAAGACAAGTAAACTAAATTTTACCACTCCTAATAGCGATACAAAGAAAACAAGAATAATTAAGTATTCACCTGAAGCAGATCTAAAAATATTGGCGGAAAGTATTAAGATTCTCAAAGAAGAAGAAAATAAGGATCTAATTTCATTGGACCCGCATACGGTCCACCATTATGCACTAGTATACGTTATCGTTTCCATCATTATAGTATATGCAAGTTTCAAGGCATATAAAATCTATAAAAGAAGAAATTTGCGGATTGTAAAAACACAGCAGGGTACTAATAGTGACGAAGTGAAAAATGAACCAATAAAACTTACTTTAGGTGTGAGAAAATAAATAAGGTAAAATCAAATAAATAGAAAAAAAAATCAAAAATTTTTAAATAACTACCTTTTGTCAATGAATATTAGGTAAAAATTATATCAATAAATAAATGGTGTTTTCACTTAATTTTTGTAAAATAAGGTAAAATAATGATAGAAAAGAAGAAACTCATTGTAAAACAAAAAACAAAAAAAAACAAAAACTGGGTAAATAAAACATAAATATGTATTAGAAAGATTTTATTAAGTTATTATCTAAATTCATTTAAATTCACTTTTTTCTTACGAAATTCTTTTAATAATGATATACTAAAAATAATTTACAATTAGTTTAAAACTGTAAAAAAAAAAAAAAAAAAAAAAAAAAAAAAAAAAACTTTCCTTACATATTGGTAAAGGTTAAGAAAACCTTTTGTAGTTTTTATATTTTCATAATATAGTCTTTTTAAAAAAAAAATTTTTAAATTTGCCTTTTGTTAAAGCGAGACTCGACCGGCTGAACAAAAATTTTTTAGAAGAAGTTTTTATCTACGAGAAAATTTTTGTCCTTAAGCCAAAAATTTTCTTTTTCTTAGGCGGATGGATTGTTGTAATTACGCTCGGTCAGCACTCAGCTCAAATCATAATTTATTGGTTGTGACAGTGCTTGACCGACACAATTCACAACTCATTTCCCACGATACAAAGTATCGTTTTTTCAAGTGCGCAACGAACACTTAAAATTCTTTCCTCAGCGTATAATATACAAATTTTATCAAGAAGTAATCAATTTTTGTTTACTTCTTCGTTCTCCACTTGTGGTAACATTTTTTAAAGAGTCGAGTTACATCCTGTTGTCGCGATGAAGTGTGAAACTTATTTTGCTGATAAGGCAAAGACGCGAGCAAACGATAATATTCGAAGACAAGTCGTGGAGTTCAGTAAAATCCTCAATCGGAGTCGGTCGAGTTTTCGAAAAGTCTAAGATAGTTTTCATTGAAAAGTTTATAATTTTTTAAAAGTTAATTACAATAAAAATTACATTGTAAAGTTTATAAGTTTATAAAAGTTAATTATAATAAAGCCAAAGGATTAACACGCGATCGAGTGTATTTTTTATTTATTAATCACATTAAAGATTACTTTCAGAGGAACAAAAAAGGGAACGACAAAGACTCCGATAGATGCTGGACTCCGCCTGGGCGTTCTTCTCCAAGAAACGAAAGCACGACGCCCCGGGATATAACATCTTGATGCATTTGGGTTCCCACTCAGATGGGTGGGGATTATCAGGGACATCTCCTCTCTCCTGTCTTGTTTCGTCAGGGTGTCAGACAAGGGTTCCCTTTGTCAGGCATGCTTTATGATGTTGCTCTAAAACCACTGTTGATCAACCTCCGTCGAATGTTGCAGAGATATGCGGTTCATCTTCCATCTACTAACATAAGACCTCTTTTGTTAGCATATGCGGATGACCTCGCTGTATTTGTAACAGATGATGAGGCATTTACAGTCACACATGCTGTGTTCATGCAGTATGGGCAATGTTCAGGTGCGAAGATAAACATGAGCAAGAGTAAAGGTCTTTGGTGTGGTAGGTGGCGTGATCGCACAGATGCCCCACTTGGCATACATTTTACCAATACTTGTCTGAAGTATTTGGGAGTACACATCGGACGCGAGGGCAAATCACGTAATAGCCATATGGCATTGGAAAGACTTTCCGGTGCGATCAATTCTTGGCGAAGTCGATTGTTTCATCTTTCTTTGAAAGGGCTAGCAGTCGTAGTAAATTACTTGGTTACCTCGTCCATCGTGCATGTTTTAAAAGCAGAAACTCTTGAAGAGGCCTTTATCAAGCTACTCCAAGCCAAGGAGATAGACGCCTTTTGGGGAGGAAGAAGATGGGTCGCTGAAAGCACGCTCTGCACACCAGTCAGGGAAGGCGGTTTAGGTCTCACCAATTTGGTTCTGAAGTTTCGATGTCTCCAAGTGCGAGCATTCCAAGGAGTGTTCTGCCGTAGAGACACCTTAATATCTCAGCTATGGGTGAATGCAATGGGAGGTCGTGGCACAGGAGAGTTTTACTACCTTCTCTCTGTCTGCGCGTCATATCCTATTGACTGATCTCAGTATATGATCTCTACGATTCAGACCTGGGGCAGAATCAGGCCGGAATTTCATCTAGAATGGAATTCCATTAGGTACGAAGAGTTTAGAAAAATACCAGTGGATTTTAATCCTGAATTAACAGACTCGCTTGTACACAATGCTCGGGGAATCATTTCGGGATTGCGTCCCCATGCTATTCTCGGGGACATCATTGATGTTACCGGAAGCGGCGGGATTCAATACTCTACACAGGTCTTACGTAATGTGGCTGCTTCTGCTCGGGAGAGATTTCATCGGCTTCGCAGCAGTGGCCTTGCTGTTGGGCTGGAAGGTGCTTTCGTGTGGAACAGGCCACCGCACACCTCCTTTCGTGCACTGACAACGCGGTTGCTTCGCAATGTGTTTGCAGGTGTCAACCAACAGGGGTACGTGGGCTTGCGCAGATGGAATGTTCACCTCGGGGTGGATATGGGCGTAATGGAGGGGATAACGAGTAGAGTAGTTCACAGTTATCCCTCTAATTACAAAGACGCAGATATAGCTTTCAAGCTACTTCATCACAGTCTTGTGCATCCTAACCAGTTGTCACACATTGATCGCCGGGTTCAGAGAATGTGCACGGTCTGTAGGGGTGATGGGACTCTGTTTCACAGGTTCTACGCTTGCCGGGCTCTGCAGAATTTAATGGATTTGGTGAAACAATTGTGTCAGTTGGTCCATCCATCTTTCAGCATTACGCAGACATCCTTTCTGTTGGGGCCGAGGACATGTAGTCAAGTGAATAATTTGATCAGCTTCGTGTTGACGCTAGCTAAGTCAACGATTCACTTGTACTACATGATAGCTGATACTGGTAATCAGAACACTAGCACAACAGTACATAGCGGATCACTAAAGCGCCATTTCGTTGCCAGGATAAAGAAGCGGTTACGCCTCGAGTACCTGGCGGCGAATGAAGAAACATTTAACTGCACGTAGCAACAAATTACATCCGTGCTCTTCACTGGTGATAATAGGCTGTAGCATTTGTGGCAACTTTTCCACGCAGCCTCTCTTTGCTTTGGAATTGCCACAAGCGCTACAGGAAGGGTGAGCATCACGTCAGAGGTCGTGAACTGAGTTGACAACGGGGTCATCTTGCAACTGCGGAAGCATCTGCAGGCTAGCCTCGCGGGACCCTATAAGTTACGCGATAAATTTTTCGTACGTTCGGCATTTTCATTCCAGTATCCTAATTCGGGTTCGGTTCGAGTGCCACCAAAATTTTCAAATTATTCGCCAAAATTTCCGTTTCTCTGTCGTTTGGTTCCATTTTGTATTGAAGCAAGCTATGTCTCCCTGTTCTTTGCTTTAATCAGAGAGGCTTTGGAGGTGCCACTTCCCGCTTGGGCTAAGACTCTTTTAAAATAAAAAAAGGATTAACTGTGATATTGTAAAGATTTCTGTACCATTATTTTTCGTACTTTTTGCCTTTTTTGTTTCTTTTGTGTACTCTTGTTATTGTTGTCTATACTGTATCTTTTTCAGGCTTCTTTTCTAAATTTTATAACGTTTTGACAATTAAAGCTCATATATATATATAAAAAAAATTATTATTATGCAGAGAGCGGACGGCAGATTCAATTCAATTCAATTCAAAGTTTATTTATTACATACTCCGTCATGAGCGCCACGTCAATAACGTTTGGTAAAGCGATTTATATGTTTAATAGTATATATAGTTTACATAGTTTCTTAAGAGCTATTAGGTACATTGTTCGGAGATTAGTTACTAAGATTGCACGGTCGATTTTGTCAAAGCCTACCTTAAGCTGGTGCAAGTTACATAGGTAAGGTAGCTCAAGTTATCAACATAACATAGTGGTTGGTTATAATGGACTAATGATACTATGATAGAACGCAAGGTTGTTAGAGACTTTCAATGGTATGTACAGATGAGACTTTCAGTGGTGAATATAGTTAAGCCCTCAGCTACTGAGGCTGGCATATGGCCCTACTTAGTACTATGACTAGTGCTACAAATTAAAGACTAGCAAAGATCAGGTAATCGTTATTGCCAATTGCAACGCAAGTTACATGAAATAGGATGCTTAGATTTAGATCCGAATACAGATCAGTACATTATTAGACTATTTATTCGCTTATTTGTTTATTAATTGTTGCAGTTTACATAACAGGTATGTATATTGAGCTACAAATAGTTTAAATAGTGTTAAGATAGAGGCTCTGGAAAAAAAGCGATCAAGTGGAGTAGTAGTGCTTGCAACCAGACTTGTGCATTAGAAGGAGTTTATGTGTGTTGTTTTAAAGACGAAAACTATAAAAAAAATTAGAAAGAATTGTGAAAATTTTATGAATTTTGTGACATTTGGACAGTGAAATTTAAATTAAATTTGGTCGTTGTCATGGCAACGCCAAAAATGTAAAAACTTCTAGTTTAAAAAGTAAAGTTTTCTTTTGAAAGTGAAAAAATGTACATAAATATAAAAAAATAATAGGAATTTTCAATTGAAAAAAATAAATAAATATAAACGTTCACTGCCTCACTTAATATAAGTGAGTGCAGCAGTAGTGATTCTGGGGGGCCTGATGATCCCCCCAAATCAAGAAGACGGAGGAAGAAGAATAGTATTTCTTCTTTTTCCTCTACCAAGGAAAACCCCAAAGGGCCCAATGAAAAGGCCAATAAGGGCCCAACTGAAGAATCCAAACTGGCAAAATTGAAGCCAACTTCTCCGGAGAAGAATGCAACTAGAACAGCAGACCTTGTGCGAGAGGTAGATGAAGCATCAGCTCCTACAACGAGCAATACAGCAGCAGCTACGGCGGTTGCCGCAGTGTCAAACGTGCAGAGCCAGCAAAGCCAGTCGCATCAAAGCGGCCCCACTCGGAGGAGGACAATAGTGAAGTTGGCATTCCGAATGTTGTTGTGAGATAGGTGGAAGCATCTCTCGAGCAGCTTTCGGACTGCCACATGACCGGCTTGGATGAGACTGGTCTCTCGAGCTTCTGTGGCTACGAGTCGAAATGATGCTTCGACTGGTAGCCAATTTGAAATCTCGAAGGGGATGGAGACCCTTCCTAGAAAGAAAATCTCCGAAATTCTTGCCCAGCTCCAGTACAAGAAGAATTCAGATAAAATCTGGAGTATTCTTGTAAAGGAGCTGGAGACGCCAGAGTTGTTACTTCCTCAGCTTCAACTCCTACAACAGGTGTCCAAGAAGAAGAGGAAGTACAACGATGTAGCTCGGTTAGAACGACTTCATAGGAAGGTGGAGGAGTTGATACATGAGCATCACTTGGTCGATTCTCCTTGTCAGTAGACGTCACACATTCATCGTTTCAGCTTTTCATCTCTTTGAATGTGCAAGAGAGCTTCTATCAACACCGGGGGTCCTTTATCGAGACGAGTTTCAATCAAAGTGGCCCTCAAGCTCCTAGCTTGTCGGCCGAGGTCTCACGGGTAGCAGCTCTTCTCCCAACTCAGCCGGAGTTGATTCTTTATTTTAATAGAATAAAGGAACGCTTGGCAACACAGACTTACAAGCACAGCGTGGAGTGTGTGCTGCACTACCAATCACGCTGGCTGAGGGATGGCGATTCTCCAACCGAGTACTTCTTTCAGGCAACTAGACTACGTACTACTTTTTGTGAAGTCGAATCTATAGTTGATGAATCTGGTCAAGTCCTCAACGAACACCAGCTATCAGAATATATTCGAGACTACTACAGTAGTCTCTACTCTGAATCGACATCGACAACATCCTCGACCACTAATGAATTCATGAATTTCTTGAGAATATTCCCACTTTCTCTGAAGACAGTAAGGAGCTCCTGGATACAGTAATCACATTGGAGGATATGATCGCTGCGACAAAGGATCTAAGGCGACACACTTCACCTGGTTATGTCGGCTTGACTCCAGACTTCGTCATACGTTTCAGGGATTTAATAATTCCTGACCTTTTGGAAGTCTTCAATTCGGCGGTTGAGACACATTCAGACTTTCCTTCTAGTTGGAGGAGGTCTGTTATGCGCTTGATTCCAAAGAAGGGAGATTTGCAGAGGATGGGGAACTGGAGGCCAGTAACCCTACGCAATGTAGACTAGAAAATCGTCTACAAAGCGTTAAGGGCGATACTCCGCTCAGGGATTGCTTCGGGAATACACCCGGAACAGTCCTATTGTGTACCTGGTCGTAGTATCTACGACAACATCGCGGTAGCCAAGCATTTGTTTGCCTACCATGAACAGACAGGTACACAAATGTCCATGGTTTCACTTGACCAGCAAAAGGCTTTTGATAGCGTCTCGCACGAGTATCTCTTGACTGCTCTCGAGGCATTTGGGTTTCCGCCCAGGTGGCTCGATATCGTCGGGAAACTGTATAGAGATTCAGCGATTTTGATTAAGCTTCAAGGACAAGTTCTGGCTCCTATCTCGTTTCATCGAGGTATCAGACAGGGCTGTCCATTGTCAGGTATGCTTTATGATCTTTCGTTGGAGCCGCTACTGGTAAATCTTCGTCGAATGCTCGGACATGCTGTTCATCTACCATATACCAATGTGAGGCCTCTTATGTTGGCGTATGCGGATGATCTGTCTATTTTCGTGACAGGAGATGAAGCTTTTCCGGTCGCTCGTGCTGTTTTCGAACAGTTCAAACATATAGCGGGCGCTAAAATCAACCTTAGTAAGAGTCAAGGCTTGTGGTGTGGAAGGTGGAGAGATCAGACAGATACTCCACTGAACATTCAATGGACTAATACTTGCCTGAAGTATTTAGTTGTGTATATCGGACGCGAGTGTAAATCAAATAATAGCCGCATCGCTCTTGAGAAACTCTCTAGAGCTGTAAACTCATGGCGTAGTCGACTGTTTCCATTATCCTTAATGGGTAGGTCAGTCGTCATCAACTATTTGATTACCTCGTCCATCGTTCATCTGCTAAAGTCTGAGACGTTTGATGAAGCCTTCGTAGGTCTTCTTCAAGCAAAAGTGATAGACGCCTTTTGGTGCGAAAGCACGCTCTGTCTGCCAGTCAAGATAGGTGGATTAGGTCTCACTAACTTGGTTGTGAAATCAAGGTGTCTCCAAGTGCGTGCATTCCAAAGAGTGTTTTGCCAGAGAGACAGCTTGATTTCTCAACTGTGGGTGAATGTACTGGGAGGGATCGGCATAGGGGAGTATTACTACCTACTCTCTCTTCGACCACCTTATCCTCGTGACTGGCCACAGGATCTAACCTCAACGATTCAGACCTGGGGCAGAATCAGGCCAGCATTTCACCTTAAGTGGAATGCTCTACGGTACGCGCAATTCGCGTCGATTCCAATCAGGTTTAATCCTGAATTAATAGATTCAGTGTTCAGTAATGCTCGGGGTTTTGAAGCTAACACCCATACACTGACGGTTCTCGGAGATATTATTGATATCTCTGGAAACTGTCGAATAAACACTAACACTGCACAACTACAGGACCTGGCTGCTTCTGCGCGGGAGAGATTTTGCCAACTTGGGACCAGTGACCCTGGCACTAAGTTGGAAGATGCTTTCGTTCTTAACAGACCACCTCACACACCTTTCAGCACACTTAAAACACGTGTGTTGCATGATTTGCTTATGTCCATAAGACCCCAGAGTATACAGGATACAACAGATGGCGAACACACCTCGGGGTGAATATGGGCGTGATGGGCGTGATGGGAGGGATAACTTGCAGAGTAGTCTACAGTTATCCTTCTAGTTACAAAGATGCTGATGTAGCATTCAAATTGCTGCATCACAGTCTTATGCATCCTAATCAGTTGTCACATATTGACCGCCGAGTTCAGAGGATTTGCAGGAGGATTTGTGGTGGTGAAGGCACCTTGTTTCACAGGTTCTTCACTTGCCCAGCTTTGCAAAATCTAATGGAACTCGTGCGCGATATGTGTCAGTTGATCCACCCGAATTTCGGCATTACTAGGACATCGTTTTTATGGTGACCAAAGGCTAGTAGTCGGGTGAACTATTTGATTAGCTTTGTGTTGACACTGGCCAAATCTATAATTCACCTGTACTACATGAGAGTCGAAGATGGGAATCAGATCACTGACCCACATCACCACGCACAAGCACTTAAGCGCCACTTCGTTGACAGATTGAAGAGACATTTACGTCTTGAATATCTGGCAACGAACACAGACACATTCAACTGCACATGGCAACCACTATCGTCGGTAGGACGGAGCTCTCGTCTTTCGCTGGTGATAGCAGGCCACAGCATTTGCAACACTAGTCCTAGGGGCTTCTCCCCACTTAGAAATCGTTGCAGGTGCTGTGGGAAGGACAAGCACTCTGTTAGAGATGATAATCTGGAGGGATGATGAGAGCAGTGTGTAGAGGTCTATGATACTACAGGCTGCTCTCGCGGGACTCTATAACGGTATCGCGTAAATTTCTCGTTCGTTCGGTCATTAATTTTAAATTCGGTTTCGGTACAAAATTGCAAAATTTTGTTGTTGAAATTCGCTCGTTTAGGGACATTTTTTATTAGATTATTTTGGAAATTTGGAACCTCTTGGAACTGCCACTTACCCTATTGTCAAAATAGGGGCAAGTAAAATTTTTTGTTTTACATCTTTCAGGCATTGTTCGAAATTTTTGTATCCGTTTATTGTCTCTTTTGAGAACATATTGTTAATTTTTTGTCCTTTTACCTGTTAGTGTCTAGTTTGTTTTTGTTTTTGTTGTCCCTATTGACTGTTATGTTTGTGATTTTTTAGGTTAGCTAGTGTATTTTTCGTCATACATTGTACAGCGGGTCTTGGCGACTAACTAGTATATCTAGTATAGGCAACTAGTTAGCACTGAGCACTTAAGGATAACTTAAGCTTAAACTTAACTATGTACATTAAACAAAATGAATTACCAACTAGTGTAGGTAACCAAAGAACACATATGGTTGGACTAGAGATAAACATACTATCAAACAAAAAGGATTACCTTTTAGTGTAGGTAACCAAAGAACACTTATGGTTGAATTTAAGACTAAGCATAACTATATACATTACTATATACATCAATCAAGATGAATAACTTGAGATTGGACATAACTATATACTGTCTATCAAAATGTATACTGTCAATCAAAATGAACTATCATTTGGTGTAAGTAACCCAAGAACACCTATGGTTGAACTAGAGAATAAACTGTATGAATTACTAATCAGCGCAAGTAACAAAAGAACACCAATGGCCTAGCCCGAGACTAAACATGACCAAATACATTGTTACATACATAAGGCAAAATGACTTATCTGTTAATCTTTTACATTCTACGATGGTTCTCGATATAATTTGACATGACCGCGCGATTGTGAATACTAAAGCAAAAAACATCCAACATGTATGTATGCAATGTGCAATCAAAGTACACTTATGGTTGAACTTATGATTGAACACAATTATAACCTATATACAATATTACATACATGAAGCGTGAAACACAATTGGAGCGTTTCAGCCAGCCTGAGATTTGTTGACTATGTAAATCAATGTAGAAGCACACAATTGGAGCTTTAACTTTTTTGCCAGCTTCAAGCTGGCTTGAGATTTGATCAAATTGCAAATTTCAAGCCCAATGACTGCCAACTTGAGGGAATTTTTAATGTTGCCAACTGTAGAGTTAGTAAAAGATAAGCAGTTTCTGTGGGATATAAAAAAAAACTCGGTATTATTTTTGCATATAACTGGTACATCTCTAAAACTATTCAAAAAAGCATGAATTTTTCGTAGTTTTGGAAAATCGGATGTATTTCTACCTTTCTTTAATGCCACTTATGAATAAAAGTTCTCATGATAAACAAGTTAAAGCTGCAAATGTCAAAAACATCAATTGCGTTCAATTCGGCTTTCCAGTCGAGTTTAGCAGAAAGCTGTCGATAAAGCTGCTTGAAACGCTCCAATTGTGTTTCAGCCTTAAAGCAAAGTGACCTATCTGTTAGGTTTTCACATTGTAAGCTGGTTCTCAATATGACTTGACATGAATGCGTGATTGTGAATACTGAGGGAACCACAACATGCAATATGCAACGAAAGAGCACTAATGGTTGAACATGAGATTAAACATAACTGTATACTATCAGACAAATATGAATTACCCTTTAGTGTAGGTAATCAAAGGACACTAATGGTTGAACTTGAGATTAAACACAACTATATACTATATAACTGTATACTATCAATTAAAATGAATTACCCTTTAGTGTAGGTAGCCAAAGAACACTAATAGTAGAACCCGAGATTAAACACAGCCATACACAGCAAGAGCCCTTAATCTTCGGCTATGTTTTTACGTTTTACGTTAGTTTTCCAAATGACTTGATTTAAATGCGTGATTGTGAGTTTCAATGGAGCAATAACACGAATTCCACTGAATGAGATATCGTCAAGTGAATCAGAAGTTGAGCCGGTTGGTGTATTCTTATTAAGATATGATTAAGTGAGTAGATATATTGAAATGTAGCAACATTTATGTACGATTCCTGTTGCGGAAAGCGATTAGGAAACCCCCCTCAAGAACTCAAGAGCCTCATTTTTGAATGTGTTTAGTGAGGCACTACGCCTATGGGTAAACGTATCATTTTACTGTGTAAGGCAATTATAAATAGACGAATAATAAATACTAAATTTTTAATGAGTTTGTTGAATTATACTAGCAAGTAGAAGCAAACTTGGGGCAACTCGGTAATTTAAAAGCTGCCACCGAATTTACTCCCATCCACCAATAATTGGAAAACTTTATATACACTGAATTTAAAACAACAATAACTCGATTATTATTAATAATGCACTTTTCAACTATAGTTCTCGTTTTCTAATTTTCTAAACTTATTTAAAACACAATTTAATTCGAGAACTTCGTTCATTTAATTTCACTGTTTAAAAGAAAAGTCACTACAAAATGTCATGCTTCAAATTTTCCTTTACAATTCACAAAATATATTTAGAGCTGTCAAATAAACTGCCGTGCGTTCAGGGACGCGTTCATGAAGTCGGCTGCAGGCACAGCTGCAGCCAGTCATAGCTATCTCGCAGCCAGGCATAGGGCTGGTTTAGACGGTGTAGTTTTTGCGTCGCGTGATCGGTTATTCTCTTTTGTTCAAGAAGGGAAAAACTTGCTGTGCGTTAACACGGTATAGTTTTTGCACGGCGCGCACGAAAAAAAGAGCAGTTCTTTAATCGCTTATTTCGTCGTCTTTGACATTCTTCTCTGGGTGGCGTTCACGTTGACTGAAAATTATTTGGACTGCTAATATTTTTTAGTAAATATCTTGCGCATTTTGAAAGGTATGTTTATTAACATATAATAATAGCATTCAAAACTCTAATTATAAATATATTATTTATTACTGTCCACGCAATATTTGTACATTATTGCGTATGTGGTGCACCGTAATTGCGCTATTGCTTTTTTGCAGCTCACTGCAAATTATTTCAAGGGATTTCTCTCTCTTGTCTTTTTTTATATAGTCATTGTGTTTAGTGTTATACAAGTTTTCAAAGTTTTGATAACACAACAACAGTTTTTCCACTAATTGGCGGTCCCACCTTACGCTCATTATATTCTTTTTACACAATAATTTAAAAAAAAAATCTCAATTTAAAAACAAGAAAATCAAACAATATTTTCACTGTAATTGTTTTAAGCTTTCACAAATTAAAATCCCGAATTTAAATCACACAACAATCACACATCAATGGTCCACACTTCAATAAATGAGCATCCCGGATTAACAATTGCACATAATATTTTTCAACGACATCTTTGAATGATTAGCTGATGTTAAAATAATTTCCTGAACTCCCCCAAATGCAAAAACATGCGAAAGAGGAACTGCTGAAAATAACAATTTTTCTGAACTGCCCCGTATGAATAGAAAACAAGTGAAAGAGGAATTTATAAAAACTTCATGATCGTGCTCGATGCTCACTCGATGCTCAGTCGCTGTTCTGTGCGCGCCCTCCCCCATGTCCGCTCATCTCCCTCTCCATCCATTTTCGTGCGCGGCGCGCAAAAACTACACCGTCTAAACTACCCCATAGCTACGTGTAGCTGCTCCTGAATTTATGAACGAATTTAGCTATTGCCAAGCGCCAGAAATGTCATCATTTGTGTATGAGTTATATTTCATGTAAATTAAGATTTTATTTACTATACATTGTACATATATAATTAGAAAAAAAAATGTATTACCTGCTTCCTTAATTGAATCAATAAATGGCTCCCCAAGCTCATTCAAATATATTGTTACATTTGCCATTATTACAATAATATATATTTTCTTTTCTTTTATTTGAAACGAGCGACAAACAAAAATGCCAAATGTAATGCGTTTGTGTTAGTTAGCTATGCTGGGTAGCACTCTCAAGTCGGTACTGGCTGCAGTCGGCTACGAGACCGGCTACTATGATTTTCCGAACGACAGGAACTGTCATTTAGCGAAGTCAAAAAACTAGCTATTGCATTTCCGAACGACGATAGCCACATCTGCACCTACCATAGCCGGCTACAGCCTACTTTATGAACGCGTCCCAGGTGCACTCAGAATGTCACATAATGTCACATTTTTACACACCATTGGTCGGAATATTTCCATACAATTCTTTCCACATAATTCTTTATCGTATTGGGTTGAGTTCTTTATAAAGAATCAATTCCTGCTCTTATAATAACATCATTATCATCATCGTCCTCCAGTTGAAAAGCAGATGCCTTTGTAATTTTACAAATTTATTATATTACATGAATGAGTTCGTAATTATTACCATACCTGAAAGGAGGCATCCTTTTCAAAAACTCATTTGAAGTTTCGATTGCACCGAATGCAACTTTTTTTTATCCATTTCCCTTTTTTATTTACAAAATGTAAAACTTCAACTTAATTTGACAACTTTCAAAAGTGACGTTTTGGATCGAAGTGCACACCAACCGTTCAGTTGACAAATCGGTGTGCGGTGTGTATCCCGACTTTTTCAAGTCATGTGATGTGCACATCGGTGTGTTACACCTGAACGCACGGCTGAAAAAACAACATCAAATGCAAATTTAGGTCTGCTCACGTACTTCTCGGGTGTTTTCGTTCTTGGGCTTTTTTGTGTGAAAATGTGCAGGAGGGGAAGCTATCAAATTTGGAAAGTACATGAACTTTTGTGTGTTCTTGGGCAGAAAGCGAAAGTGACAACTGCAAACTGTCAAGCTAACAACTTTAATTTGAAAATAAAATGCCAAAAATAGCTTATCTATTGATTTTACTTACTATTTTGTGGATTTTTATACAAACTGGGGGGCAAACAGTGCACATCATTTGCAAATTCTGCCACCTTGTCCATTTTTCCTCTGACAATTTAAACTTCTGAAAATTCTCACTTTCAAATTTAAATAGGTCTTTTCGCGTACTCAGTTTTGGGACAATGCATTGCAATGAATTTGCACGAACTTACACATTTCCCGTTGGTTTACTTTTTCGTGCACACAAAATTACACGAGTTTTGCATACGTCACAGCTTCCGCTCTCGCATGAATTTAGAGATATAAATATTAAAAAGCTCAGTAAGTAAGTATTCGTAAAACTTTGAAGTCTTCAAAGTTTCCTTGGCCATAAGTATAATTGGTTAGATCGAAAGGCCACATTGTTATGGAACTATAATGAGTGATTTGCTTTGGGACGTAAAGTCCCGACTGCCAGCATGAGCTGACAGATCACTTGACAGACAGCGTTGACTGCAGGGCGGCACGCTAGTTCGCCTCAGCTATTGGCGGAGAGTGTGGGGAGGTTCCACAAGAAACCTGCCGCTGCCGTCAGCCATAATCAAAAAAATTTCGTGCCAATCAACACAATATCGGCACACTCTCGGTCCTGAAGGGATCCTTACGTCACTTACCTGCATATGATTAAAGGCGCAGATGTTTTGCCTTCCTGCATGCCCCAACCACCCATGCGACTCCGAGGGCAGTTATCTTCAGAGTCCCTAGTTGACCTGTAGAGAGAGAGAGACTAGGCGAGCTTAGTCAACCATCATCCTACGTGAGAGGGCTCCAGAATAGTAAAGGAAGAATTAAAACTTTCAAAATTTCATAGTTACGTTATAATTTCAGTGTATTCAAAGGGAACATACTATAACTTAAATGACATTACTTTAAGATTAGACCATATATTAATGAAATTATAATCTTTGCTACAAAACCCTTAATGGTGAAATATTAAAAAGGGAAAACAATTTAAATGAAATATCGTAATATCAACAAATCAATAGTTTTCATCTTAAACAACTTCTTCATTCACTACATAATTATAAGTCATTATCTATTTTGCATTGATTTCTGGCATTTCTAACTACTGTAGATAAATGTATTCAAGTCATGCCAGAGGATTGAAAATAAGATTTTGCAGAAACCAAAAACAAAAATCTTAATAACGAGTTATTTATGTATAATAAAATTTGTCAACAACAAAAAAATGGGCTTTGAATTTCCATTTAAAAGTTAGTTCCTGAAGGCTGAATCACAGACCATGAGATAAATTTCTTAATGTCTTTTTCCTGAATATGACGATATTATTTTCGTTAATGGGGATTTCTAGATTCTAAAAAAAATTCCAGTGGTATTTAATATTAAATCCGATTTTCTCGTTACGTTGATAATTCGGATGAAAATAAAAATTTCTTTAAAAGATACTTTTCTTTTGTGTAATTAGGAATGACACCTCTACGTAACAAAAGTGTTTTTAAATTCTTACAAAAGTTGAAGAATTTGAATAATTAAGATAGGAGCTTGTACTTTACAAAACAACACTTAATCTCTAACTAATTTCCTTCGAAAACTTTACTTTGCAATAATTTAGTGATTGAAGATTTTTATTTCCCTCATACTTCAGGCTTACTATGTATATGCATATCCTCCAGTTCAAAACTATACACTTAAATCTAACTAGAAAAATTGCTTTTGATCTGATTTTCCGTTCGGTACTTTCGGTAATGTGTAGTATTCAACAAATTAACTATAGCTAGTTATATACAAAGTATTAAATCAAAAAAATTAAAAAAGGTCAGGATTCCAATATACATGTGTAGGTAAGTATACCATGAAATTAGACATATATACATATGTGCAAGTATAGCTTTAAATTGAAACTATGTAAATATATAAAAAAAAATATCAATAACGAAAAAGTTCTACAGTGCAAGTCGCTACAAAAGTCGGAGTATATACATGTGTCAAAGGAAAAGTGCAATATATCAATAATACTCACAGTTAAAATTCCACGGCCTGATGAAGCGCTTCAGCATCCGCCATCTAGTTAAAAATTAAATTAGAATTTAATGCTTCGACTTGCTGTCTGTAGGCTCTATAACAAACTAATTTGTTGAGTTGAAATAATATTGCCCAGCGGCACTTGTATCTACACCTATATCTTGAACGAAATTAAATAAGAAAGTGCGGAACGTAATTATAATAAAAATTAAAATTTAAAACAATTTACAAATTCATTTTATAGTTGACGACTGTATCTACTTTGTGCAATCCCGTCGAAAACGCTCTTAACTGAACTGCTTGACTATTTTGTATGAAAACAGCTTCAGTGTCGTTCCACGCTTCAGGCACTTTGCAGTCTCGCAATGTGTGGATGAGTATAACCAAAGTACAAATGCAATCTAAAAGTGGCAAATAGCTAACAGTTGCAGAGATTTGTCTCATTACATCCCGAATCTCCTGTTGGATACGCTTCAACTCCTTATTAGATATTGGGTTCTTCGGATCACCAGAACTGTTGTCGCCCGTTCTGTCTGCACTTTAAAATCCCACCACTCCAGAACTTCTTTGGTGTGAACATGTGTAATAATCATGAATATTTTCTCAAGAAGATTTTTAGACAACCATTCTTGAACTTGAGAGAGTACGTTTTTCAAGAATTCTTCGATTTTACTATCCTTTGACATTAAAATTGCTAATCCATATTGCTGCGTGTTCACAAAACGCTCAGGGGGATATATTCCCCTTTGAAAATGTATTGAGTTTATACCATATTTTAAGTATTCCGCCACTATAACTGTATTAAATCAGCACTATGTTGAAACTCTTGTGGGGCATATGAAGTTTTACTTTCTGAATTGAAATTCGCTAACCATGGTTTGAATCTTCCAGCAAAATGTAAACTTTTAACACGATCACGAAACTGTTTTCCTTTTTTTTTTTTGATTTTTTATTATATCCTATATATCGGTGGCAAATCCCATAAATAATCCAGATGTTATGGTATATATGTTGATGAGTGATTGGTCAGGACGTGAAGTCCAAACTGCCAGCATAAGCTGGCAGATCACTCGATGACAGCGATAGCACAGGGCGGCACGCTAGCACCTCGGCTAAGGGTGGCGGAGAGTGTGGGGGAGTTCCCGAAATAACCTGCCGCTTGTCATCACCCATAATCAAAAAATTTTCGTGCCTACTTACACCAAGCCCAGCACACACTCGGTCCTGAAGGGACCCTTACATCACTTACCTGCATTCCATGGAAGGCGCAGATGGCATACCTTCCTTGCCAAGCCCCATCCTCCCATTGACTTTGGGTGGCACAATCGTCCAAAGTCCCTTTGTTGACCTATAGGAAGAGAGAGAGACTAGGCAAACCTAGACGACCTTGTTCTCTTCGATAGAGGGCTCCGGGATGTGAAGGAAAAGTAAAAAGACTTACTGCATCCTTACGTTATAAAATTCGTGTTTAATTACAACCATGCTACATGTCTGATAATTATCGATAGCTAAGGATATGGATTCACAAGCCAAACTTTACGCTTAGGGCATGAAAAAAAACTTATTTATCATTCTAGCCTTAGCTTGACTAACCAACCTAGGAGGTAACCCGAAGGAATAACCACACGCTCATGATACCATGATACCTATAAATGAGTACTTACATCTCACCTGGTGAAGTTATCTTCTCCAGAAGGCCGTCTGGAGCTTCATCCTTAGTGTGCTGAAATTGAAATGGCCAGAATAGCCAGAAAGTAATAGTTATATTGTGGTTCCCTTGGGTTAATCTCTAACACCAATTTTTATGAATAATAATAATGATATACCCTATCAGATATAAAGATAGATTTAGATTTGACCCGAATGACATGCACTTCACGCTTAATATTTTCGCTATAACCTATATTGTTATTGCACAATCATGTTTCTTCAGTTAACGTGCTACAATAATGTCATCTAAGTATCTCATTTAGAGTACAGGGAAAAGTTATCTAACTATCGCCTTTAAGGAATAGTAAGATATTATTGCATTTAAATTATAGGGAAGTTTTGTAGTATTTAAATTCTAGTAAAGTAATATTGTACTTAAATTCTAGTAAAGTAGTATTGTATTTGTTCTAGTAAAATATTGTGTTATTTAATTTCTAATAAAATATACTCGTATTAAATATATGCAACTATTAACCGGCTAATGGATTTTAAGTATATAGAAATATTAACATACTACGGCCCTTGAAATATAGAGAACTTTTAGCATACTATGGCCTGTAAGATATATCCAAGTTTTTATAATA
Source organism: Dioctria linearis (assembly GCA_963930735.1). Taxonomy (NCBI): domain Eukaryota; kingdom Metazoa; phylum Arthropoda; class Insecta; order Diptera; family Asilidae; genus Dioctria; species Dioctria linearis. The sequence goes on along the minus strand of OZ005741.1, from coordinate 165,600,956 downwards.
CTATGACCTCTAAAATATAGCGAAATTTTTTGAATAATGCGACCTTAAAAATGTAGCAAAAACTCTAGACTACTATGGCCTTTACGATATAGCAAAATTTTTAGAATGATACGGCCTTTAAAAATGTAGCGAAATTTTTAGAATAATGCAACCTTCAAATTATAGCAAAAACTCTACACTATTATGGCCTTTGCGATATAGCAAAAATTTTATCTGCTGAATTCACTGGATGCATAAACAAAATTTTGTCTTGAAATAATTTTAGATATTGAACCTGGTATCTGATTACGTTGATTTTGCCTCATCTCCTTGTATACTGCTTTGTGGATCGTAATTACAGGTTTCAGGTCACAGTAACCTGGTGCTGATTGACGGACTACTTCTGAATTTTTCGGATTCCCAATTTGTCGCTTTTATTTATTCCCTGCCGGGTAACCTGCCTAGTAGCTTATAGCAATTTGCGGTTCCTGCGGATGATAATTTTATTCCTCCATTATCAGAGGCATCCTCGCGATAATTCCTCCACTCGGTGAATATTTCTTCCCAAAAATTTTTATTTGTCACGTTCCGTACTTTTGTTTCTATCAATTTTCGTTTTTGTGCTTTTTCCAACTCCAAAACTTGTTTTTACTTTTTCGTTCTTGTCAATCACACCACAAAAATTCCTTCTTTTTACTTTCGCAAGTCACACCACGACCTTATTTTTTAATCTTCTTCTTCCTTTTTTCACTGTAACGTCGACATGGCGCCTGAACGTGAGGAAATGCAATTCTCTCGGGCAGGTGCGTTCGATTTCCGCTGTGGACAGCAGCCGATATACACGCTACAGTACGTGTAGAATATTGCTATATACAATACGCTACGACCATAACACAGAGTTCAAATAACGTGGTGTATTAGCAACGCTGACGGATATTTTTTTCAGTAACTTATCCTTAGGCCAACAATAATGTTCAGCACCCTTTGTAAATTCCTAAAGTATTTATTTTATCTAATTTGACCTAGCGAGATTTATATGAAAATATTACCTTTTTGGACAAGATGTCGATGAGAATTTTCGATGATTAAGCCTAGTATGGAGTTCGGGTATTGGTAAAATTTAACGCGGTCTCCAAAAAATAGCTTTTTAACGCTGGTAAAAAGTTGACGTAAGTTTTATGTGGAGAAAACGTAGTGTCAGCTGTTAAAATCATAATTAATCGGAAATATTTTCAAAATGTTAAGTGATTATTTTTTATAAACGATATATATCATCATAGCAACGACGAGATTGTTGCTGCGGCAGGTCTAAATGTGTATCGTCGTCAAGGAAACGCACGGGAAAAATTAAATAAACTCGTTTTGTGAACAATCAAAGAAATGTCAACGTTTTACCAGCATTTTAATGCTCCGCACATTAAAATGATCAGTAAAATTAGTGGAGACTTTCAAAACGCCATCTACTTTATAATAGAAAAAATGGCACTTTTTACCAGTGAACTCCGTACTGGACTAGTAAGGACCTCAGTAAAATTTCTGCTTGGGATTTTACCAGCGGTAAAATTTGTATGGAAATGTAACTTTTTACTTGAACTCCGTACTAGGCTTTAATTTTTTCTGGACTTCTTTCACGCGCGTACTTTTCGAGAAGTAAGACAGATTGATTGACTTCTTCTTCTTCTTTTTCCACCTCAGCATGTCATACTGAGCTTGAGGCAACGCATCTCTCTCGGCCGGGGTGCGTTTTAGTTTTCTGCTCGTCGCGGCCGGCTTACACGCTTGCTTCTGTACTTTGTGTAGCATATTGCTATATGCAATACGCTACGACCATAACAACATTTTTAAAAGTAATTCCTAATAGGTGTGAGCAGTATGACTATATATAGATAAAAATGAAATTGAAATCGATGCTCGCACACTTCTATCTGCTACCATGTTCATTCAATACTAATAAAGCAGCCTCTCAATACACTTGCATTGCACAAGAAATTTTACAAATACATTCTCATTGCGCAAGAATTTTGTGTAAAATCGTAACCGCCGCAAGATACAAGCCATGAACAAATTCGAAAAAAGAGAGCAGCGGGCCGGTCAGCAAGCGAAATCCACAGCCTTCTTGCATTGTCTTACTGCAGGAGTTTTTCATATCAAAGTTGCTTGTATTTTGTTCAAACGCTATAATTTCCATAAATTTGTTCTACATGCTATTTTTTTTTAATTATTAGAAAGAAAACATATTTGGCTGCAAATTGCTTTAACTTCATTTTGATGTGGGAGCGACAGTTTTGGGCTTTAGGAGCTGTTTAAAATGAAATTTTAGTTATTCCTCCATGACGAGTATACAAAAAGCAGTGGAGTGAGCTCTTACTGCATTCTTTACCCGACACGTTAAGGCCTTTTAATGTGTCGATGGCTTCGGCGACTTCATGGCTTGTATTATATTCCGGGGGTTACGGTAAAATGGATAAAGTTTTCATATAAAAGAACCTCCAACACAAATAAACTGCCCAAGAAGAATTTTCGGATGCATGCATAAAATCAGCTGATATGGAACAAACAAGAAACAACTGTCAGATAATATTTTTCCTTTGGCAAGAGAAGTGTAATTCAAAGTCAAAGTCAAAGTGCATTTATTTTTTGAACCCCTGCTTAAAGCAGCGTATAACGCCGGGTTCCACGACAGTATAAAGCTTATCAATTAGTTTACATTATTTATAGCAAAAGAAACAGTATATCAACTTAAACAGGATTCAATTAGTTTAAATTAAATTAAATTAAATTAAATTAACAGCTTATATAGTCATAACAATCTTTAGATTTCACAGTTGAACTACACTTAGTCATTAATTAATTATGATTTATCCGGAGTTGTACTGAGGCCAATGTTAGCCCAGACACCTATTCGAACATCAGTAACAATAACAGTAACAGCAACAGGCATGACATAAACATTCGTTACACGCCACCAATCGTCAGCAATCAATACATGAACACACCAGCTCATACAGTTAATCCCAACAAGGCACCAATATTCATATGGCTCGATCAAGGATTGGAAAACAGAACTTAAGAAAGTATAAAATAATACAATATCAAGGAGTATGATGAAGTGCATTCCGTAGAGCAAATATATCCAGCAAAATAAGGTAAAGTGGAAAAATAGAATAACGTATCACGTTGGTATTGTTAGATCTATAAATTATGTCCAACGTGTTTGGTTGATTATATGAACTTTCGAGTGCCACAGAAAGTCAGCTTAGCGGCAGGACTTCATATCTCAGTCGGACAGCTGTCACACTGTAGCTGCCACACAATAGCTGAAGTAAGATGTAGCAAGTATTTGCTATTGAAATACTAGGATATTGTTTACTTAACGTGGTTATTTATAACTAAGAAGGAGTATTTAAAAGGCTACAATTAGCAAAAGCAGGAATTGTAAGTCTGAAATAAAAGCAATAATTAGGTGGCATTGATTTTAAAGTGTTCGGAAGTATAAAATAAAAAATGAGCTAGCAGTGATTTTATGTGCTTCGAAAGGACTATTTTTCAAGTGCTTTTTAAAACTGTTTTCTCTTCCTATATAATGTAATGGAATGAAAAAAGCATTTGTTTTTCAATATTTTATGCTACAACAATTTTTTTCTTTAGCGATTAGAGGCAAATCTGTTGGCTGCTGTATAATATAAAGGCAGTCTCAGATTTCCTTTTGCTTGCTAATTTGTTTACCAACAATATAACAATATATAATTGATAATTAATTACTTTTTTAAATTTTATTGTTAATTGTTCTATGGAACACAAATAGATGATCTTAAAGGCATTGAATGTAATTCCCTCATCTGCCTTCAGTGCAAGAAGGGGCTGATTGTGCCACACTTAACATCTTATCATTTAATGTTTGCTTCTCAGTCAACAATTTGCATAAGCCATAACATTAGATACTTGGAGCTGGCTGAAATGGGCCATGTCAGTGCACTCATGGCTTGGAGGACGTGGACTGAAAAACATCATTATTTCAAGTTACAAAGATCTAGTGTTATCGAACTTAGTTAGAATAGTTAAGAATAGAAAAGCATTTATTTATTTAAGTACATCGAGTAAATAAAAAATAGTTTAAATTATCGATAGAATACAAAATTACTTAGCAAACTAACAAAGGTGCAATGAACAGATTCATTGCGGCTGATGGTAATAGATTAAGATAAGGCAGACTTGCAATAGAGAGCTTAAAGCAAAGCCTAATAAAGCTAAATAACATAAGATTGAAAAAGCAAAGAAAAGAGCAATACAATGAGATATATACAGTAACATAGAGAAACTACATGAGGTATTATGAGCTATACTTTACTAGCTTAAGAACTATTAGTAAAATTAAAAGTAAAGTATTATGGACTAAGAAATAGAGAATGGTAGGGGGATAATTACGGAATAGCATTAACGGTCAATATGAGCTTGACGGTAGCTGTTAGATGAAGCAAGAAGGTAGCATTCCAAATTAGTAAGATCTTAAACCGAAATGGTGACTGCCAGATGGAGCAGGATTGGGAGTTATGGGACAATTAGAAGGTAAGTACGGAAACTTAAGAGGAGCTTAGACAAGATATCGTAGCAATAGAGAAGACTTAATTATAGGTGAGCATAAAAGCAGAAACTGGTCTATCGATAGGCATCTGGCTCGAAAGTATAAAAATAAAAAAGCATAAAAAGTAAACCTAAGACTAAACCAGTAAAGACTACATACGCTACATAATCTAAGCTACTTTAGATTTGATTTGTGAAGGGGTGTGTAGGCGTGATTTAGGCCTGATTTATTCTATTTTTGAAAATGTATCTACTATTGATATGAAAATACCATGCAGTCAATTTAAGGTATCTACGCATTTTAAGGCAGTGCCAAAATATATAGTGAAGATGAAATTTTTGTATGGCAACACTTAACTGGAAGTTCAATAAACCCTAACAAGTTATCAATAGGTTTGTTCGATGAAAACACCGGGTAAGCCCCGGGCTACACCGGGCTGTACTATCTTGTTTTTTGAAAACCCTGGGCTTACACGGGGTTTCAGAAACTTGTTCGATGAAAGCCCGGTGTTTGTGATTTCGTGCCCCGAACTTGCACTAAAAATTTCTAGGGGTAAACGTTTGACATTTGACATTTGTGAACTGTCACATGGAATTTGTTCGCTGATTGCGGTTGAGTGCTGTATATAAAAGTGAAAAATCGTGGAGCTCATACCAAATTCAGATTATATAAGGAAGTTGGATAAGAAATTAAATGACAAAATACCCATCGATAATGGGCCTTATTCTGTAATTTTTCATAAAATAATATTATATGTTATTTTATGGCGAAAAAATCCCTTCTTCATAAAATAAAAATAAAATATTTAAAAAATTCGTATTCTGTCGTGGTTCCATAAAATTATTTTATGAATTCTTTTATGAACACGTAACATAAAATATTTAGTACATTCCGCTATGTTTTCTATTACTTTTTGAACAGTTGGTCAATTGACATTTGCGTGATACTCTATCAAATCACCCACTAAATAATCGTTTATGAAAGCAGCTGCTTTCTTAATAGCTCTTGAGATACTTTGGATGTAAAAGTGCTAAAATATGACAACTCCTGACTGGAGTTTGATACGAACCAGCAAACCAGCAAAACCAGCGAAATGCAAAGCAGCAGAAAGATATCCATTCCATACAATTTTAGATTCCTAACTCAAGTGAACGGAATAGATGTCTTTCCGGTATGAGGCTATAGTTACTCTATAAATATTTGAATTTGTTTGCTTAAAACGAAACATTTTGGGTATAAATTAGAATTATTCATAAGTTTACAAATCACAATAGAAGAATTTTATTAATTATCCAGCCGGAAGAACTTTTGAAGCTGGGCAACTCACATGAATCGTAGGAATCGCGAAGATATCGTATCCTATGATCTATTCTGCATCAAATTAAAACCTAGGCAAATATAATTAACACTTATATTTTATCATACCGCACCAGTGCAAATTTCTACAATTTCTGACAAAATTGTACTTTTTATGTATGGCGGTGGACATTTTAGTTTTTAATTAAAACAATTTTCGCACAACAAATTTTAATTGACGCATGTCATTTTATTAAAATGTGTCAAAATACCTTTAAAATGTCCTGCTTAGGATCTTTTATGTTATGCTCAATAACAGGAAATATTTTATGTTATGATGCATAAAATAAAATAAAATTTCTTTTACAGAATAGGATTTTAGGGAAATATTTTATTTTAAGGCATAACATAACATAAAATGATAAAATTTTACCGACAGAATAGGGCCCAATATGCACATAGGAAATTCGAATGAAAATTATAAGGAAATATTTGAGAAGGCGATTAAGGTCGAAGAACATGGATGAAATCTTAAGATCTGCCATTCTAGTAAGAAATTTGATCGTAAAAATGTTTCTTTGTCATTATTAACAAGTAATTTTTATAGACTTCACGTTATCCCTGCAGCTACTAAGCAGGTACGTTTGAAGCAAACAACATATAAGAAATTCTCTAAATTCTTAAATGAGATGTCAAGAAAGGCCACTGGGATAGAGAAAATCATTTCTGCTGATTTTGATCATCCAAACAGTAATTTTATATCTAGTGACAAAACATCTGAAGATAAAAGTGAAAATAGTGCAGCACAACTGTTTCTTGCAGAAATGATGGAGCTATATCTGGTCACAGATGAACCAATTGTCATTTTTTCAAAGTAAAGTTACAGAAAAGGCGATAATATCGATGTAAGAAAGCTAATAAAAGACTGTAATTAAGAAAAAACTGGGAAATATTTTTGTGCATTTTAACATTTATTTATTCTTAAATTTTTAATTATTTCACCTATTTTATAAATAAATTTTCACAAATCACTGGAAATTACAAGTTAAATTATGCTCAGGAGAACTGTCAGAGAAATGTCATTTCATTAGATTTACCCGGTGTTTTAAAAACTTGTTCGATGAGTGCACAAAACCCCGGGTAAATTTGGGGAAAATTGTAGGGGAAGATTTACACGTTGTTTTTACACGGTGTTTTCATCGAACAAACCTAATATCTATCTAAAAAAAAAGTGTTGACATCAAGTAAAAAAAATGAATATTCTTCGACAAGGTCAGTCAGAATTATCTCCTAGACAGGGTAATATTAAGGACATTAGTTTAGACGATCTCGTATTATGGTCGTAGCGTATTGCATATAGCAATATCCTACACGAAGTACTGAAGCGAGAGTGTAAGCCGGCTGCGGTAGAGCGGAAAACTTGAACGCACCTCGACCGAGAGAATTGCGTTTCCTCAAGCTCGGTGTGACATGCGATAAGAAATAAAGGAAGAAGAAGAACTTTTTTATAGGAGACGAGTTCCGTCAAGTATGCGATCTAGAGTTTTTTTTAAAAAGGAAAGAGAAGTTCTTGGTTAAAGGTGAACAAAAAGAATCTAAGGCTGACTAAAATCAAAAAGTAGCAGTGGCATCGGTACGATATCACCTGAGTTTTTTTGAGGATATTGTGAGGAATCAAGGAACGCAGACAAAAATAGAAATAGAAATCGCACGGGTGTGGTGGAAATAGAAAATTTTCAAGTTTTATAAAGTTCGAGCCTGATTGAAATTAAAATCGGGGCTTCCTCGACATTCTAAACAAGGAGGAGAAGACGGCGGATTCTGGCATAAGTTATAACAAAGGCACTGTAATCGCGTGATGTTCCTGAGCGTAAATTGGCTGATCTAATGTTGAGATGATTTACTGGCATGGTCAACTAGGATCTAGTTCGAGGGTGATCTGCGAAATACAGATTAGTTGAGATGATCATTATTAACAAATAGGAGTATCCAAGGAATTCAATAGATTCGTCTCGTAAGAAAAGGAAGAAGAGCAAAAGAACCAAGTAGACCTAATTTTCATAGTTTCCTATAGTATTGAACTAAATAATTTTTCTAAGAAGGTATCCTAAAATAACAATAATTTTTATAGGTTAGTTTCTATATTATTGATTTATGGAATTTAACTCTCTGATAGTTTTCTAAAGTAGTGATTAAAAATTTTTGTTTACATAATTAATCATAATAGTTCTGCCGGACAAATTACTTAACGATAGGGACGACAGAGTATATTAAATATAAAAGAATTTTGCCGAAATATAGATTTGATTAAATTTACAGAAGTAATTTACCAGATTCAGCTACTGAAATCTGTAGGTCAGAACCAGATCGCTGAGACAATCGTATACAATCATCACGAGAAAAGTTTTTAATAATTGTCTTCCTAAGTTGATGGATTCAAAGAATTTACGGTAGTTATGGTATTGCACTAAAATTCTTGGCTCTAATGACTGTGAAAAATCGCTAAAATAGCTATTAAAATATAACGCAAGAATTATGTATCACTCGGTTTTTGGTACAATGATTTAAGACAAAGGAGCATCTAATGAGAGTTGCTTGGAAGTTCGAAAACTTTAGTTCCATGGTAGCTCGCGTCATTACTCAGCGGTTCGTTCATACACAAACTATAATGTAAACTAAATATTTATCCCGAAGCTCAATGGATCATCCAAGGAGGCGTCTCTTCGGTGGACCCCAGCGTATGCTTAATTATATTTACATATTCTCAATAATACTATTGCACAAACGCGTTATCATTTCTTCGCGTTGACTTAGCCGTGTTAATGTTGAGACATTCCTTAACTTCCAGTCAGACAAGCATGGTAGTAAAACATGTAAAAGAGAAAGATTCGAAATAGACCGCGAATAATTGGCAAATCTATTATCATTGACCGTACGGGAAGCTTATGAAACTTAATAAAACTTGAATCTTGAAAATTCTTTGAATTTGGAAATTTTTGAAACTTAAAATTCGGTGAACCGAGTTATGAAACCTACTATACGAGAGAACAAAAAGGAAATCATTGTTATTGGAATTCTCTCAGCTTTATTGGAGTAATATTTAACGTGTTATATTTATCATTCCGTATCGTAATTCCGGCAGTAATGACTTCCCTGTAAGAAGATTACCTTCCAGTATTTTATTTTGCATTTACGTCGTTCTAAGAGCTTATGTATACTAATGTCAAATGTTAACTTGAAGAAAGATTATAGCGTTATCGAGAAGTGAAGTAATTGTTTTTCTCTTCCGCTCCCGGAGTATCCTCCTGCCATGAAGGTTGACTAGGTCCGCTCTCGTTTTCTCCTCTACAGGTCAATTAGGGACACTTTGAACTATCTGCCCTCAGTGTCAAATGGGTGGTTGGGGCATGCAGTAAGGCCGAAACATCTGCGCCTTCGAGGATGGTATACAGGTAAGTGACGTAAGGGTCCCTTCAGGACCGAATGGGTGCCGGCTTTTGTTTAGTAGGCACGATTTTTTTTTTATTATGGCTGACGGCAGCGGCAGGTTTTTCGTGGAACCTCCCCACACTCTCCGCCAATGAGCCGAGGCGAGCTAGCGTGCCGCCCTGCAGTGAACGCTGTCCTTCGAGTGATCTGTCAGCTCATGCTGACAGTCTGGACTTTACGTCCGATGTCAATCACTCAACATAGTTCCATAACACAAATGGCGCCCAACGTGAGGCCACCTCAGTTAGACTTCAGTGGTCCAAGTGTAAATTTTACTGGGGACTGGGACTTAGAGTGAGATGGTCATTTGGCACTTTGCTAATTGACTGACCTCAGGTCTCATATCCAGTGGAAGTTACATGCGGACCTGAGTCTAATTGTATGGTATGTGAAAATTTTCTGTAAAGTAACGTAAAGTTTTTAAAGTTCGTAAAGTAAAGTAAAGATTTTTGGAAAGTTTTGAGATTGTGAATTTTGGAAGTTGATTGTAAAATAAAGTAACGTAACGTTTTAGATTTTTGGAAGTTTTTAATTGAAGTTCGACTCTAGGTTTGGCTTTGGTCGAGCCTCGAGTCTGAACAATTGTCTAGTTTTGGAAGTTTTGATTTTTTTTGAATTTTTTTGAAATTGATCTTTCCCGCTGGCCTTCTGTCATGGAAATGGTAGGTGGCCTCACAAAATTTGTTGTGTGAGCTCTCACGGAGACATGTCTCTGTTGGATAACTGGCTGGACAGAGTTATGGATCTGTGAGATGACTTTTTGGCTTCCAGCTAACAAGTTGACCAGATTCATGACTCTGCCCGGTTGGAAGGTCAGCTAGACACGACAATCAGTGTAGAAGAGGAAGGAAAGAGTTGTTGGAGGATGGAAGTGATGCTGGAGACCTTCAGTAAGCAGGAGTTGGCATACTGCTAACTGCCTGGCTGAAGAATCTCTAGTATCATTTTCAGTCTCTAGCTTCTCCAACCCGATTCTTCCCAGATTTCTGTGGGAACTCCACATTTTTTTTCAATGCACACATTCACGTCGCTTGCCTGTATAAGTTTTCTGACCTGTAAGGGGGGAGGCGACCTGAAGACCTCTTATGGTGAGAGTTAGCTTCGGGAAGTGAAGGAGAAAATATATTTTTATCATAAATTTTTGAAACGCGGAATTGAACGGTTCGGAAGGAAATTTTTATTCAAGGAGCGTGCTAACGTTTCCGAACTTTGGATTTTTGTATTTATATTGTATCGAGTCGAGAGGACTTTGCTAACTTTCCGAATTTTTGATTTTTTTTGCACTTTATTGAAAGCTTCTTCGAACGTTTGGGAAGGAAATTTTATTTGAAATTTAGTATCTCGTCCAAACCTTCGACTTTAAATTAGTATTTCGTCATCCTCGCGTTGTGGAGCGCCTGTTATCTCTTCAGAAGTTTCAAATTCTTTGGATTTTTGTTATATATCTATTCCAAACCCTTGGTTTGAAAATCTTTTGCTTGATTAACGACTGATTCTAAAATGGCTACAGCGCGAACACCACCGCGAGCAACTGGGGTACTGATGCTGTTGCCAGATCCGTGCTCTGTCTGTCTAGAGATCGCCTGGTCAGGACACAGGAAGGCAGTGAAGACGGTCTGTGGACATGTGTTTCACAAAGCATGTCTGAAAACGTGGATTAGACAGCATTCAAACTGCCCGTTCTGCAGAGCCCATCTCAGTATGATTTCACTGAGTATACTGGTGCTGTCCCGAAAATGACAAAGCCTGTAAAGACTGTCAGTCACGATCCATTACCTTCCATGCCAACACTTGACTTACCACCGTTGACAATTCCACCACCTAGTCGACGATCACTCTCTCCTGGAATGCCAGATCTACATTCAAGGACTTTTACCAATCCTAACTCGCGACGAAATAGCCCGCTGCCTTCTGGCAGTGGACATACCTCAGCAGCTACGGATGCGTTGATGGCAGGCTTGCACCTACAAATGCAAGACCTAGTACGCGAAGGCCTCGAACAGAGCCTCAATGTTTTGCGGACTGAGTTAAGGAATAGCGTCCGACAAGAGATCTCAGCAGCAATGCCGCCCATGGATTTTTCACGACCACCTCCGTCCATGGGTGACCCAAGACCATCCCAAGAATTTCACGACTCGCGTAGGCAGTCGTCAAATAGACCGCATTCAGCCTTTGGTGAGCCTATTAATGAGCCTAGACCAGATTTTGTCCCACCTCCACAACCACCACCTATTCGTAACCCTGCAGGAGTAGGACAGCGACGTTCTGGCAGTCATATCCGCAGGTGGAATATATCGTATAGCGGTGACAGTTCACGGCTCACTGTCGATGAATTTGTGTTTCGAGTGGAAGCTTTGACGTATTCGGCCTTAGAAGGAGTTTTCGATCTGCTGGTAAGGCACATGACAACCCTACTTTCTGGACCAGCTATGGACTGGTACTGGTCTCTCCTGAGGCAAAATTCCACGCCTTCATGGGAGTATGTGAAAACAGCTCTATTAGCTGAATGGGGAGTACCGCAAGATGACCTTAAGGTCAAAGCTCAGCTAATGTTGCGCAAACAGAAAGCAGGGGAGTCATTTGCTACATACCATCAACACCTGGTACAGTTACGCGATCAACTGCAAAGTCCCTTGGCGGACGGAGAGTTCTTAGAGATCGTAAAGTCAAATCTGCTTCCAGACATTCAGGTCAGGTCAGGTCTGCCTACATCCCACTAACAATATACATCAACTACGGTGTCTCGTGACTCAAATACAGGCGACGCAGCAGCGAATCGCGACAGCGAGCAGCTGGAATGCTTATCGCGGCCAAAGAGTCAGCGAGGTGAATGAGTTTCGTCCGACAGAGGCCGAACTGTATATGACACATGAACGCAGTGAGGAAGCAGTAGCACTAGCTGCTATTACAACCTCTCAGAATGTAACCTGCTGGAACTGTGACCAGTCCGGTCACTTCTATCAACACTGCCGGCAGGAGAGACAAGTTGTGTTCTGCTATGGATGCGGACGCAAGAACATTTTCAAGCCCGATTGCAGCCACTGTCGACAGAAAAACTTGAGACGGGTCGGGAATACCACCACCTCTTTCCGACCAGTGTCGACGTCGCGATCGACAACTGCAACTAACACTCCAGTTCAAGCCTTGAATAAGGAGGAAAGTCCGCTCCATTAGCAGACCTTGACGAATCCCTGAATTGTCCACTGATATCATTCAGTGATTCTGATGATATCAGTAAAACACCTGATAGTACGAACATTTCATTGAGGGAGACGGATAATCTGATAGACTTCTCCGCAGATCTTCAAGCTCCCATTTCCACTTCTGGGGAGCCCATGACAATATTAGCCACTTCGTTGGAAGAGTCTTTAATTTCCGATATCCCGTTAACACCGACAGCACTGTTAGCTGACAAAGTTACTGAGCAGGAGATATGGTCTCCTGTCCTTTGTGTTTCAAAACGGCCACCAAGCTCTGTTATGACGAGTGGGCGTGAGCCTGTTTTACATCCGCTGACGCCGTATCATACGCGTCTGCAGAAATACAACGCAGTAAGAGACCGAATCTTCTCCTCAGTAGCGGAGTTAGCCGAAATAATGCTTCCTGACCAGGATATTGGACCAAAAAAGAAACGATCAACCGTTCGTTGGCGGGAATACTGTCGACGGATGACACTAGAGAGGAAAAAAAATGGCACAGATTTCCGTGTCGATGCCAGACGACATTCGACTGTACGCCGAAGTAAAGCTGCTCGGGCGAACTGAGCCTGGACTACTTGATAGTGGTGCCACTGTTAGTATTTTAGGTCAGGGAGCTCTAGAGAAGCTTGCAGAAGCAGATGTCGAATGGAAGAAGTATCGGACACAGGTCCAAGTAGCAAATGGTGCCATGACGACTGTGCATGGTCATGTGAACTTGGATGTCACTTTCCGTGATAAGACCCAAAACGTGCGTTTTTACGTGGTTCCTGGGCTCACATATGCACTATACCTGGGAATAGACTTCTGGCGTCTATTTGGGTTGGCTCCAGATGTCCTGGGTATAGTCGCAGAAGTGAATCCAAATGTAATAGCTACCCCCGACACCGACTGCCATGTTCTCTCTAGTCTCGATCAATAACGCTTAGAAGCCACCAAACAGCTTTTCCCCAATTTCGCCTCTCTAGGCCTGGGAAAAACATCATTGGTCACTCGCAAGATTGAAACGAATGACGCAGCTCCGATAAAATAACGATTTTATCCGATATCGCCGGCAGTACAAACTTTGATGGATCCCGAATTAGAGCGAATGCTAGCGCTGGGTGTGATAGAGGAGAACCAGAATCCTTGGAGCTCTCCAGTTGTTCTGGTAAAGAAGCCTGGAAAGGTCCGGCATTGGTTTGACGCCAGGAAAGTCAACTCTGTTACGAAGAAGGATGCCTATCCGCTTCCGCAGATAGACGCACTTCTGAGTCGACTTCCTCCGGCAAACTACATAACGAGCCTGGACCTGAAAGACGCATTCTGGCAGATCCCACTAGATGCTGATTCCAGAGAGAAGACCGCTTTTACAGTACCTGGTCATCCTCTCTATCAGTACCCAGTGATGCCATTCGACCTATGGAACGCTCCACAAACGATGTGCCGCCTCATGGATAAAGTCATTCCTTTTGATCTTCGTGAGAACGTTCTCGTCTATCTAGACGATTTATTAGTTCTGTCATCAGACTTCGACACTCTTCTTACGCTGCTAGCCCGTGTAGCGGATTGTTTGAGGAAAACTGGCCTCACTATCAACGTCGAGAAGAGCAAGTTTTGCATCAAAGAGACCAAATACTCGGGATTCATTATCGGAAAGGGAGGTATGAGATCTGACCCTGACAAAATCTCTGCTATAATAATAATAATAATAATAATGTATTTATTTGGAACAGTACTATGATAACAAGATCTTTAAATGTACATTACATATAGGCATTCAACGAGGAAAAAAAACATAAAGCAAAAGACTTATATGTATAAACAAATGAAGAAATGAGTAGAATTAAAATAATGCTCAGTGAAAAGAAAATAGAAGAAAAAAAAAGAAAATTAAGAGAAAAAAAAAATTATAAATTTAGAAAAATAAAAATAAAGATAACTAAATAAAGCAATCCAATAAAAACTAAGGTGGTAAATATTTACTTAGCAAGGTCATCCAAAACGAGCTTTTATATTATATCAATTGATTTTAATTGTCTACTGAAAGTCCCTCTGGTCCTAGTAAGTTGCATATCATGTGGTAACAAATTCCATTTGCGGGCACATTGGACAAGTAGGAACGCTGCCCGTATTGGGATCTACATCGCGGTATTAGAAGATTCTTATGTCTATTCGACTGCATGAAACTCAGCTTTTCAAATAGGTATCCGGGCTGCTGGCTGAATATTAGTCGATGTAAAAACTTTAGCCTATATTGAGTTAAGTAGGCTTCTAATGGGCAACCAAGCAAAGAAGTAATATATGAGGAGATATGACTACCTCGAGATAATTTATATATAAAGCGAAGTACATCATTATAAGCCACTAGGAGTCTTCTTCGGCAGACGGAGTCAAGCGAGCAAAATATTATACAGCCATAAGTAAAGTAGGGAAGAATTAGGGATTTAACAAGCTTTTTCCGAACATGGAGTGCTAGTAGTTCTGAATTTAGCCATAGTCTTCTTAAGCAGCCATATATTTTACCCAAGGTAGCACTAATGTGGTCACAACAAGAAAACTTTGAATTGAGTTCAAAGCCCAGACTTTTAGCAGAATCAACGTAGCCAAGTCTCGTTTTATTGAGAAATATGGCTGGTAAAGAGAGAGAATCGATTTTATTCCTATAAACTGCCAGGCATGTAGATTTGTCAGGATTTAAGTCTAATTTATTACGCAAAGACCAGTTATAAATGCGTTGTAGATCATCGTTTAACCGGCATACACAGTCTTCCATTAAGCCTATGGGTCTGGTTAAGTATATCTGAACATCATCAGCATACATATGAATAGATGCATCCCTGACGGCATCAGGAAGGTCATTTATGTAAAGACTGAATAATAATGGACCCAATATAGATCCTTGAGGAACACCGCGGTGTAAGAATGCTATATCTGAGATCTTGTCATGTACTCTTACCACTTGGCTGCGCCTATTTAGAAGGCTGCAAATTAGTTTAGCTGCTGATGATGAAAAAGAGAATTGGCGAGACAGCTTTTGCAGCAAATGACGATGGTCAATAGAGTCAAACGCTTTGCTGAAATCTAGTAGTGCTAATATTGATAGATGGTCATTATGTAAAGCCTCGTGAATATCTGATGTTACTTTAAGCATCGCAGTTTCACAGCTATGATTACAGCGGAATCCTGATTGGCAGTGGGTTAAAAGACATGTGGTCTATATATTTCGTGATTTGCGAATAGAGCACCTTTTCAAATACTTTGGCAAAGAAACAGAGAAGACTAATTGGACGGTAATTACTAGGCAGAGAACTATTAGACTTTTTTGGAATGGGTATCACTAGAGCTCTTTTCCATTGGGTAGGAAACTGAAATGTCATGAGGCAGTAGTTGAAGATATGAGCAAGTATCTTAGCTATATCTGGTCCAATCAATTTAACAAAGCGGGGAGGTAGCTCATCTGGTCCCGTTGCATTAGATTTTATAGAGGACATAGTCAGTAAAACTTCTCTTTCATCAATGTTTCGAAAAGCAAAGCCATCAGAATAAAAGTCTTCAGCAGAAACATCAGTAAGTGTAGCTTGTGAAAAAGTATTAGGTGCTGATGAATTTCCTGCGAAGTAATTATTCAATGCATTTGGATCTACACATACTTTTGCGGATTCACGTCCATGCATCCCAAAACTACTTCGAATGTTTGCCCATAGTTTCTTTGGTGGTAAATTCACGTCTAGTTTACTATTAATATAAGCTTGCTTTGAATATCTTATCAGTACACTGGTTCTATTACGAACTTTCTTGTACATCCTACGAACTTCATCAGAGCGCGTAGTTTTATAGCGTCTATAAAGGAAATCACGTTCCGCCAGTAGACTGTGAATTTGAGAAGTCAACCATGGGCAACCTTTATTTTTGATATTACAAATTCGCTCTGGGACATATTTATTGTATAGATTTAAAAGTGTGACTTCAAAAGTAGCTACCTTGTTATCTACAGATACTGAGTTATATATGTTTTCCCATGTTATTTGTCGGCATTCAGATACAAGCTGTTCAAGATTTATATTTTTGAAGTCGCGATACAAGAAAGAAGTTACTCTAGGGACAGGTTTCAATTTAAGGTCTTAGGTCATGAATAGAAAATCATGATCAAATTCACTTGGTGGACTAATTTGATTATGAAATAGAACTTTGTCAATTTCGGTCGTAAGTACATGGTCGAGCTGAGATGGGTTAGCAGTATTAAAATAAGTTGGCAGGCTATTAACCATTTTTAAGTTGAGCGCTCTGTATAAGTAATGTAAATGCTCAGTAGTGTAACGAAGAGCTTGTCAGCCGACAGATATACCTACATTCACTTGTACCTGAATGTAGATACATACTGCATCCGACACCTCTTTGTTACAAAATCATATCCAGGATATGTGTGGGTGGCTGCACAGCAAATATGCCGCTAGCGATCAGCCGGCTTGGGGTGGTTCTTGCCACCCACATCCCTTCAATGCTTGTTAAGCTGTGCAAAATCGTCAACATAACTGATCAGACAGACGGACGGACAGAAAAAAAAAAGATCTAATGCAGGCTTCCTTCTCTTGGTGGAACCTGAAAGCCTAAAAAGAAGAAAATTGATTTTATTTATATGCTGCAAAAAGAAGGAGAATAGAAGACCTCAGCAACGCCGAACAAGTGTTAATTCACCCGGAGAGTTTACAACGCTGGCAAATGAGCGATTGAGAGAGAGTGAGAGAGAGCTGAAAGGGGTCTCTGATGTTGTTGAGACTCCGGCTTTGGGTAATGTTGGGCCCAATCGCCCCCATCCACCCTGGCTAAGCCTCCAAAGCCGTTTCGAAATGCTCAGCCCCATCTGTACTTGTTTCACATCTATCGCCGTGTGTGTGTGGAAAAGACCTCCCTCCTGTCCGCGACCATCCCCTTTATGGGACTACTCACTCCATCGCGCTGAATTCGTTACCCACCTGTAAATAAAAGAAGAAAGCAATTTGAAGAAGGGCGGCCAAAGGTGACCAAGCTAAATCACCCAAAAGAAGAAGGAAAGCGTATCAAGAAACTCAAAATTTCATTAAGTCCAAATCAAAATATGAATCACTTACGAGGGAGGAAACCCGATCACAAAAAGACCAACATGGTATATATAAAAAAAACTAAAGGAAACAAAGTCTCCGGTTAAGATTAATCTAGATCTGAATCCTTACGACTAGCCCTAATAAGCGCTTTCCTATTATGTGACTTATCGAACCCTGTGATCGACGCCTAACCTTAGATGTACACTAAATGATTTTAACACTGTAAAGTTAGGAACAAAAGAACGCAAAGCAAATAATAATACTTAGAGAAAATTCGAACTAACCTTGTGGTCCGCTTTGGACTTACATAACACCTGATTTAATCATATTCGGGGTTTCCTCCTTTACCAAAAGGGTTGGACACTGGTTTTGCAACTATCTGCTAGCTGCTTCAGGACTATGTTGAAGTCCGAGTTCACCTCCTCGCTTACCTGTTCCTTCGGATATGTAAGAGCGAAATGTTTTACCGTAGTTTCTGCCAGAAGGATACTTCCTCGCCGGTAGAAGTCCAACTTGCCGTCACGCAGGAAAAATTTTCAAAATGATCTTTGTTACGTGCAAGGAAACTTTTCCTCAAATTTTCTCTCAGGTTCGCCACTATTATGGTATATAAGACTCACCGTCGCGCACAGGTAAATATTTCAAATAATGCAAATTATATGTGCACAAGCATTAATACTAAAATTTTCTTTCAGTTCACCAGTAGAAGGATCTTTAGGAAAATCACTGTCGCACAGGTAAATATTCCATTTAATTCAAATTATGAGTGCACAGCAATAATAAACCAAAATTTTCTTTTCAGTTCACCAATCGAAAGAAATACAAGAAAATCACTGTCGCAGGTAAATATTCTAATTACTGCAAATTACGACTGCACAGAATGAATCAATCAAAATTTTCTTTTCAGTTCACTAATAGGAAGATCTACATAAAAAAAATCACTGTCACAGGTAAATATTCTAATTAATACAATTTAAGACTGCGCAACATTAATTCTAAAATTTCCTTTCAGTTCACTATTAGAAAGATCTACATGAAAAAAATCACTGGCGCACAGGTAAATACTTCAATTAATAAAATTTCTTGAATGCGCAACCTTAATAACAACATTTTCTTTCAGTTCACTGTTAGAAAGATCTATATGAAAAAAATCACTGGCGCACAGGTAAATAATTCAAATACTAAAACTTATAAATGCGCAGTAATACTAAAATTTTCTTTCAGTTCACTATTGGAAAGATCTTTAGGAAAAATCACGATTGCACAGGTAAATATTCTAATTAACACAATTTATGAATGTGTAACATTAATAACAAATTTTTCTTTCAATTCACTATTAGAAATATTATTAGAAAGATCTTTAGGAAAACCACGGTCGCACAGGTAAGTAATCTAATTAACACAATTTGTGAATGTGCAACATTAATACTAAAATTTTTCTTTCAGTTCACTATAAGAAATATCTATAGGAAAATCACGGTCGCACAGGAAAATAATTTAACTAATATCATTTGTGAATGTGCAACATTAATAATAAAATTTTTCTTTCAGTTCACTATAAGAAATATCAATAGGAAAATCACGGTTGCACAGGTAAGTAATCCAATCAATAACATTCATGAATAAAAAAAAATCACTGTCGCACAGGTAAGTTATCCAATTAATAAAACTTAAAAATGTGCAGCATTAACACCAAAATTTTCTTTCAGTTCGCTATGAGAAAGATCTGTAGGAAAAATCACTGTTGCACAGGTAAATGTTCTAATTAACAAAATTCACGACCAGAATGAATAAACTAAAAATTTTCTTTCAGTTCACTAATAGAAAGATCTACATGGAAAATCACGGTCGCACAGGTATATCTTCCAATTAATAAAATTTTCGACCAGAATGAATAAACTCAACTTTTCCTTTCCGTTTACCAAACGCAAAAAAAAAACAAACTCTACAGACTAATTTTTAAATAAAGAGGAATCACGACTGAATTTTTCTGCGACCGTTCTCGTTCAAAGCCAAAAGACAACTCCTCGACTACATGCAGTCTACCTACATTGCCAACGTTCTTCTCAGAATTTTTTTGTTCTTTTTTCAAGCCTGCTGCAACACATTGCATGATGGCATCACGCGATCTGTTACAGCTAGGCGAATTGCCGTTTTCGTCGCTTTGATGTGGTTGACTAGCGGTAAGTTTTAAACGAAAAATTGTATTTTGTGATCATTTTGCACATTTTAGAATTTTTCGACTGAAAATATTCTGCTGTTGTTGTTGTTTATTTTAGACCTGGACTTTTATGCGCGTATGTATGGATATGTTTTTTTTCAGGAATTTTTTTTTTTTAATATGAAGAAGAAGCATAGGGCTACTTCTTGTAAATATACATATATAGATTTTATCTTCTATTTTTCCAGGAATTTTTTGTACTATGGAGAAGTAGCATATGGCTACTTCTTGAAAATATATAAATTTTATCTTTTCAGGAATTTTCTAATATGAAGAAGTAGCATAGGGCTACTTCTTGAAAATATATAAATTTTAACTTTTCAGGAATTTTCTAATATGGAGAAGTAGCATAGGGCTACTTCTTGAAAATAAATAAATTTTAACTTTTCAGGAATTTTTTCATCGGGAGAAGTAGCATAGGGCTACTTCTCGGAAATAACTAAATTTTATTAAATTATATACTCTGGGAAATCATGGGGTTTTCTCTGCAGACGTAGAGAAGCCAAACAAAAGTAGCGTAAGGGGGTATACGCTACAGTAGTAGTACAAGAACTAAGATTATTTACATTCATATCACCGCAAACGACTACATTATCACTTTTTAGGATCTGCTGTAACATTGAGTCTTTGAAACGCATGGCAGTCTCATCATTAAAAACATTTGGCGGACAATAGCTGCTAATTAGGAGACATCTTTCGAAACCGGAGTCAATCTCAACACTTAAGAATTCCAATTTATCTTCTGCAGCAGAAGATTGTGTTACCGTCGGAGTTAAGGAATTATGAACATAGATCGCAACGCCTCCCCCAATTCTGCCAACACGATCATTTCGTAATACAGTGTAACCTGGCAAAGATATCGATTGTGAGGCTAGATCGCTAGTAAGCCAGGTCTCACATACTAATAATGCATGGACAGTAGTACCGGAGAAAATTTCCTGCAGCAGACCGATCTTATTTCTAAGACTTCTTGCATTGAAACAGCATATGTTAAACCCATTCGCGCGAGAACTGAAGATATTAAAAATTATTCTTACTTTCACCAATGGAGAGATACTATCGCCCATTATTTCTAATGTACGAAGACCAGAAGAACTTTAGCAGACGTGAGTATAGATCATCAGTTTCAGTGACCATTTTGCGGATGACACAAGCATTACAAAGATTTAATAAAAAGAGATAAAAAAAGAATAAAGAAGAGATAGAAAAAGATAAGCAAAAAAAAAAACAAAAACATATCATGGTTCCTATTTCGCATTACTACTACCAGCTCCTTCAGAGTCCGCTTCAGCGATGATTGTCTGCAGAGCATCCAGTGTTGTAACTTTGATTGGTGTCTCCTCTTTTTTTACACGAACAAAGACTTCACCATTACGAGTAAAAGCTGCGTGTAAGTGACCCTCTCTGTTAGATTTTAAGGCATTTCGCAGAATTTTATAGTTACATTGTGTGAGGCTTTCGAACACATTGATCTTATTATCGGAGAGAAATCCGCAGTCTATACTACTCAGCGTGACGGTGCCGGACCTCTTAAATTTGTAAATAAACTCCCTTTGATTAGCATGGGTAGGAAACTTTACAACAATTGGTACGATCGAACCACTCTTATTTTGTTTGAGAGCTGATGGCCTTGGTCTAAATACTGTCACATTAGCTGCGAGTATATAATCTACTTTAGCAGAAACTTGATTCAGTATTTGCCTTGGGTTTTCATTCTGGACATGAGGAATACCGATAATAATAACATCAGTGCATCTGCTAATGCGACGAATATCATTCATTTCATGACGAGTTTCAGCGAGCTCTACTTTCATCCGTTCCACTTCATCAGTCTAGTTAGCTCTGCCTGTGTTGATGTCACTAAAGCATCAATTTTGTGGGAGATGCGCTCCTCAAATTCTTCTAGCTTTTCAGAAAATGCTGCCGTTAAATTTTTTACGAGCCTTCTCTCGAGCAATTCCATGCAATCAGCGGAGCAAATGGAACTAGACCTGCCTGTTGTAAGAGATCCATTTTCATTATTTTGGCTCTTATGACTCTTAGATGCCCCCCGTGTTAGTATTGGAGTATTTGTATCATGCACAGTTACCTTCGAATTTGATTTAGAGTTTGCGGATTTGCTCATGATGAGAGACTTTTTTTTCACTTTTACACTTAATATAAAAGGAATCAATTCAAGTTTTTCTAATATTTTTGCGGAAACAATGTTTTATGTTGAATCACTATTGCACTAAAATTGGAAAAGAAAACTCGCGGAATAAAACAAACTATGAAGGAGCTTTTCAAAACAGTCAGTTTCCACAAAGCAACTGGTTTCTCTCCTTATCGAACGCTCTTCGGTCAACAAATGATTGAACATGGCAGCTCCTATTCCATCTTGAGGAGCCTTGGATCTAATAATGAGCCGGTGAGAGTAGATGCTGAGGACAAACTGAGATTGATCCGTGCGAGAGTGCAGGAAAATTTACAACATGCATTCGAACAGGGTTCAAGAGCCTACAATCTCAGGGCGAAACCTGTCGATTTCAAAGTGGGTCAAGAGGTATTTAGACGGAATTTTGCCCAAAGCAACTTCCAACAGCAGACTAGTGCTAAACTGGGACGGAAATTTGTCAAATTTCGGGTTAAAGCCATGAAAGGAAACTCCCTATACGAGCTTGAAGATCTGCAGGGGAAACTTTTAGGAGTCTATCACGCCAAAGATATCAGGCAGTGATCATCAGTCTAGAAACGTCGTCTATCTATTGTCACGTTTATGCCTGGTAGCCCTAAGAAGGCATCCAGCCAACTTCACTGGTAAACTATAGGATATCGCTAAGCCCTCCTATTGCCCCGTCAATGGTGGGTGATATACCTGTTGGAATCCATTCCTGTATAAGGCTGTCAGCATGTCACTACTTCGACGACGCCTTGGAGACACACCCTTGAACAATCGCCAGTCGGAGATCAGGGTGAGATGTTCCGCCGGGAAAGCTTTAGGTTGCTGATCGCAGGGCTTCCTCAGCATCTCGGTGAGGGAAGGCAGAGAGATATCGACCAGCTGGATTTTTTGGGTTACCAGCTTGTCGATGTGACTTTGGCTTCACACACGGAGAGGGATGTCGAGGTCTGATCAAAGACTGACGAGACTTCAGGGATGTGTCCTCGATGCGTCATCGGTCAAGTAGAGTCCGAGTGATGAGGAATACGCATTGGGTCGTGGGTAGAGACACACATTGAGCACCCGCAGCGATGAGGCCTATGTTTAAGACCGGCTAGCTCAGTCGGCCATTTTTCAGCGTTGTCTGAACCATGGGTGGCGCAGACCACTCTGCCCTGTTATGGTCGTGGCGTATTGCATATAGCAATATGCTACACAAAGTACTGAAGCGAGCGTGTAAGCCGGCTGCGGTTGAGCGGAAAGCTTGAACGCACCTCGACCGAGAGAATTGCGTTTCCTCAAGCTCGGTGTGACATGCGATAAGAAAAAAGGGAAGAAGAAGAACTTTTTTAGAGGAGACGAGTTCCGTCAAGTATGCGATCTAGAGTTTTTTTTAAAAAGGAAGAAAAGGAAAGAGAAGTTCTTGGTTAAAGGTGAACAAAAAGAAGCAAAGGCTGACTAAAATCAAAAAGTAGCAGTGGCATCGGTACGAAATCATCTGAGTTTTTTGAGGATATTTTGAGGAATCAAGGAGCGCAGACAAAAATAGAAATAGAAATCGCACGGGTGTGGTGGAAATAGAAAATTTTCAAGTTTTATAAAGTTCGAGCTTGATTGAAATTAAAATCGGGGCTTCCTCGACATTCTAAACAAGGAGGAGAAGACGCCGGATTCTGGCATAAGTTATAACAAAGGCACTGTAATCGCGTGATGTTCCTGAGCGCAAATTGGCTGATCTAATGTTGAGATGATTTACTAGCATGGTCAACTAGGATCTAGTTCGAGGGTGATCTGCGAAATACAGATTAGTTGAGATGATCATTATTAACAAATAGGAGTATCAAGGAATACAATAGATTCGTCTCGTAAGAAAAGGAAAAAGAGCAAAAGAACCAAGTTGTTAAGTCCCAATGTGGGCTTAGCATAAAAAAGGGGGCAGGTGCCGGTTTCGAAATGATAAGACAGGATGTTTTTTCAAATGACAAAAATTCACTATTTATTTTATCACAAAACCTTAACCTAGAAAATTCAGTTCAATTAATTCACTTGTTTTTTAATATTAGATAACAAAAAATTGGCTAAAACGTACTAATTCTAAGTGTTTAAGAAATCCAATTGTGTGACGTATTGTAAACCTCCACTGGTTATTATTTCTTAATCTGTAATAAACATAAAAACATAAAACATAAAACATTTATTTATTTGAGTGCCCGTGCCAAAGGCACGCCAAGCGCCGGCACATCATAGCGAGATACATAATAGATACATTATTAGTAAACCAACTTAAAGAAATTATAGAGATATGTAGTACATGTCATTTTATAGCGAAAGGAAGGAAAAATTGTTAGAAGGGAAAAATTTGTAGATGAAGTACAGGACCAAGACGAGGTGGGAATCGAACCCACGACCCCTGGGTTGATAGTCAGCGCGCTTACCAACTGAGCTACCGAGGCCTCAATAAAAAGAAATAATTATTAGTTTTTGAATAACCGAGGTTTGGTTGGTAGAATGAGCGTCAATGAACTGCTCAGACTAATTGTAGCTGGGTTCAGAAAACTCCCAGAATATGGTGCTAAAATATTATTATGTTTATATAAAAATATTAGTATAAATGGGAGTCAGAAATACTTCCCTTGGTTTTGTTAATCAAGACTTAATTTTGGTTTCAGAGCCACCGATCTGTCTTGTCGCTTGGTCAAATGGCAAGTGATTTTATATTTCCAATCGTTCGCTATTTATAGGCAGAAACACAATAGAAATTGTGTCTGCCGGTGGCGTTGCCAATGACGCCCGCGTCTTTGCGTGAATTTTTACGTATTTGGTCCCCAAATGGCGTCATCGTGTGAATTTTCATGCATTTGGTCCAAGAATTATCCATCTTGGCCCAAAGATGGCGTCATCATAATTTTAATCAGAATATTTTGCTATGTTATGGGCCACCATTTTGATTATGTCAAATTGTTGGTGGCAGCTGATGGAGACTGGTAAGTGTTTATTTTGATTTTTGATTTGTTTTTAATTTTGTTAGTGATTTGTTTTTTCTTTAATTTTAGGTGTTGGCGAAATGACTGTGGCGCGGGATTTGGATGTATTTGATGTGTAAGTGTTGTCTTTTGGTAAAATCTCAGATTGTTTAAATTTTTAAATGATCTGAGATTTTACCATTTGTTGATTTTTATAAATGCCCGTATTTGGTTTTCTTTTTAGCTTCTGCTGGTCACTTCGTGGGATTGTTTATACATCGCGGGAATTATTGGAATCATTGTAAGTGAGTGAGTAGTTAGTGTTTTAGTTTTAATTTTTGAAAATTGTTCCGCGACGGAACACAAGTAGACCTAATTGTCATAGTTTCTTATAGTATTGAACTAAAGAGTTTTTCTAAGAAGGTATCCTAAAATAACAATAATTTTTATAGGTTAGTTTCTATATTATTGATTTATGGAATTTAATGATTACAATGATTTAAGACAAAGGAGCATCTAATGAGAGTTGCTTGGAGGTTCGAAAACTTTAGTTCCATGGTAGCTCGCGTCATTACTCAGCGGTTCGTTCATACACAAACTATAATGTAAACTAAATATTTATCCCGAAGCTCAATGGTTCATCCAAGGAGGCGCCTCTTCGGTGGACAGCACTAAGAACGTAAGTGATTGTCTATATATATATTCTTCCATGTTGTTATAAGTTGTGTATGCTTAATTATAGTTACATATTCTCAATAATACTATTGCACAAACGCGTTATCATTTCTTCGCGTTCACTTAGTCGTGTTAATGTTGAGACATTCCTTAACTTCCAGTCAGACAAGCATGGTAGTAAAACATTTAAAAGAGAAAGATTCGAAAAAACCGCGAATAATTGGCAAATCTATTATCATTGAATCTTGAATATTCTTTGAATTTGGAAATTTTTGAAACTTAAAATTCGGTGAACCGAGTTATGAAACCGACTATACGAGAGAACAAAAAGGAAATCATTGTTATTGGAATTCTCTCAGCTTTATTGGAGTAATATTTAACGTGTTATATTTATCATTCCGTATCGTAATTCCGGCAGTAATGACTTCCCTGTAAGAAGATTACCTTCTAGTATTTTATTTTGCATTTACGTCGTTCTAAGAGCTTATGTATACTAATGTCAAATGTTAACTTGAAGAAAGATTATAACGTTATGGAGAAGTGAAGTAATTGTTTTTCTCTTCCGCTCCCGGAGTATCCTCCTGCCATGAAGGTTGACTAGGTCCGCTCTCGTTTTCTCCTTTACAGGTCAATTAGGGACACTGTGAACTATCTGTCCTCAGTGTCAAATGGGTGGTTGGGGCATGCAGTAAGGCCGAAACATCTGCGCCTTCGAGGAGGTAAGTGACGTAAGTGTCCCTTCAGGACCGAATGTGTGCCGGCTTTTGTTTAGTAGGCACGAATTTTTTTTGATTATGGCTGACGGCAGCGGCAGGTTTTTCGTGGAACCTCCCCACACTCTCCGCCAATGAGCCGAGGCGAGCTAGCGTGCCGCCCTGCAGTTAACGCTGTCCGTCGAGTGATCTGTCAGCTCATGCTGACAGTCTTGACTTTACGTCCGATGTCAATCACTCAACATAGTTCCATAACACTCGTCCGTCTACTTATACAAGGGCATAAATATTGTTCAACCTTAAAAATACATTGTATTAACATCCTTCGTTTCATTTTAATGAACTTATCTCCGTTAAATAATCATTATAGCGCAAGAGATTTATAACGTTGTC
The DNA here is from genome assembly GCA_963930735.1 of Dioctria linearis. Classification (NCBI taxonomy): domain Eukaryota; kingdom Metazoa; phylum Arthropoda; class Insecta; order Diptera; family Asilidae; genus Dioctria; species Dioctria linearis. Next base: position 165,574,245 of record OZ005741.1, on the reverse strand, counting down.
GAAAATAAAAACAACTAAGATAAATACAAATCTTAATGCAATTGAGACGTTTTTCTTTGATAACGTTAAACTGTATCATATTTTATAAATTAGTAGATGGTTATATCTCTTTATATATGAGTTGAAGTCCACTACCGGAATTACCGAAGAAATAGTTGTATCAGCTTGAAGACAAATCATCAATAAAGCTACAGAAGGATCTACACACAAGCTAGACACTTTCCTTCTAACACCCAAGTGCTTCAAATCTTCTTATTGAAAGAAGAAATCTTTAAACAATCCTGCAAGACACAACCTTGAGGAAAGAAGCCTTGAAGAAATTGTGTGCCAAAAAGACACTCATCCTTCAAGACTTACTTTGAAGAAAGAAGCCGTTAAACAATCATGTGTCAAAACGACACGTCTCAAATCCTTCAATGTCCACTTTTGAAGAAAGAAGCCTTAAAAAAGTAGGGTGTTAAAAAGACTAGACGTCTAAATCCCACAAGGCTACCCTGGCAGAACGAAAACTTATCGTTCAAGTACCACATACTCCAGCAGAACACCTAAAGACTCTCAGACTAAACAGCATCATGAACACTGTCTGGCACCGCACCTAAACTCCATTATCTTATTCCACAGGAGACCTCACTGTTCTCCAATGGAACGTCTGCGGCGACTACAACAACCTAGGTAGCCTTCACTTCCTGGTTGGCGATTTCTCTCCGTCTATCCTGGCTATCCAGGAAACGCACCTCCCAAGCTGAGCCCGACCTGCACGTCTCTCCATTACACCCTTCCTGGCAAATCACCGCACCTCTCGCAGTGGCGTAGTTGGGGTGTTTGTCAGAGACATCCCCGCCACCGAGCTCCCATTTAACTAACTCCACACTTACGGCCGTTGCTGTCAGAATCCCGAATAACCCCATATCAACGTAGACTCGGTCTATCTGAGTGCTAAGGACACAGTCGCGGAAAGCGCTCTGCGGTTTTTAATGGACCAGGTCCCGGATCCGGTGCTCCTGCTGAGGAACTTGGGATCTCCTAGAGGTGTCAATAGAGGCAGGACTATTGCGGGTGGCTGGATGACTCTAGCCTTGTTATTTTAAATGACAGCAGCCCTATTATCCTCAATTCCCGCAACACCCTCACACAAATAGATTTTTCGACTGTCGACTCAACTCATCTCAGTGCCAGAGCTTCATTATCAAATCTATACAGACAATATAATATGCTACGCATCTGGCAATCCACCATTCGTGAGTTCCATTCTCACTCATGCACTGAGGAAAATATCAGACTGGTCTGAAATTAATGGTGCTAAGGTTATCATGAGCAAATTAGAAGCTCTCCATGTCTGCAGAAGACGGAGGTGCCGAGAAGTTGAATTGTCTTACGGTACGGCTTCTCCCGTTGCGAAACACCCTCAAATCTGTTGGGTCTGGACAGGTCCAAAACCTCATATTGGAGTAGACACACCAATATGGTGGTAGAAGAAGTCAATAAACACAAAAATCTCCTCAGGGTCATTTTTAAAAGAAACACGGGCCCCCCGCTACGAACGGCCACCCAGAAAGTCACAAAGCTGATCATGGGAAGGGTTGATTATGTACCCATTGTCTATGGGTTCTCTACTAAACTTAAGGCTACCAAAATACAGAAGGCTATCAATCAACACTTCAACCAGATAAACCGGATAAAATTGATTGCAGACTTTGCTAAGGACTGAATACACAAAGTAAGCAAGAGTACAAAGGTCTGAAGAGTAATGAAAATTCGGTTCTATCACACCAAGAGGCGCATACATTGCGCCGAGATATTATTATCCACCAAAAATTGAGTAAACTGAATTGAAAAAATGAAGCATGTGTATTATAAGCGTAAGTAACTTTTCACGTCGCAGCCCCATATGATTCCTATTAAAGAACACTGATAGGACATTTATTTAAAAACAAAAGTATTGCTTTCGACCACGGACAAGTACAACATATGTGCCGCACCCAAAAGCCGCCCAAATAATTAAATGCACGGAAAATTAAATGCTCGTCTGAGAACGACACGGGCATCCAATAATGAGATCCTGTTCTGAGGACAATCTAATGTCTGTCGCGAATGGGTTATTAAGAGCAGAACAAGCAGGAAAGCACTCGGATTTGGAGCAACATGTCTGATGGCGATATGTGTTTTGTACGGCGACCGGAAAACGTATAGCAGAACCCAAGAAATGATGCTGTCTTAACCTAACTCTATGGGAATATTATCTCTAGTGCTCAGTTTTTGATATCTTAGGCAACCGGATAGTAGCTAAAGTTCCTACATTAAGATTTAAAGAGTCTGTATCCAGGTCACAATTAGATTTAGATTTTAACAACTGTGTGTGCCTACGGAGTGTGCCTTTACGTTAATATCAATTTTACACTTTTAATTAGAATCCAGTAGTATATTGGAACTTCCTGGAGGCGCCTCTACGATGGATCCACAGCATTAATTCCATGTAAGTGTTCCGTTTGTTTTCTTTTTGGCAATTTATTAGAATATATATAACCTATACCTGTTAGCATTTTAAAATTTTGTTTGGCATACACACATAGTACTGTGAAGTTCATTTAAGTATACATGACATACTTCTTAAAATTTTGGAGAAGAAATTTTTGTTTAGCATAAACCAGCATAAGGTTCAAGATTAGTTAAGTGTATAAAGTATAAATTTTTCTCTTGTTGCTCTTTAAGAAGAATTCCTTTTTATGTAGATAATCAATAAGGGTGGAATTTTTTTGTATAGAATGTAGCCTTTTTCATACGTTAAGAACACTCCCTGGCTGGCTCAATGCCTACACCACCGTGATGTTTTCAGACTGCTTGTCAGCAATCAATCAAAGCGATCACAAACACTAAAAATAAGAACACTCTGTCATCTAGCGTACAAAGCGGCTCAAGTGAATTCCTTGCTAGTCACCACAACTCCATTAACCATCCAAATATGCTTGATCTGCCCAGACGATCAATGATCGAAACGGCCAGAATTAGTCTGGGGCACTTCCTGGCCATAAAACAACACCATCTGCGAGGGCGCTCCGCTCACTGCGCAGCATATTTTTCACGAGTGTGAGGAACTACTTAGACTACTCTATACTCTACGAACGAGGCATAACGACAGGACAAACTGAACTCTTGAAGAGAGAAGCTAAGAATGGACTAATCCCTGCCCTCAAACAATAACGAAATCCCAGCTACCTCCATAATTAATTCTCAACTTTAATATGTGAATGGGTTTAGCATAAGTATAGCATGTTTTAATATATTAGGGATAAACATCATGATTAAAGGGAAATTGAAGTACAATACTCTTAAGCTTTTGGAATTCCCACTAGAATAAGTATATTACTGAAATTTAGCTAGTTAAGTTAAAACAGATTAGTCATAGCCTAATTCTAAAAAAAATTAGCTCCTTATTTAAGCAAAATGAATTACTTTATTTAAAAGGAAAATTGTTAATTTATAGGACCCCTAGCCTAAAGAAGGCTTTATTTAAGTCTTCACAAAGGAAACTACTTGTACATACTATGAAATACGAAGCTCAAAAAATTGTATGTATTGTAGAATTGTTAAATTGGCGCTACGCTAGAATTAATCATAAAAAAGTCAAAATCGAAATATCAGATTCTTGAAATCTTAACTTAATGTACTCTCATACGCATTATATAACCTAATACTTGAACTACTAGGGCTATAGGATTATATTATAACGCAGGATAGATTTAATAAATAATAAAAATGAACTGTATCTAATAATACTTGATTGAGGCACACGAACTTATTATATACACTTGATACTAGAACATCAAAACTATCCTAAAATAACTCATGTAGCATAATCAAGTTGTAAGTAAACATTACAAATTCAGCCTTCCTAGTGTAATTGGACCATCTGGATCCGATAAAGAAACCGTGCGTAAGCACAGGCAAATTATAAACCACTATTTAACCTGGAAAATAAGCAAAACTTTAGTAAAAAGAATTAAAATTGTGAAAAACAACTGAATACTTAGTTAACGCCTGGCCAGACCTCCAGATTGGGACACTTGCCTGGTATTGTTAAAATGTTCGCTTTACGTGCCTTTGGCACGGGCACTCCGAATAAATAAACGTTTTTGTTTAAATGATGTCTCTTACCTTAGATATTCGCCGAATGCAAGCGAATCAAATTCAACATTATGTGATTTGCCTTCTGCTAGTAATGCGTTAACAAAAATATTTAGTTCATCTGTAGGAACATTTGCTTCAATGCACCGATAATTCTTATCAGTATCTCAAGAAATAAGAAGCTGAAAAACATGGATAAACGTATCATTTAAAAAAAAAATAATTATGCAAAACTATCATAAATACTAAATTTTTAATGCTAGTTTGTGAAAATATTAAGAAAAACAAAATTAAAGTTGTAAAAATTGAATAAGAACAAATGAGCAAAGTTTGAAAAAAATCGGAGCATAAACATAAACATTTATTTATTTGAGTACCCCTGCCAAAGGCACGCACAGCGCTGGGTACATCTTAGAAAGTTACATAGTAGATTTACATATTAGCAAAACAAATAATAAAACAACGCGAATAACATTAGACTTAATATATAGTACAGTACAAAATATAGAATATAAAAATATAACAATATAGAAGTAGTAGTTTAGTGTACAGCATAGTCCAGTGCAAAATGCATCCGGCAATTAGACCTGCATAGCATAAAAAATAAAATAAGGCAAGGTAAAGGTGTAGCACAGATAGCTGAAGCTTCTGAATGATGGATATCTGGTAAACAGTCCCAGCCTGGGACCGGAGGATGTGAGGCAACTGAAGTATAAATTAAGGAAAACTGGAGACACAGCGATTATTGATAGGATAGAAGGCCGAAGGCCATTAGATAGCTGCTGTCAGGAAATCTAGAGCTTCAGATTTAAATGAATTTAGTGAGGCACTGCGTCTAGCCTCATCAGACATTCGGTTCCAATATACGGCTCCACTCAGGAACACAGTTTTCCCACCAAACTGCGTGCGTACCCTGGGAAGGACAATTCTGTGATTGTTGCGGGTGCTCCAAGTGAAACGTCTGGTAATGTAGTTTGGTAGTAGACCGTGTCTGGCCTTGAATATCAACTTTAGGGTGTTAAATTCGTACATGTTAGCAAGTGGACAAGGGAGAAGCATCTCAAGAAACTGTAGGGGAACATGTGAACCTCGCTTGAAACCAAAGACATATCTAGCGCAGGCCTTGAACGCACGGATTAATTTAGACAGATTACCGATGGAGATTGGGAAAAGGACTACATCAGCGTAGAAAAAAAGCGGTAGAATCAGAGCCGAGAAGAGCCTTGTGCGGGTGAGCAGATCAATATGCTGGGAAGCAGCATAGAGCGAACGCAAACTATAGTATACCCTAGAACAAATTTTGTTTATCTGAGGCTCCCAGGTGAGGCCTGAGACCATGAGAAGGCCGAGATTTAAGATCGGCTTGGTTGAGAGTGTAATGGTATGGCCTAGAAGATGAATATTTGGAAGATCAAACGATAAGTTAGTGATGTTTCTGAGACGAATTGAATATACGATGGCCTGAGTCTTGGAGGGATTGAGGGACAGACTGTTGTTAGCAGACCACTCCGCAATCCCGGCCAGAGTTGAGTTAATAGTTTCCGCAGCCTCGCTAATATTGTCTCCAGGTGCACCAGAGTATATCTGGAGATCATCTGCATATATGTGGAAACGCACTCTGTTCAGAACTGTACAGACATCGTCTATGAAGAGCGAAAACAAGATTGGGGCCAGCACCGCTCCCTGTGGCACTCCATCTGATACCGATCGCATCGCAGAGTAAGAGTCATTGCACTTTACCATGAATTGCCTTTGCATTAGATAGCATTTGATCAATGCACACGCTGATGTAGAGAACGCAAAACGTGTGCGTAGCTTGTCAATCAGTAGAGTGTGTGGAACTGAATCGAAAGCCTTGCTGTAGTCTAGCAGCACATGAATGACGCAGTTACCTTTGTCGCAGAGATCACGGATGTCTGTGGCAACCTCCAGCAGAGCGGTGCTGGTTGAATGATGTCGCCTAAATTCAGATTGTCGGTCTGACATTAGATTGTTAGTGTCCACATGTGTAGAGATTTGATCCGCTATCAGTGTCTCAAGGACTTTCGATAAATAAAGTGTTTAAGTTTGAGCTAAAAGATTTCATTCTTTATTTTAACAATTACCATAAATAATAATAATTAAAATAGCTGATTAAGCTCTTATTCAAATAGAATAGAATAAAATTGCTTGCAGCTAGAAGCAGGTATAATAACATGACTTCGAGACAATTTATGTTTTTCCCAACGTTATCTACAAATTTATATTTTGATGTTATTTATTGTCGTTTTCGTTTGAACATCAGTTTCGCTCTGGAGGCAACCTAAGTGCTGTCAAAGCGTTCGTTTGAAGCAAAAATGACGTCACGAGTTGCCTCTGGTGGCAACCCAAAAAGCATCAGTTTCACTCTGAAAATTTACTCGGGTACACTATGAGTTCACTCACACAAACAAAGTCTAGTTGTGATTTGATATTTTTTAATTAACTTTAAGTCAACAATTTTTATTAAGACCACTACTATTATTATATTATCCTCAAAATTATTCGCAAACAAATTACCAACCAGTTTTCGCAAAAAGTTGATAGTACTTTGACGTTGGTATACATACGCAAGCGAACTTTTTCAGGGGCACTCTGAAACCGTTCGATTGAACGGGGTTGCCTCAACGAGGTAATAACTAAAGGAGATGCAATCATATGTACGATGCCTGTACATGAGCGTACTCAAAATTGCCCTGCATTTGTGTATGTTTCATTCCGCCATTTTTGGTCTTCGCTGTCAGATCCATACTTAGGTTTGGTTTGATTTAGGCTTGGCGCATTGACGCAGGAAAACTCATAAAATAACCGTAGGGGCACGAAACAAATATTACTCAAAAACTTTTTATCACGTAAGTTTTCTACTTAATTATTAACTTTTTTATGTTCGTGTTTGCAAATTCAGTAAATACTTTTAAGTATGTGAAAATAAAAGCGATTGTACAATTGTGTACAGGTTACAAATTTTACGGCGCTTATGTACAAACAATATCAGTGTCAATGGGTTAGAAATGGGTACGTGATATTTTCTCATTTGCATCTCCTTTAGTTCTTACCTCGTTGGTGCTGCATGATATTGAACATAAAGTAAAGGCTTTAAAGTAAAGCAAGCATGACATATGTATGTATGTACATCTGTGCAATGTTATGTACGATATGTGTCTCGTTTATGGAGAATGATATACATCTCGTTTATGGAGAATGATATGTATCTCGTTTATGGAGGATGATATGCATGTAACAAATTTCCCCCTTTTAAAAAAAATTTCTTATTCTTGGAAGAGGAATAATGCATTAGAATATGGTTCAATCGTTTTATAATTTCAACAAATTGATGATTTTATATGTATGTATATACATGATGCCGAGTGTCAGTATAAGTAATCTTACATTTCTTGACTTATCTCATGATTAATTAATTACAAATATGTTTGTTTTTTTTTTTTTAATTATTAGTTTTGCTTACGTATTTTTATTCCTAATATATGTACCTATATATATGTCTGTTGTAAAGCAATGAAAGAATAATATCTTTCAACTTAACTTGTAACAGATAATGTTACATGCCTTAACCATGCATTGTAGAGCCATGACCACAAACAAGAAAAATAAACAGAAATCAGAACGATAAACGAAAAGAAAAACAAAACAAACAAAGTTTGCTCGACCTTAAGAGGAATTTGCAACATACGCAAATTTCGCTTTGCAAGCAAAAACGTTCAATTATGAAAACATAAATGTATCTGAGGTCATCGCTCTACCAAACCAATAAGAAGTGATTCATTATGAAGTTCAGTGATCAGAATTGTTGACACTGCAACTATGATCAATGAATTCGATTATTGCTTCAATTATTGCAATTCTGCAATAACTCCCCCCTTTAGAATTATTAGACACATTGTTTAGTATGTAAGAAAATTGTATAAATAACCAGTGCCTGATCAATAAAAATCAGAATTAATTTGACTATCGAAAGGTGTTTATTATTTCTCGCAATAACATCGGCATACTCTGCCATCCTATTGAACAGCGGCATACTCTGCCTCAATACATAGTAAACATCGGCATACTCTGCCATTCTATTGAACAGCGGCATACTCTGCCTCACAACATCGGTATACTCTGCCATCCCATCTCTGAAGCGGCATATTCTGTCTTAATAAAACCACAGCGGCTTCTCAAGCCACCAAAAAGTAAGTGTAAAAACAATCATATTATTACAACTGGCATCAATAACAATAAAATTACTACAATGTATACATATTTTTATATTTCTTCTTTTTTTTTTTAATTTAATTTAAATTTTAGAGAGACACATATACATTTATCGTTATATCTTTTTGACTTTATATAGGTGTGTGGCCCCATACGCCATTTATAGTAATATATGTGTATACATAGGTTTTCATTACCTTTTAAAATTTTATTTTTTTTTTTTATCCATTTACAGTAATATATGTGTATACATATGTTTTCATTACCTTTTAAAAATTTGATTTTTTTTTGTCTTCTTTTTTACTTAAAAAAAAAATTGTTTATATGTGTTGATACATACCTTTTTCTTTTTATTGACAAATTTGCTATAGGTATGTGTTTATACAAAATTTTTCTTTTTCTTACAAATTTCTTATATGTATATATATATATATATGTTTTCACTTATTTACTTAAAAATTCTTTATATGTTAAAGCTTAGATTTATCTATAAATAGGTATGCAATTTTTATTTCTACTATATATACATATGTGTTTATACTTAATCTACTATCCACATCTTCGATCTTGTTTACATATTTTATATTAAAACAGTTAAACTACCTGTAGATGACGGGTACGTGTAATTGGATGAATTAATGATGTTGGAAGTGGAGGTGGTGGAGGAGGTGATCTTGCTTTTGAATTTAGTTTGTTATTTGCCTGTGCAGGCTAGGTACCACGATGTTTGATTGCATCTTGTAATTGTGAGGTAGCTTTCTTTGCTGTCATTAGTTCTTGTTTTCTAGGTATTATTGGGGAAATTGGGGATTTGTTTGCTCTTACGCTTTCCGATTGGAAATTTTGTGAGATTTGCCTGACTTTGTTTGTAGAAGGCGTCTCTTGTAGTGGGGCTGAAATTGGTGGATTGCGATTCTTTACATCTGCAATGGGCACTTGCCTTGAGCCCTCCGTGGTTTCAATGCAAATTTTTAGAATGCCAATTTGAGGGTGTGTCTCAATGTCTAACTGAGCTTTTTGGTTATTGGTTATTATTATTTTGGGTGTTTTGACTATGGCATTCCTTTTCTTTTGTTTGTGTTAAGACCAGCCGTTATTCGTGAAATGGCTTTAATCTATTGTTATCTACTGTTACTCTTCGTTTACCGATATGAATAACAGTATTAACAGGGTTAAAAACTTGTACCACTAGATATGGACCTAGCCATATCTGGGAAAGCTTGTGTTTTTTAGCGGGATTTTTTTAGTAATACTTTATCTCCTGCTTTGAATGTTACCGGACGTGAGTGGCTATCATACTATACCTTTGACTTTTCCTTGGCTTTCAGCAGGTTTTTCCTGGCGATACCATATGATTTCGGTAACTTGTACCTAAGAATATGATAGTAACTTTCGTGATTGTACATTGGCTCCGGCTCTCTTTGTAGATTTGTGGGTACATCCGCTGTAAATCCAAACAGACAGTCCATTGGGGTGAGCTTAGTGCCTTCATGTGGACTATTATTATATACGAAAGCCGCGGTTCTCAGGAATCGATCCCAAGCCTTTGGATTTTCGGATACAATAGCTCTTAGATACTCCACAAGTGGTCTGTGGGTTCGTTCAAGTGCACCGTTGGATTGTGGGTGATAAGCGGATGTTTGTAGTTTTTTAATTTTTAAGAACTTACAAACTCGTTTGAAGAGATCGCTTAAGAAATTCGAGCCTTGGTCAGTTACTAATCTTTTAGGAATGCGGTAGCGAGTAATAATTTGGTCGAAAAATATTCCTGCTACCGTTTCGGCTTCGCCATTTGGCATGGCGTAACAATCTACAAATTTCGTAAGATTGTCCTGAAAAGTCAGAATATACTTATTTCCCGAATGGGTTTCTTGAAGAGGACCTACGATATCCAAATATACTTTTTCGAATGGCATTAGGGCAGTATCTGTTATGACCATTGGCATACGATACTCTGGCTAGCCTTCATTCTTTGACATTTAGTACATTTGCGGACATATTTTCTAATCGAGCTGAGCATGTTTTTCCATTTATACTTTCTTTTTATTCTTTTATAGGTTTTGACCACACCTTGGTGATCACCGAATGCAGAATCGTGGTAGTCCTTTAAAATCATTTGGATTTCCTCCGGGTCCATGATAGTTTCCGGCAATTTAACCTGGGAATCTATAAGATTATTTTTTGTAGGAAATTTGCTGTGTTCAGATGCATCGTTTTCAAATTGGCTGTTCTCAGTTGAGCCAATTTCAACTGAGTCTTTTATGAAGTTCTGAGAATTCTTTTGAATTTTATGGGGAGTCTTCTGAGCTATGCCTTCCATTTCTGTCTCCCTTGCTTGAGCTCTTGTAACTACATGACAATGTGCTTGTTTAAATTTTGAAGTTGGCGGAGAACTAAACTCTTCTTCGTCTATGTCGGAATCGGCTCGGTGATGTACCTGAGCTTCAACAATGAACGAATTGGGATTTGATTGGTTTAGTTGGGCAGGTATTCTACTAAGCGCGTCTGCATTGGTGTTATATTTTCCAGGCTTATATTCAATTTTATAGTCAAATTCCGAGAGTTTATGATGAAATCTGACTGATCTCGATGTTGGGTCTTTCAGATTGAATACGCGTTTAAGGGGTTTATGGTCTGTATAGACAGTAAAATTTCTACCCTGTAAATAACATCTGAAGTTCCTGGCGGCCCATACAATAGCGAGTAACTCTTTTTCTATTGTAGAGTATTTTTGTTCCGCCTTATTTAAACTTCTACTTGCATATGCTATTGTCTTGTCCTCACCTTTTTTGCCCTTGAGATAAGACAGCTCCCAATGCCTCGTTGCTAGCATCAGTTGTTAAATTGAAGGGTTCAGTAAAATCAGGATATGTGAGAAGGGGAGGATTTACAAGTGACCTTTTAATTTCGTCGAAAGAGTCTTCGCACTTTGTAGCGAAGAGCGCGCCCATTGTCAGCCCTACCTACTTCCATCTTGCAATGAATGCAGATAGGCGCTGCAATTTACACCTCTTGCTGCAAAATCATCTTGGGACTCATGTGGGTGGCCGCACAGCGAATATGCCGCTAGCGGTCAGCCGGCTTGGGGTGGTTCTTGCCACCCACATCCCTTGGTGCTTGAAAAGCTGTGCTAAATGAATAATAATACAAAAAAAAAACTGAATCCTCGTTGTCGGACTTCAGACGGACGGACAGACAAAGTTAAACTCTGCAACTCGACATGGCTCGCCTCCACTGGTGCAACCCGAAAATTAAAGAGCTGGAAGTGACGAAATTTAAATAATGTCAGCGATGCGATGTGCTGAAAATAAAAAAAATAAAAAAAAAATAAATAAAACGAAAGAACAACGCCGTACATGTGTCTAACCAACCGGAGAAGGTACGACGCCGAGAGCGAGAAAGAGTACGTGGACCTCGGATAGTTGTGAAGTCCTGACTGGACGTAGATTGGGCCCATCGCCCCATCCACCCCGGCTAAGACGTCGCAAGCCAACATAAAATTTGTAGCCCCATAATAGACGTGTGTGCGCCCGAGGATCTCACCGCATGACCTCACCGCCGCCCATCATCGACGAGAATTAGTAAGCCATTGATCTAAGCATCATAATCGGCGCGAAAGCGTGAAGAAGAGAGAAGAAAGAAGGAAGAATATATATTATGTTCAAAAATAAAGAAAATAAACAAAAAACATGCATAGGCACGCATATGTATATTCGCCCCTTTCTCTCACCTTATTTTGCTCCTTTACAAATCTTCTCACAAATCTCGTATACACTTCGTCGTACTTCCCTACATGATAAAGCTAGCTGGTGACTTAAGCTAGGCTAGACCCCTACTAACTAACCTTAACAGTAGCTATGTAATTATCCTAACTATTCCAATGATAGTAAATAGTATCAGGTACAGATCATGTGCTTACCATATACAAACTAAAGAGTTAAGTAACAAATAATGGGAAAACTTACTTAGGTGTGGGTATACTACCCTACGCGGAGAAATCCCTTGCTGGAGTAGGCTGGAGCTGGTGGGGGTGCACCCTTTCGACGTTCTTCACATGCCAAACTGATCAGCGGCTTCGCTTCTTGTAGCTTGCGTTTGTGGGTACATTGACCTCTTTTTTATTTGACCCTTTTCACCTCTTTGGGTGCTTTCGGGTATACCCTAACGTCTTACTCGTTAACCTTCGCCTGCAGTAACACTATTTCGAGCGATGACGGGACTAAACCAATACAAATGAATGCCTACATCGAGGTAAGCAAAATCAAGGTGTGCGCCGAGTATATTCACTTTTCTTTCTTTTCCCTTTATTTAATTCCTTCGCGACAAATCGAAGGCTTATATGCACGCGATAAGGTTACGATGGAAGGTGTGAATAGATATGTCTGTGTCCATATATATCACTGATAGTTTTCACTCAAAATAGTTCTACTCTCATTATTAATAATTTTCACTCAAAAATAATTCTAACTTCCTCTTTTCAGGAAAAATCGCAAATATACGCGCACTTGATAGAGTTCAAAATGAAGTAAGTACTAATATAAATCTGTACTATTAATAATTTTCACTCAAAAATAATTCTAATTTCCTCTTTCAGGAAAATCGCAAATATACGCACACCAAAGAATTTATCACGAAGTAAGTATATAGATATTTATGTAGCACAAATTTTGCACCAAAATGATTATAAATTCCTCTTTTCAGGAAAACCGCAGATATTCGTCCACCAAAAGAATTTATCACGAAGTAAGTATATAGATATTTATGTAGCACAAAATTTGCACTAAAAATAATTATAAATTCCTCTTTTCAGGAAAACCCGAAAAGATTGGTGCACCAAAGAAGTTATTATATATACATATTTGTATTTATATATCGCAAGTAAGTATAGAGTTATTTATATAACACCAAAAATAACACAAATAATTATAATTCTAGTTCCCTCTTTTCAGGAAAACTCGGAAAGATCAAGTTTTTCACCACAGATAATTATTCCCTTAAAAATAACTATAATTTCCTCTTCAACCGAAAACTTCCAGACTTTTTGAACCGGATCAAATCACTTACACGCGCTGGCCGACTTGTCCTTCACGAAATCTCAAATCAGACTGCCCGCATGACTTAACGCAGTCTCTCTTAATCGAAACGATTTCCGCCCGTAGCCACCGGCCAGCGCACACCTCTCGTTCGTTCGGGCTGAAATCGATTTTTTTTTTTTGCTCGCTGTATGAACGGGTGTGCGTGTATTGTTTTGCCTGATGTTTGGTAGCAGCAAAATGTGTGCTATGCGCCAAAATTTTCTTGGAATTTCGGGCGGGCTTGCTGTAATGCATAGCGTGATGGTATCGCGTGATGTTTTACTGCTGGGCGAGTTGCCGTTTGTTTATTGGAAGTTTTGTTGACAAACGGTATATGGCACGAAATATTTGTGTGATAGATAAGGCGAAGATGCCAAATTTTATGATTTTAAGTTTTTTTTTCGGATAAATGCGGGTATGTATGAGTATGTCTTTATCTTTTCAGGAATTTGTTAGGGCTACTTCTTGAAAATATAAATTTCATCTTTTCAGGGGTTTTTAAAATATGAAGAAGTAGCATAGGGCTACTTCTTGCAAATATACATTTTACATTTTTCAGGACTTTCTTAATATGGAGAAGTAGCATAGGGCTACTTCTTGCCAATATATATAGATTTTAAATTTTCAGGAATTTCCTCATATGGAGAAGTAGCATAGGGCTACTTCTCGAAAGTATTTCAATTTTTGCCCCTTTTTAGGTACCCGAGGAATTAAAAATAACAATATTAAAAATAAAAGAAAATGGATAATGATAAAAAAAAATTTAAAGGGTAAGATAAAGGGGAAGAAAGCAAAGAAAAGGAATTTTTTTATGATGAAAAGAAGAGAAAAAAAACAGAAAGAAAACCGGAAAGTAGCGTGAGGGCAGAACGCTACAACCTTTGCGTCCAAGTAAATTTAACATCTTTGCGTAAAAGATTTGTTAAGGGTCTGACTATTTTTGAAAAGTTCGGAATGAACTTGCGGTAGTAGTTAGCTAACCCAAGGAACGATTGAGTTTGTCTAACTGTCCGGGGTTGAGGAAAGTCTTGGACACAACTTGTTTTGTTGGGATCTGGAAGTGCTCCTACATTTGAACATTTGTGTCCAAGATAAATCACTTCTCTGCGAAGGAACTGGCACTTTTCGGGTTGTAATTTAAGGTTATGGGCTCTGAGTCTGTCGAATACCTTAGTCAATTTCTCGTTGTGATCTTGTAAATTTGTTCCATATATTACAATATCATCGAGATAGACAAAGCATTCTAAGCCTTGGAGACCCGTCAGAATGTAATTCATCAGGCGTTGAAAAGTCGCAGGTGCGCCTTTCAGCCCAAATGGCATTCTCTTAAATTCATAGTGCCCATATGCGGTACTGAACGCAGTTTTGGGTCTATCCCTTGGATCAACAAGTACTTGATGATATCCGCTTGCAAGGTCGAGCGTAGTGAAATATCGCGAATGCCCAAGTTGATCCAGTATATCCTCTATCCTGGGTAATGGAAAAGCATCCCCTATAGATTTCTCGTTAATTTTACGGAAATCTACTACTACTCGCCAACGTTTATTGCCGTCATGTCCAGCCTTTTTGGGAACTACTAGTAAAGGGCAATTCCATGGGCTTTTACTTAGTATAATCCAACATTTCTTTTATTTGCTCATTTATGACTGCCCGATGCGTTTCTGGGAGTCTATACATTTTTTGATTTATGGGGGGTTGATTTTGTACTATGGGTATAGTATGTTTTATTGTATTTGTGCACGTTAGTTTGTCTCCCTTTAGGTAGAAAAGGTCTTTGTACTTATAGCAAAGTTCGAGAATTGAATTTTCTTCTTCTCTATTTAAGTTTCTATCCAACAGTAATTCTTTACGTAAAGCCACTAGCCTATCTTGACTGTAATTTGAAATGTGGTTTACGTTTCTGGAATGTCGATAGGAGTTGGAATTTTTTGTTTCTTTTTTGAAATTACTGGAGATTTAGCTATGTGCATGAAGGGAAGATGGAACACCTTCTTTCTGATAACTTTGGGAATTTATTCCGTCCAAAGGTAACTGGAGAGATTTTGTATTGAATATACTTTTGTCTTGTGCACGTGGGTAAGGAAGATCGCCTTCTTTCTGAAAACTTTGGGAATTTATTTCGTCCAAAGATGAATAGAGGGACCTAATGTTATAATAATTAACTAGAACTAGAGTAAGTTTTAATTTTCTTATGTATACAGGTTCTGTGTTTACGTTCAGAACAGATAACGGTATGAAATTTCTATGAGGACTAACTAGGCAATTTGCGACAAATACTTCTTGAATCTCCTGAGACAAACAAAGCATTTCTTGGTCTATGTGTAACGGTATGCTCAGTATGATTTGAGATCGAGGAGGTATTCTATGAGATCGCTGAAGTTCTACTTCATATTGCCTACCTTCACCTTCATTCAAGGTGTTTGAAATTTCTTCCATTGGAAATAAAGAATTTTTGTTTTTGGGTGCCCGTGAAACGGTAGTAGATTCAGATTCCTCCACTATTTGATCCTTTGGTATATCCACTCCATCTTCTGTGGATGTTTCGAGAGGTACCGTGAATTCAATAGGGTTGGTTTCCATGCGAGGAAACCGGAGTAATCTGTTAGGCCCTTCAATATTGCAATTTCTTGCAAGAAAGTCGTTACCTAAGAGCCCATCGTGCGAGATTTGGGCGTTCTCTTCTACAACCTGTAGGTTGCACGGGATACTGCTGCTTAATAAAAAGTTGCCTTGGCAGTTCCCCAATGTTTTCCCTTCTCCAAATGGAGTTTTCAAAGTGACCTTTTGTCCCTTTTGTATCCGTTCCGGCGAATCTAGTGCTTCCTGTTTTATAAGGCTTACTTCAGCCCCAGTGTCTACTATCAGCCAGACGGTTGTGTTTTTGCTTATGTCCAATGGTAGATTTACCACTGGAACATTTTCTCTTGTTTGTGGCTTTGATTTTTGAGAAGACCCTGAAGTAATTTGCACAGTTCTATTTAATGTCGAGCCGGGGATTTTTCGGTCCACAGAGTGCCGTTTCCCGAAAGTGTTGCCTCCCATCGTTGTTTCTGTTGGCAAGTGGACACCGAATAGCTTCTTCGTCCACAAAAATCGCACATATTCAGAATGTGATTTATTCTATGTGCTTGATTTGCAGAGCCCCACCGAGCATGATTACTGTTTGCATGTTCGGGTGGTGCCTTTGCATTTTGCTTGCAATGTTGGGCATCATGGCCCTTTATTCTGCAGTTTACACAGAAAGGAGTGTTTTTCCTTTTTAAACATTCATCATACGTGTGTCCCTTGAAGTTGCAGTAGCTGCAGGTGATTTTATTCAAAAGTACCTTTTGTTTGTCGTACTTTCTTTCCTCCCGCTGGTAAGAGGTGTTCTGGTATGGAGGTGGACTTCCTGATTGTTTTCGGGTGAAACTAGTTCGATTTGAGTGCCAATTTGTTGGATTTTCATCCGTATTAAAAGGCACTGATGGCACCTTTGGAGGCTCCGTTATGGGAGGTATATTGAACTCCGTTTTTATGTTGGGTTTATTTATCTCCTTTATGTAAGGGTAGGAAGACATATTTACACTCTCAGGTGTAGGGTAACCATAATTGTTGGAAAAGTGCGAATTACTGGATCTTAAATAGTGGTCCATTTGAGAATAGTTTGTTGGGGGATGATTGTAATTTGTGGGTGGCGCTACGAAGAAGAGACCTTGTTGTAGTCTTTCCATGTCTAGTGCCCTTTGAATGAGTTGGTCTACTGAATCTTCATTCAAGGTAAGTAAATATGCACTTAGGTGCGGATTACTGGCACCACTCTTCACTGAAGCCATTGCAAAATCCTCTATTTGGCGTTTTACCACGTTGAAATTTTCAGCACCATATTTGTTCTGTGCCGCTTCGTTACATTGTAACAATAGGCCTTTTAGCCTAGTGGTGAAGGAGTTAAAAGACTCGTGCGGATATTGCCGACAAGTAATTACTCTGTTTATCAGCTCATGATATGTCTCACGAGGTAAGTAATTACGATAAAGTAATTTTTCAACCTCTTCAAATGTTGTGAGTGAGCTTGAGGCGATTAGCTGGTATGCATTTCCTCTCAGCCTAGTGGGGAAAATTTGCATAAAAGCTGCTTTTTCTTCTGCCTCTAGACATTGGTGTACTTGTTTACAACAGCCTATAATTTGTAACTCTGTGAGGATGAGGGGGGCTAAATTCCCCAGAGAATAAGGGCACCATTTGTCCTGTTAGCTTAACCACCTTTTCGTAGTTTACTGGCATCTTGTTTATTTTGCTTGACTGCTCTGCCTGGATAATGTTTGGCGTGCCTGGTTCTGAATTAGGCGTGATCAAGTCTGTTATTAAGTCGTTTAAGCTATTGTTTCTTACTAGGAAGTTAATCAAACTATTCCTCCTGGAACGTTTGCCTGAACGATGTTCGCGATACCAGTTTATGGATGGTCTACTTGGAGACGAATTTTGTTCTGCAATCGGGCTACCTGGAGGGCTTGTGCCTTCGAATGACAAGGAATTAATTGCCGTTTCAAAATCAGAACATGAAAGGCTTCGATCTGGTTTGGGCATGAGCCGATCGCTAATTGAGTTTCTTCCGTAAGGAGAGAGAATTGGGGACTAGGTAGTTTAATTTTTTTTTTTTGAAGATTGTTCTTTGAAATTTGTTCTATTGTTTCTGTCACATATGTATATATCACAGATTTTTTTTTTTTTTTACAAACTCGTTTTTAATTAACTACTATGTCTTTTGTTCTGTACTTATCAGTCTAACAGTTTCTTGAACTTACATTTACTTAGCACAGTTTCGATGGAAATATATAATATATTTGTTAGTATCCCCCTTTTCTTTTTGCTTCAATTGTACATTGGTATTAATTCAGTCTTTTGGTATCCTCAATTATAGGGTGTCGAAATTGTGGTACAAACCCGTTTTCACTCTTACTTCCTCTGGTATCCGCGTTGATCTCTTCCAGTAGATTCTTATGCACTCGTGTAGGTTCGGGGATCAAGGTTTTTCAAGTATTCGTATTGAATAAATTTCCTTGATCCTAACGGCTGCCCCAGAATTGTTAGGTGTATTCTCATATGCCTAATGAGTTACTCCTAGAGTGTCTCATAAGAATGTTCCCGGGGAGGTCTTCAGTCGTTGCTTAGTCTGTATAGATTTTCACAGTAGTTTAGTCTTGGAGTAGCTTGAATAAGCTTAGCTCCCTTTAGTTGTATGATGATGGAGTAGCTTGACTAAGCTTAGCTGCCTTTGTTTGTACGATGATGGAGTAGCTTGAATAAGCTTAGCTCCCTTTAGTTGTACGATGATGGAGTAGCTTGAATAAGCTTAGCTCCCTTTATTTGTATGATGATGGAGTAGCTTGAATAAGCTTAGCTCCCTTTATTAATAAAAACACTGGCTTCTGTAGACTTCACTTCTTAAGATACGACTTTAGACTCACTTTATTCTAGACAATCCAAGTATATTTATACAAATTGCTCACTTACATTTCTTAATTTCTATTTCCTGATGGCACTCGCTGCTTCATGTATATACATATGTTTTCATCAATTTCCGTATTTTAACATCTTCTTCCGCAAAGCTCTTTTCGCTTTGCTATTGTTTTATTTCCGCAAAGCTCTTTGCTTTGCCATTGCTACATATATATACACATGAATGTCAATTATGATAAAGCGGTTGCCGCTTGTTATTATGACATCATTAATGTGAACCATTCATGTTCTACCGCTGGTGCAAGGTTATCATTTTGCAACGTGAGAACTCTTGCGCGCAGGGGTATTATGCTTGATTTACCTTCAACTGATTAAGCAAGTGACGTAGGTCAGTACTGAATGGTTTTTAGCATGTAGGTATGTTTGCACATGCATTGATAGGAACTACAATTCTGCTTGCAATGGAAATGATGTAAGTAGGTATGTATCTACCTGTTTACATTTCTTTATTGCTAGGAATTGTAATTCCGCATGAAGCAAGCATGACATATGTATGTATGTACATCTGTGCAATGTTATGTACGATATGTGTCTCGTTTATGGAGAATGATATGCATCTCGTTTATGGAGAATGATATGTATCTCGTTTATGGAGGATGATATGCATGTAACACCAAGAGGAATTAGTATTTCTACCATTGCTACACACAGTTGAAAATACATAAATGAGATCACTTTATCAGGCATATGAAAAAGTTTATTATATTATTTGAAAATATAGATTTATATAAATGAACAATGTTTTTTTTAATTCAATATAATTGTGGTGCATTATTCGGATTGTTAGGGTGGTGTAGGTAACTGACGTATATTACGCACGATTTTATCTCGTCCTGCAACACCCACAACGTGAACAGCACTATCAGCGTTCCTTGCTATACCCACTTACATTTCTGAATTATAATCAGTTAGCATTGTATCCATCTTACTTATTAAACCAGGATGCAACCGAGCTTGTTTCTTTTTAGTAAAGTACCTGTAATAGTTTGTAGTTTTTTAGTTTTTAATATATAGATAGTAAAAACGGGATTTGTAACTAATAAATGCTTTCAATTTACCGCTGCTCTTCATCTGTATCCGAAAATGAAGAAAACAACGATTCACGCTCTAGTCCTTCTTTGAAATTATTTATGGGATCACAGTTTTAGGCGCACATTTAATTTTATGCCAGTTTCTACTGGGTGGCTCACACTTCGAACGAAGATCGTCGATTTTTCTGCTCGATTTCGGTGGCCAAAATAATGTTGATCCTTTGACCCAACAAGATGGTACACATGTAACGCGTGTATCTCCGCCTTCAACAGTTGTCACAATTTTAAACATTAAAATAATTTTTAAATAATTCACTTGTCGAGAGAAAAGTACAAACATTTTACGCGCACTAAAGTATTCAAGATGCCAATGGTGAACTGACAGATGTCAAAGATTTCATTTATGTTATATTAGGACCAGTGTTACATTAAAATAACTTTAAACCCACACTTACATTAACACAATTGAAACCTGATTTCAATCAAGTTCCTTGTGATTTTATATGTAAGACCTTCAACGTTAATTGCAGCATTGTTACAACAAAGGTAACTATACCTAACATTTAATCTCTAACAAACTTCGAAGTATATGTTATGTAAAGTTGAGTTTATTGAAACCGCAATGAAATGAAAAAATCATGGCGTCAATAAATTATACCCAAATACGGCGGTCATTCTAAAAGTTATTGAAATTGAAGTTTTTTTGTTTTTAATTCAAGCTAAAACCAAAAAATTAATAATTTTTTATACTTCTAACCCTTCCGAAGATAAAGAAATAAAGAAAACTGAAAAAACGAAGTATTGTCAAAAATTAATTTTTAGAAATTTATAAATAATTTTAATAAATCTACAATTTTACGGAAGCGCGTAATTTTTATTGAGGTATTTAATATGCTTTTATCAGAAAAGTGGAGTTCGTTTGAAATTTCATATCATACAATGCCTTCTAATCTCAATATTTCCAATAATTAATGTCATATCGTATCCATTATTTAAATAATAAAAATGTCACATACGATATAGTTAGTTACCAAAAGATTAAGTTCTTGCTAACCCTACGTATACAATTTTACCTGCATCTGTATACATATGTAAGTCCTTCGCAAATTTGTATGCGCGTTTTGAGAATACTTCACAAGCCATGAAACAGACTCCCTACCACATGATTTGAATAGCTCCTCCGCCCTAAACTCCTATTCATACAGAAAAATGGCGTTCTGTTAATCTTAAGCTTGCTTTCTTATCTTTCGAACCGTAATAAAATTTTCATACCTTTCCTAACAAAATTATTTAAAAAAAATTATCTTAACCAAATGACTACGATTCCTCAAACAAAAATTCTGAGCTGAGTAATCATTGTAATGTCGCTGTGCCGTCATGGCATGCCGTGGGCTGATGATATCGAATGTAGCTGCCTACAGAATCGGACTAGGGCTGCACATACACACATGCAATTATCACTCAGCTGAGAGGTATTGAGCGTAAAATGGTAAGGTTACTTTGTAATCAAAACTATTTTATTATTTTGTTAAGTGAGGTATACAGGAAGGGTAGCCTTTGGGAAGGTAAGGAACCAAGCTTTAAATTAATACAAGACTATTTTCCTTTATGGATAGTAGCTTAGGCTTTATGGCATATGTAAAGCCAATGTTTAGCACTTTTCCATAAATATTAATATAGAACATTTTAGAAAACGGACTACGCACGCACACATATAGATTTCTGTTTCATGGCTTGGGAAGCATTCTCGAGGGTTTTGATCCAAAGCAATTTCTAATCTCTTTCTTATGCATGCATACCAGTCAACCAGTCCCCAACAAAATTTTATCTAGAATTCAAATTTTCTTTTCTTCTCGAAAACTCACAAATAGCATAGACATAGGTATCATCCCCCGTTTTTCTGGTTTATTATATATGTATATAACCAGAAAAAAGGGGGAAGATTGAAACAAACAAACTGATAAGAGAAGCATTGAAACATAAACAAGGAGCTTAAATCGAACATATATATGCATACAAGCAATCACAACATATGTAAGGGCCAGCGATGGGCTTAATAACATGAAATTATTTCAACATAAAAGAAAAGAGAATTGCTCGCAATTGTTTAAAAAAAAACCCAAATTAATAAATATTAATAAATATGTGTTTAAGAAAATTTAATGTGCAAAGAAAAAAATAAAGCATAACAGTAAGATTATATATGAAAAAAAAAATATACATGTAATAGCCACAAGTAAACTAATATTAGTGTTAACTATTTTTGTTTGTATACCACAGCCCATTAATTAAATTTAATAACCACTAAATAGCTTAAATATAGGGTAAGACACCTACTAGATTGTAATAAATAGCCTAAATATAGGGTAAGACACTTACTAGATTGTAATAAATAGCCTAAATATAGGGTAAGACACCTACTAGATTGTAATAAAATTTGATTATTATTAGCTGCACCATACAAATAGGTACATGAAGCAGTAATATCTTTATAAATCTTCTAAAATTAGTCAACTAATTACAAACAATATATAGAAAAGGAATTATCTTAATATGTATACAAGTACACAACTATAATTTACCTATATATTATGTAAACTTCATTTAAATCTTAAACTTACAAGGAGAAAGTTTTCTTCTCAAAAGAATAAAACTTTCTTTTCCCCAAGCGGGAGGGATGTTGTGACCTATGCCCCGAATCACAACCATAAAGGAAAATCACCAATATATTGCCCTATGCAATCCATTGATGATTAGATGGTGACTCTGAAAAACAAAAATTATTCAATTTAAATTTAAATCGCATTTATAAAAATCTATTCCCACAGTATAATAAAATGCAATTATGCATAAATTTCATTTTATTATCACACAAATATTTGACTCTCACGGCATGCATACTATCTACATGCAGTCCATAGATAACATCTAATTACATTTTTTTGGTTTTGCAAATCGTAATGCACGTAAAACAAAATATTTTCTTTCTCACGTATAATTTCAATGTCGTGAGAAAGAAATGAGAGTAATAAAAAAAAAAGCTATTGCAAATTTGCGATGGCTACCTGGGGCCATCAAGCCCGATCCTCGGGGAGTGCTTTCTCAACCCGCCGGCGAGATAACACCCGAAATTCTTCTTTTTGTCTACGAATATTTGTGGTAACTAAGTTAACCTCAATAAAAAAAAAAAAATTGTGTTGAAATCAAAAAATAGTGTAAATATTCAAAAATTGTGTTAAATCCCTAAAATTGTGTAAAAAACCAAAAAAATGTGTTAAAATCAACAAATTGTGGAAAACTTCAAAAAAATTGTGTTAGAACCAAGTACAGTTTCAATAAAGTTAATTTTATTTCTCACTAAAATCAGTATCGAGTACAATTAATCGTGATAATATGAATAAATATGATAAATGAAATAGTATACCTGGCACATGTAATGGGGCATCATCGTGTTCAGTCCGATAAGAGCAAGGTTGAAACAGTTAAAACCTACCCCACACCAAAAAAGGCGAAAGATATCAAAGCATATCTTGGTTTTGTGGGATATTATAGACGCTTTAACCAAATTTGTCCAAGATAGCTAAACCTTTGACTAGCCTACTAAGAAAAGATGTGGTGTTTAAATGTGATAGTTTTTGCGACGAATCGTTTAAGATTCTAAAAGATAAGCTTATTTCCGCGCCTATACTATCATATCCTGATGTTTAGAGCTAAAACGTTTACACCAAATATTACTGCACGCATTCTAAAAAAAAAAAAACAACAAAATAAAAAAACCAAAGTAACAAATAAATTTTGCTGCATCGAGATAAACATGGCTAGACACACCGTTAATCTTTGCATTGTTCTCCAAAAATTGTGTCTGTAGTCAAACTAACCGGTTCAGTTCAATTTGGTATCTCGACGCCAGAATACAAATCAAGCTACTCTGCTTAATGTGAATTTGCTATAATCAATAAATTAAATTAGTATCGAACTGAGTGTCTCTTAATTTTTCAAACCTCTGAATTAAAATCTTTTTGTTTGCATAGCGATCAGATCGGGGTGATCACTTTCTTTTTCTTCTTTTCCGACTACGCGGAGATTTCCCTAGAAATATCTTATAATTAACGTTAACGGGAGCTTTCCTAGCATAAATTTAGACATGTGCGCGAAACAATAATGCAGTGAATTTGTATTCGAACCAAATGGCTTCGAATACATTTTTCTTAACAGATACCTTCTGAAAAGAAAACATCCTGAAAACAAAGCATCAAACTTTTAGGAAAATTAAATCTAATTTGATTACTCTTAATCAAAAAACATGTACACAACCTAACAAAGCCATGTATTTGTCACCTACATAACACGTTGCACAAATACAATACATAAGTATAGCTTTATCGAGCAAATCAAAATAAAATCATTAGCATATATTTGAACTGTTAGATTCGTTCTAAAAACAGTTCCTGCAAACGGAAAATATTACACAAATACCATGCTAAAACTGAGTTCTAAAAGGAAAACAAATTCAATCTAATTACAATTTTCCCAAAAATAGGTACAACATCTAACAAAAGCATTGCGATGTAGCACACAATGGCACAAATATAATCAGATCAATCCGATCAATTTGCAACTCTATCATTATCATCATTACTGATATGTTTAGAATATAACTTTTAGTTGAGTGATGATGGTAACACTGTAAACAATAGCGAGGTTTCTCACTGTATGGCTAAGCAATAAGGATCAGTGACAAAGGCCTGTACATGTGTAAACTGTAAAGTGAGAAGAGCTAAAATAGAGTCAGTATTATAAGAGCAGGCAAGTGTTTCATTTTGAGCCCCCCCTTAAAACGTATTATTGGCGACGAGGAAAAAAAATTTTTTTTGGAAATTTAATTCAAGAGATAAAAAAATCGAATTACTACTGTTACGGGTGTGTCTATGCCGTAACTTGGACCTAGGAGTGCTTGCTTACTGCGAAGATCACTAGCCCATTGAACAAAATTGAATAAAAACACTTAAACACTTTCTTTACTTTTACTACAATCACTTTAATTCATCCTTTTAGAATACTTTTATTTCATCTTATCTTTTAATATTTTAATAGGTTAATATTTTTTCTTCTTGGAATTGGTTGCCTTACCTCTGGTGGGGGGTCAACCTTATTCTTTAGACTTTGGAAAACTTCTGCCTTGTCCCTGAGATGCATCGGCTTTTTATTTAGTTGGATTCTTGCATTGCTCAGCAAAATTGATAATAATAGGTATGGGGGTAACTATCTAGGAAATTCCATATAGGAATTCCAGAAATCGAATATATCGGGAACGCCCTCTGAATATATTGGTAATAGCCAATTTTGCATATTCCTCAATATTTTGTAGTTCCACAAGAGTATTTCCCCTTCATTCAAAAATTCCTTTGCAACCATTGGTCAACCATATATATACGGAAGAAACCAATGTTACAAAAAACTCAGCACTATTGCCCAATAAGTGGGTCAGTTTCCATTTCACTTTACATAAGGGATTTCCCAATTATGTACAAGTAAAAAGTAAAAATGTCACACATGAAGTTTCTTAATTTTGTGTGAGGAAAAAATAAACGGCATGTAATGACTGTGGGTTAGGTCAGGGTTAACCTAGTGCCATTATAATGCATGAAATTGGTCTCATGCCGTGTTTGTATTTTTGTATACAAAGAGCCGGCGTTTTGCCGCAAAAAGGTTGACGCAACCAAGAGTTTATCGTTTTAAAAGAACAACAGAGAAAGTTGTTTCATAAAACGAAAATAGATTTGGTTAACCATATGAACCATATGTGACGTAAAAATTCATAAATAAATTGACGGTGGAATCACCGCGAAATTGCTTGGAATGCAATTTGATGCGCGTACTCGCGTTTGTCAATTTATTATATGTTTGTACGTTATATGTATGTACGTATGCGCGTATGTTTTGCTTGCTAGCTTCAAGAAGTACGTTATCGTGTATGTACGTATGTATATTTGTAATCTTGTACGTAACAAGATTCTTATTATGATAACGAGTCGTTATTATAGATATATGCATATGTACATATGTATGATGTATGTACGTTAGTTGTACTGATCGGGATATTGTGGCGCTAATGAGATAATGATGAATGCAGGTAATGATTCATTCATTACACCATCCCCCTTGGAAAAAGAAAGTTCCGGGAATGAAATGAATGGGACTTTCTGATAAAACTGAGCAAAACGAAAAGCCGATGATCTAGGTACTTACATTATAATTTTTTGTAGATAAAAGTTTATCGGTAACACTAATTTCTAGGTTAGTGGTTTTTTCCTTTTTTTTTTATAATACTATTTTTATATTAATACTATTATATTTGTATTATTTATTTATAGTAAAATTGCAGTAGTGGTAATTTCTAGATTATTGATTATTATAGTAATAAAGATAATAGTAATTTTTGTCTACTGACTATTAGTAATTTGTTATAGTAATAAAAATATTTTAATTATATAAAAATTTTTGGATAATTACTTATCGTAGTTGTAAAGATATGATAGTAAAAGTACTGTTTCTTAACCTCTAGGTTATTGTAATAATTCTTGTTTGTTACTAATTTTATAGAAAGTAGTTACTAGATTTAATAGTAGGCTAGTTATTAGGTTCTAGATTTTATTTATTATTATTATTATTTATTATTATATTTATTTGTATATAATTTCAAGGATTATGACTATATATGACTATGTATATATAATTAATCTCTTTTTTTTTTTCTTAGGCG
The DNA here is from genome assembly GCA_963930735.1 of Dioctria linearis. Lineage (NCBI taxonomy): Eukaryota > Metazoa > Arthropoda > Insecta > Diptera > Asilidae > Dioctria > Dioctria linearis. Next base: position 165,547,522 of record OZ005741.1, on the reverse strand, counting down.
TACAATAGATTATCTTATATAGATTAAACAGCTTTTTGTTTTTTTTTTTTGCTTTGTAGTAAACTTGCTTTCTTTTTCGAGTTGTGTGCATATATTTGTTTTTTTTTTGAAAATTCGCTTAAGGTGATTAAGGTTGCATTGTTAACTGATAGGATGACTTGGGGTTTTCGATCTCTAAGTCTTTTTGTTGTGTGCTTTTGTTTGCGCCAAGCCTTTTGGCTTTACATTTTTTGCATATTGGGACAATTATTACCATAAAAACTGCTGCAAATAGAACATATGAAATGACATAATGATGAATGTTGTGTGTATTCAGTGTGGGGAAACTTATATTTTCGCTTTGCTTAAGCCGATTGAGTGCTTCACTTAATGAATTTAACTCTTCATTATCGTGAAATTTAATGACGTGTACCTGGTCATTGGTGGAGTTGAATCTTTCAGGATGGGGTAAGTTAGAAGTTAGATTTAATGATGGGAGGTAGTGGTTACTAAGCTCAGATGTTTTAGTATTATGTGCTTGGATAATTAGATCTTGGGTACGAAGATGGCATCCCGTGGAGAGATTAATAATTCCTGTGTTTTCCAAGTTATATGTAGTAATATTATTTCCGCAAATGGCATCGACCACTGTGATTTTTCGTATAGAAAAGAGCCACTTATTCGGTTGAGATAGTTGTATCCAAAAATCCATTTGAGGAACGGCTTTGATATTACAAGAAGATGGTATTTCATGACTGTGTTTGAGGAGTTGTACTTCGCATTGGTTATTTGTAGACTGGGTGTTAAATATGGGGTGTATAATACGGCACAAGAAATGTACTTGATCTTGCGTTTGACAGTTCTGTAACTCAAATCTGTTTACGGTGTAATAGTGTTCTCTATTATAATCGATTACTAAATATTCGAGTGAAGGTTTTATAAAAATGAACTTATCTAGATGATTTGTCGGCAAGGGATGTATTTTCAGAGCTGGTATTCATCTTTGAATGGGAGAGGGAGCTTGAGGTGAAAAATTATTCTATTGTCGAGAATTGTACTTCTCACGTTACCAATTTGATAGAGTTGTAGAAGGTTATTCTCGTTCTTGTCTATTGGTAAAGTGAGCGTACTGGGTAGTTCTTTTTGGATGTTTTCTAGGATATGTTTCATTTGAGGTGGGGTCATTATTGCTGGGTGTGGTTTACCATGTCTAACATCTGTTATCAGATCTAGTAAGAGGTTTTGGGTGGTCTGATATCGTACCATCATTAGTGCCGTTAGAGAGACCATCGTCTCGAGTTCAGTAGTAAAACTCTTCGATAGTTCATCAGTTTGTACGCGATTGGCTAGGTTACTCAAGGCGTTAAGCTTTTTCTCTACATGTAGGAATTGTTCTTTTATTGTCATGCGTATTTTATTGAATACATTAACTGTAGAATCAACGATGACGGTTTGATTCTTGATTAATTGCAATAGATAGTCTTGGTTGTTTTTTAATTTATCTATATGCGAGTTAAAAGTCTTAGCATCATCCGCGTCGAGAGTGCCAAAAAGGGTCTTGCTTAGGGTTCCTACGGCATTAATTAATCCTCTTTTAAATCGAGTAGTTTCAGACTTTAACAGGAGTGAATTTTGTTTTAGGATTCCGATTATAGTGTATAATTGGTGTGTTATGTCTCTGCATAAGGGAGCCTTATTGTGGTAGTTTTCTATGTAATTACACAACCTATTTGTCTGTTCCGTATGATTACACAATTTCTCAAGTTCAAAATTGAATTCCTCTAAGTCATAATATGTTATTACTTTCCACTCGTTGCTGTAGAGACTTACTCTTCCTACTTCTTCGAAGTAGATTCCTGGATTGTTCCTCAGGATCGTTACTTGCAACGGTTCGTTTTGTATCATTGCGTCTGCACTGTGAGTTAGGAGGATGAAGACGAGAATCCAAATTATCCTAAGATAAATAAAAAATTATTTTCCTAATCGACGTATAGCTTAAGATTATTGTTGGGTACTGTTCTATTTTTGTTCCCTATTTTAATAGTAGTATTTTCCGTAGAATTAATAGTTACTATATCATAGGGTCCTGTCCACAACAGGGATAATTTGTTTTTCCTTGTGTGGTTCTTTAAAAAGACCTTATCTCCTAAGTTAAAGGCTCTCGCTTTCGAGTTTTTGTCATAGAATTGTTTTGATTTTTCTTTTTTTTTTTAGAATAGATTCTCTAGCTATCTGGTGACTATGTTGCAATCTCGCTTTTAGCTCATTGCTGTAATTATCGTAATTGTAATTTACCGTTGGGTTTGCTTTAATTATAGCTGGGATACTGGGTGGAAAACCGTATATCAACTCATATGGACTGTAATTGGTACTGGAGTGTGTACTTGTATTATATGTAAACATAGCATACGGTATCCAAGTATCCCATGTTTGCGGGTCTCGGTTCACATAATGCCGTAGGTATTCGGCCAGAGTTCTATGACTTCTTTCCAGAGCTCCATTGGTCTGCGGATGGTATGGAGTCGTTTGCAGTTTTTTAATTTTTAAAAGTTTACACATTTGCGCAAACATTTCGCTTAGAAAATTAGAACCTTGGTCCGTCAATATTGATTCCGGTATTCCATGTCTACAGACTATGTTTATAACAAAAGCTTCTGTTACGCTTCGAGCTTCTGCGTTCTGTAGAGGTATGGCCTCAGTATATTTCGTGAGGTCATCCTGGAATGTGAGGAGATACTTGTTACCGTTATAGCTTGCTGGCAATGGTCCTACTATGTCCAACGCAATTCTCTCGAATGGTCTCGTACTAGTCGAGGTAATTTTCATGGGTACTCTAGGATTTCTAACAAGTTTATTCATTTGGCATGATTGACATTTCTTTACAAAGTTTTCGACATCTCTGTTTAATCCAGACCAATTATATGCTGTCTGAATTCTTTTAATAGTCCGAGTTATTCCTTGATGTCCACCTAATGGTGTTTTATGAAAGGATTCCATTATGAGTTCTTGCTCTTTTGGGTCAGATACTATTTTTACTTGGGTTGTGTAAATATTTATTTTGACATTTATGTTCTTTAAAGAGAAAGTTATCATATTTTTTAGCTCTGCGTGCGCTACTATGTCCATTTTAGGTATAGAAATATGAACTTCCTGTAAGTTTTTATTTCTGATATAATCCCTGATTTTTAAAAGGGTATTTAATATTTGTTTGAAACTGTCTATAGTTTTCATAGGTAAGGGTGCATTAGCAATTATATACGTTTGTCTACCATTCACGTACTCGCGTAGTTGAGTACTTTGCATTTCCTCGTTCAATGATGGAAACAACTCTTTCAGGTAAGTTCCTGTTGGATCTTCTATTTTAGGTAAAATGAAGAATCTGTATGGTAAATTCTTTTGAGTCAGTATATGTCCTTTTATTTCGGAACAATCATCTGTATGGGGGGATGAAACGTATTCATTATATATTTTATTTAGATCCAGTGTATCTTCAGTCAGACTGGAGGCTTTTGCCTGATTGCGGGTCATTACGTTTATTGATTTTTGGACTGTAATTTCAGGTTCCTTAATTTTGATTCGACTAAAGCATCAGCATTTGCGTTTTGTTTACCTGGTTTATGGATTATAGTATAGTCATACTCCTCTAGCTTAATTCTCCATCTCATAAGACGTGAGGTTGAGTCTTTCAAACTCATGAGCCATACGAGGGGCTTATGATCAGTGACTATATTGAATTTCCTTCCATAGATATATGGACGAAATTGTTCCACAGCATAAACTATAGCTAAAAGTTCCTTTTCAATTGTAGAGTATCTACATTCTGCAGGATTTAACGTCCGGCTGGCGAAACAGATAGGGTGATCTTTTCCAATTTCGCCTTGCGATAGCACAGCACCTAATGCAATATCACTTGCATCAGTGGTGACGTTGAATTCCTTATCGAATTCGGGGTAAGCCAGAATTGGTGCACTGATGAGTTTTTGCTTTAAGACCTTGAATGATTCATCACAAAACGTATCCCATACAAAAGTGGTATCTTTTTTCAAGAGATTAGTCAGCGGCTTAGCGAGTTTGGAAAAATTGGGGATAAATCGTCTATAATATCCCACAAATCCTAAAAATGACTTGATATCTTTTGGTTTTCTTGGAGTCGGATATGTCTTCACCGCGCTAATTTTACTCGGGTCAGGTTGGACTCCATTTTCTCCAACCACATGACCTAGATAAACGATTTCTTTACGTAGAAAATGACATTTATCTGGCTGTAATTTTAGTTGATGCATTCTTAGTCGATTAAACACTTCTACAAGCTTGGCGTTATGGTCACGTAAATTATACCCATAAATCACGATATCATCTAAGTATACAAAGCAGCGAATACCTTGAAGTCCCGTTAGGGCGGTATTCATCAGTCGCTGAAAGGTTGCTGGTGCTCCTTTCAGTCCAAATGGCATTCTATTATAGTGATAATGTCCAAATGGTGTGCTAAAAGCTGTTTTTTCTTTGTCTTTTGGTCACATCGGGATTTGGTGGAATCCATTGGCCAAGTCCAAGGTTGTGAAGTATTTGGATCGTCCTAGTTGATCCAAGATATCCGTTATATTCGGTAGTGGGTAGGCGTCTCCGAGAGTAACTTCGTTTAAGCGCCTAAAGTCCACTACTACTCGCCAACGTTTTTGACCTGTTTCATCTGGTTTCTTTGGTACCAGTAGCAAGGGAGAGTTCCATGGACTCTTGCTAGGGCTTATGATATTTTGGTCTATCATGTCATTAATTTGCCTATTAATCTCATTTCGTTGAGATTCCGGTAATCTGTATGGCTTGACATAGATGGGCGTAGTATCTATTTTGACTGGAATCGTATGTGCAGCGGCATCAGTATATGTTAATGCGTCTCCTTCTAAATAGAATAAATCATTGAATTCTCTACAAATATTCATGAGAGCTAATTTTTCCTCTTGGTTACAATGTTCTAATTTTAAATTACTTTCCAATGTTTTTAGGCGGTTTTCTATTGGGTCGGATTTATAATTGGGCTGAATCACCTCATAGTTCCGTACATAATCCCAAATTGGTTCTATCTCATTTTTCGAGATTTCCATATCTTCTTCGTTCGTATTCATCATTAGTACTCTTACCATACTGTTACTCGTTTGTGCCAAGGTGTTTCCTATGTATATACCTGGTCTTACTTCTTTTTGTTTTATTAATAATTCGCCTTTTTCCTCTGTTATTGGAAGTGATACCATTATTTCTGAACGTGCAGGTAATGTAATTTTATCAGATTTTTGATCATCATTAGCTGTATACAAATCATAGTCGTAGCGTCGTGAATCTGTATCAGATTTTTGATCATTATTAGCTGTATACAGATCACAGTCGTAGCGTCGTGAATCTGTATCTGATTTTTGATCATTATTAGCTGTATACAGATCACAGTCGTAGCGTCGTGAATCTGTATCTGATTTTTGATCATTATTAGCTTTTGATGACCTCGCGGGTCTTTTTAGAACATACAGCATAAAATAATATATTATTTGGAGGAGAATTGTCAATATGTTTGCGATATTGCAATTACTACTTGTGGGTACATCGCTCAATGTAGCTGAATTTTTTGCTTCGGAAGTATTGCTTTCATTATTTATTTTATTTATTTTACCCTTTAATGGAGACATTTCTCTGAATTGACATTCGTATTCCTGACTTAAGCAGGCATCTGTGTTTATAATTAGCATCTTTTTTGAATAATCTATTACGCATTTGTATTTAGATAGGAAGTCATTTCCTATTATCCCATCATAAGGTAAATTATTACCGTTTGGTATGATATGAAAAGGATGTTTTATTTTGCAGTTATCTTGGATGGATATTGTTCCATATGAAACTCCAAATGAAGGAAAACAATTACCAGACAGGGTGGTAATTGTGCATTTTTGCTTCTCATATACGAGAGCGGAATCGTCAGTAGCTTCTGCTCTGAGTAGACTTATTTCTGCACCAGTATCTATTATAAAGTTTGCTTTTGTTTTCTGGGAGATATCGATATGGAAAGCAACCACTAGAGCGCTTTTATGTATCTTTATTGGGATTCTTAATTGGGTGGTTGATGGACTACGGCTTGAATATCTTCCTCGCGGGAGGTTTCGCTGTCTGAATACACCCGCGTGCAATCGTTTCCCAAGGAAAAATTTTCTGGAGTTGTCCACCTTACTTGCTTCATGTGGCGAGGTTGTCCTCTGCCATTATTTTCGGCATTAGGCAAATTTTGAGGTTGGTAAGCTCTTGGATGAGCCCCAAATTGAGCTTGTCTATTTGTTGGGTACTGAGTGCGGCGTTCATCAAACTGTCTTTGCCTACACTCTCTAGCGTGATGGTTTGGTTTGCGACAATAGCCGCATGTAATTCTATTTATTTCCCTTTTTATGTTTGGGTAAGCATTTATTAAGGGCAACTGCTTCCTCTTGAAACAATTCTCTTTAGTGTGGCCTCTTTTTGAGCAATAGTCGCATACTTGCACATTAGGCGCTGTTTTTTGAGTATGGGGTTGAGTTTCCTCAATGCGTTGAGCATGTTCGGAAGCAAAAGTTATGAGCTTCCTTAGTGAGGTCTCTGAACGTGCCTTAACGATGACCTTAAGTTGTTCGCTTTTAAGGCCGTCTTCAAATGCTCTAATGGCATTTTTCTCATTCTCTGAGATGAGATATGCCCTTGCAGAAGATTCTGTGGCTTCATTAACCGTGGCGCTATTCAAATCAGCTAGCTGTTTTGATAGGCGTGAAGCAAAATCATATATGATTTCCCGTGTAGTTTGTTTGAGTCGCAGCAATTCTCCTTGTATAGCCACACGTGGTCTATGCTCTTGGAATTGCTCGACGAGTTCTGCTTTTAATTCATCCCAGTTTGAGACTTCTTTATATTTAAAGATGTCATATGCCGGGCCAGTTAGCTTTGTTTTTAAAATGCTAAGCAGTATTTTCTTGTCGGCGTCGCTCTTGGATGTCGTGAATAACATGTCGCAGCACGCGAGGTACCGATGCAGGTCACCTGAGTTTCCATCGAACTCTGGGATCATATTCCGTGCATCCGTTAATGTTATTCTGAGGTCTGATATCCCCGAATTAGTACCAGTAGGTGGAGGTTGAGTCATTTTGACTCGATTAGAGGCACGTAATAAACGAGAAGCGCGAGCTAGTTGGGCAACCGTACGTTTATGGCTATTCCCGGCCTGGGCTGAATAATCGCGAAAACGTGTAGCGACTATCTTCCTAACACGCCTTCACTTACTTTTTAGTGGTTAGGTGCGAATGGTGAAGAACACAACACTTTTAACACACGGAATCAATGGAGCAATATACAATAAAGAACAGATACGTGATCAAGAAAAAAAAGATGCAACGAAATTCTATACGATCGAAATATAAAGTAACACGCGAATATAAAGTAACACAAAGAGAACAAAAAAAAAATTTTTTTTTTTTTATTTTACGAAAGGCCGTCGAGCGAATGTAATATTTTCGAAAAAAAAACCAAACCCAGAGTTATTTCAAAACAATGAACTTGCTGGCAAAATTCCATATCACTAGATCACTTTTAGCAAAAAAAAAGTTCAACCACAAGAAAATTTAGCCCCAAAATATGTATACTATTAATCAGTTTGCACTTTTTGTTAATTGATAACTTTCTAACTTATTACTTATTATTTTTTCTTTTCACGAATGTGATATATTTAATATATATGTTGAGTAGTGTATAACATGTATAATATATAAAAAATAAGATTTGATTTTGAATTATAATATATATAAAATTCTTAATGTTTTACAAAATATAATAGACTTGGACTTAGCTTCTTACTTCCTGAGGCTGCTTAACCGTTGTTGGCTTTTGACAATCCTTTGAAATTCTTGGAAGTCCATCGTGTCTTCATTGGATTCCGCTGGTCGGCTATACTCTACAATCTGCTCCTGAATCTTGTTGATTTTGTTTTCCCGTCTGGGACCCGTTTGGTCCATTGTTGTTGTATGAAAAAATGATTTTCTTGATTGGTATTTTCACGATCTCTGAGCGCCTGGCTGAGATCGGGTTGTTATAACAACGCTGGGTATAGCCTTAAGCGCCTGGCTTAGGTTACCTTCGTACTTTTTATTTTTTTATGTTTTTCTCATGTGGTAGCTCGGACATAAAGGATCCGCACCGCTGCCACCAATTTTTTGTTACGGGCGTGTCTATGCCATAACTTGGACCTAGGAGTGCTTGCTTACTGCGAAGATCACTAGCCCATTGAACAAAATTGAATAAAAACACTTAAACACTTTCTTTACTTTTACTACAATCACTTTAATTCATCCTTTTAGAATACTTTTATTTCATCTTATCTTTTAATATTTTAATAGGTTAATATTTTTTCTTCTTGGAATTGGTTGCCTTACCTCTGGTGGGGGGTCAACCTTATTCTTTAGACTTTGGAAAACTTCTGCCTTGTCCCTGAGATGCATCGGCTTTTTATTTAGTTGGATTCTTGCATTGCTCAGCAAAATTGATAATAATAGGTATGGGGGTAACTATCTAGGAAATTCCATATAGGAATTCCAGAAATCGAATATATCGGGAACGCCCTCTGAATATATTGGTAATAGCCAATTTTGCATATTCCTCAATATTTTGTAGTTCCACAAGAGTATTTCCCCTTCATTCAAAAATTCCTTTGCAACCATTGGTCAACCATATATATACGGAAGAAACCAATGTTACAAAAAACTCAGCACTATTGCCCAATAAGTGGGTCAGTTTCCATTTCACTTTACACAAGGGATTTCCCAATTATGTACAAGTAAAAAGTAAAAATGTCACACATGAAGTTTCTTAATTTTGTGTGAGGAAAAAATAAACGGCATGTAATGACTGTGGGTTAGGTCAGGGTTAACCTAGTGCCATTATAATGCATGAAATTGGTCTCATGCCGTGTTTGTATTTTTGTATACAAAGAGCCGGCGTTTTGCCGCAAAAAGGTTGACGCAACCAAGAATTTATCGTTTTAAAAGAACAACAGAGAAAGTTGTTTCATAAAACGAAAATAGATTTGGTTAACCATATGAACCATATGTGACGTAAAAATTCATAAATAAATTGACGGTGGAATCACCGCGAAATTGCTTGGAATGCAATTTGATGCGCGTACTCGCGTTTGTCAATTTATTATATGTTTGTACGTTATATGTATGTACGTATGCGCGTATGTTTTGCTTGCTAGCTTCAAGAAGTACGTTATCGTGTATGTACGTATGTATATTTGTAATCTTGTACGTAACAAGATTCTTATTATGATAACGAGTCGTTATTATAGATATATGCATATGTACATATGTATGATGTATGTACGTCAGTTGTACTGATCGGGATATTGTGGCGCTAATGAGATAATGATGAATGCAGGTAATGATTCATTCATTACACTACAATAAAGTGCAGCAGCTATTAATTGTTATTTAATTATTTATCAGTGGAAGCTATTAATTAAAAAGTTGTGTCTGGGATCACACAAGCAACAAAAGAATGTGAATATGCATGACCCAGCTTCATTCTAAGTATCCATAAACAGTAAACGCACATCACAGTAAGTACAGTACTGTGTTTTGTCAGTAAACTTCATGTCAAGCGAAAGCGACGACGAGAAAAAGCCAAAAATATTATCAACGGTCATGGCGGTAAACCAAATTATTGGGCAAATTGAGGTATTCACACCAGGCGAAGACTTTGAATTGTGGATGGAGCGAATGGATCTACTATCAGAATAAAATAAAATAACAGAGGACCAGTCGAAAGTAGAATATTTTATTACATTGGGAGGTGCAGAACTTTATAAAATATTAAAATCGCTTGTTTCTCCAGACACGCCAACAAAACTCAAATAACTATGATATCATTAGGAAAACCCTTAGTGACCATTTTAATAAAAAAAAAACATAATTGCCAGCGATACAAATTTTATTTGCGTAATCAGAGAAGCGACGAATCGTTATCGGATTATATTGTAGAAATTAAAACTCTAGCTCAGGATTGTGATTTTAAAACATTTTTAGATGATGCATTACGGGACCGGTTAGTATGTGGAATAAGAGAAGATAGGCTTCGAACACTTCTGCTGAACGAAAACGAATTGACCTTTGAAAAGGCAGCAAATAAGGCCTGAAATTTGGAATTTGGAATTTCGGTCAGAGAGGTTAAGCAAATGCAACCGCATGTGGCAGTTATATCAGCAGCAAACAGAAAGCAGGGTCCAAGTGTCACAAAAATCAGATGGCAAGACAAAGGCGCTTCACAGTTCACAAAAAATCCAAGGGAGTGGGTAGAAGCAAAACCCTCGAGAATACTTCCCAAGCCATGAAAGAGAGATCTATATGTGTGCGTTCGGAGTCCGTTCTCTAAAATGTTCTATATTGATGCTTATGGATAAGCGCCAAACATTGACTTTATGTATGCCATAGAGCCTAAACTACTATCCATAAAGGAAAATAGTGTTCTAGTAATTTAAAGCTTGGTTACTTACCTTCCCAAAGGCTACACTTCCTATATACCTTACTTAACAAAATAATAAAATAGTTTTGATTACAAAGTAACCTTACCATTTTGCGCTCTCAGCTGAGTAATAAATGCATGTGTGTGTGCAGCCGTAGTCCGAATCTGTAGGCAGCTACATTCGATATCATCAGCCCACGGCATCCCATGACGGCACAGCGGCATTGCAATGATTACTCAGCTGAGAATTTTTGTTTGAGGAATCGTAGTCATTTGGTTAAGATAATTTTTTAAAATATTTTTGTTAGGAAAGGTATGAAAATTGTATTACGGTTCGGAAGATAAGAAAGCAATCATAAGATTATCGGAACACCATTTTTCTGAATGAATAGTAGTTTAGAGCGGGGGAGATATTCAAATCAAACTTTTGTCAGTTTTACATAAGAGCACGGCAAATATTTTAGAATGTAAGGACTGCGTTGGGCCTCGCATGAGGTAGGGAGGTGGTCTGTTTCATGGCTTGTGAAGTATTCTCGAGGGTTTTGGTAGAAGTCATTCACAGAGTAAACATCAGAAATACGGGAGCGAGGCGTCCACTTCAAGCGAGAAATGTTATAAATGCGGTAAACAGGTGGTGTAGGAAAAGTCTCCAGTGCTTTAAGTGCGGCAAGCAAAATCATTCGTTTCTTCTTTTTTGTTCTGTAGTTGACAGAAATGAATTGTTCTTTCTTCTATATGTAATCTTCTTCCTTCTTTGATGAATTCTTGATTATTTTTTTTGTTTTTCTTATTTTCTTTGCTTCTTATTTATTTTCTTTTCTTCTCTTTTCTTCTGTTTAATTATTTTTTTAAATTTTTCTTGAGTTCTTCTTAAAGTTCTTTATTTTTGTCTTTAATTATTCTATTATTCTAGAAAGAGGTACCTTAACACTGGTGGGGGGTATCCCTTAACTAGAATATTAGAATTGTCGAAACGACGGGTTATCTTAATGTTCGGTGTCAAATGGTTGACCTGTTGTTCGGGGTCAACGTGCTGGCCTGTTGTTCGTGGTCAGCGGGTTTTCTTATTTTTCTGGGTTAACGGGTTATCCAGTTGTTCGGTGTCAACGGGTTGTCCAGTTTTTTTTTTTGTCGGGGTCACCAATTGAACTGTTGAGGAGTTGTTGATATATATGGTATGAGAGATGATGATTGATTGAGACAACAAAACGTATATGTTGCAGTTCAACAGTTCTTTATTTATATAAATATATAAATATATATATATCTATATATATTTATCCTAAATTCTTAGTAGGATAAAAATTGAAATTATATTATTTTTGTTTTATAATAATATTTCTTTTTTATTTTAAATTATAATTCTTTCTTTTAAATCTTTTAAAATATTTTTATATTTTATTAAAAGTGTAACAATAAACTCTTAAAATATTCTTTAACAGTTTTGCCCTCTGGCGTCTGAATTAAAAACTCTACAGATTTGCCTTTTGGCAAATAAATTAATACTTTTATAAGTTTGCCCTCTGGCGTTTAAATTAAAAATATTTATTTTTTTAGTTTGCCCTCTGGCGTTTTAAATTAAATTATATGAGTTCGCCCTCTGGCGATTCACTTAAAACTAACTTATCCTTGACACAATTCTATATTTTTAAAAACAAATACATTCCAAAAAGTCTTAATGTGTATTTTCTCAAATTGTATACAGTAGTGTGTATCTGTGTTCAAAGTTTTTTTCTTCAAAGTGTTTTTCCTTTAAACGTCAAATTTGAATTTTTTATTTTATTTACAGTCAGCGCAAATATTACTCTGAAAATATTTTATTTACAGTCAGCGCAAATATTATTCTGACAAACAAAAATTATATTTTATTCTATTTTTAATTACCAACAAAAATAAAAATTATTTTGTAGCTTCCGCTACACCTGGTTTGGTTGATTGTTCTATGTGTAAGAGCGTGTTATGCCGTTGGTTGCATTGCAAGCAATTTCTTTCGCTTTTACAATTGGTAATAGTATGCCCAAAACGCAGGCAGTTTTTGCACAATTTGTTGTGTTGGGCAAATTGTAGTCTCTCGGTTTGTAAGAGTTTGCAGAATGCTGGGCATTGAAATAGACTATGATTCTGTTTGCATTTTATACATGCTTGGGATTTGTTGAGAAGCGTGCATGAGTTTCTCGGTTGAGAATTGCTTGGTGTATTCTCTTTGATTTTGGTGACTTTGCTGTCTTGTAGGGCTTCTAGAGTACGGAAGCGAGCCTCTTGAAACTTGATTAGATCAGCGTAACTTGGGATTGATGTATGGCCACCTTGTTTTTGCTCCCAGTGATAATGTGTGTCAGCTGGGAGTTTTTGGACTAGGAGTTGTACCAGAATCGGATCCCAATTGGTTGTACAAATTCCAAGAGCTCGTAGGTCGCGGAGACTCTCTTCTGTTTGGTCAATCAAATTTTTGATGGTGTTAGCGGACTCGTACTTAATGACTGGCTGATTGAGTAATAGTTTGAGCTGTGTTGTCACTAAAACTCTCTTATTATCATAGCGTTTTATGAGAAAATCCCATGCCGTTTGATAATTGCCCTCGGTAATTTCGAAATGACGGATAAGTCGCTCGGATTCGCCTGTCAAGCAGGTCTTTAAATAATTAAATTTTTGTACTTTTGATAAGTGCAGATCTCTGTGTACCATTGATTTAAAGAGATCGTAAAATGATCTCCACGCTCTGTATGTGCCATCGAATTTGGGTTGGTAATAGTGGGTAATTTTATGTCTGATTTGGGTGTTTCGATGGTAGAAATTTCCTTAGTTTTGTCAGCATTCGTAAAAGATTTTAGCTCTTCTCTGAGTTCTGTAATGAAATCGATATATTTTTCACTGGTAGCTTCGTAAAGTGAATCATCGATATATGCTGTTGCCTCTTCGGCATCAGATTGATGGATGCTGGCATTATTTTTGAGAAATCTATCCCAGATGGCGTTGACTGTTTCTATTCTTGTCTGAAAGTAGTTTTCAGTTCGTTTTTTAGCTGGTTTAGCATGGTTGGGTATAGCCGTTACTAATTGCTCGTGCAGAGAATTTTGGGAGCGAATTAAATTTTTGACGTTTACCATCTTCTATCTCTTTCTATCCGGCTCGAAGGACCAATGTCTAGGCCTATGACAGGTCTAGTCATAAAAAGAAAAAGGTACCGGATCAAAAAGGTGTAGAAATGATAAGATGACAAGATGGTTTTCATTAATTGTCAAAAAATTCAATGTATATTTCACTCCGAATTATAATTCTTTTTCTCTTACTTGCTAAGCCTTAAACCACAAAAAAAAATCCAATATAAAAATAATAAAAAAATACAAAATAAAAAATTAACAAATAATGATTTCACTTAAATGTACTAAAATTGTCGGATAATAAGCAGTGAATCGCTACTACGCTTGTAAATTAGGGTGCTTACACGTGTCAGCTCAGTTGGTTCATCCACTAGTGAGCTTGGGCAGCACCGTGTGCATCGACAGCGAGTTGATGCGAGTGGATTGGTTTTATGTGTGAGAGGCACAGTGGTATATTTACTGAAAAATATACTAATTTATTCTCCGTAATCTCAGAGATTTATTTCGATGACGTGTTGAGTCAAATATAACAGATTCAATGCTTCTGGGTTTTGGGACTTCAAGACTTCACTAGGCCTCAGGACTGCCGATCTGTCTTGTTTGAGAGGACGCAATGATTTGTCTGAGTTAGAAATGCTGTACTTATGTACTAGCGAGGTTGACGTATAGTTGCTCGGCAATATACGGAAATTTACGAAGTGCAGTGCTCCTAGTAATACTAGACACAATACTTCTAGTAATACTGTTAGTATTTTTGAGTTTTACGTATTAAAATCAATTCTTTTAATACAATTTACTAGGGTCAGAATTCTCCTAGGTTTGGTATTATCGAGACTTCAGTAGGCTTCAATACTGCCGATCTGTCTCGAGTGATAGCTCAGAACGCAATGATTTTCTTGCATTTCTAGCGCTCTATTTATACTGTGGAAATGCACAGGTTAGATAGAGCTTTATAAAAAAGTTGAAACTGTTGCGTGTGTGAGCGCTGCCGGTGCTTGGGGATTTGTATGTGAAGAGCGGTGGCACGTCATCATGACTGATGATTAATTGTAATGGTGCAGCTGTTGTGCTGATATAGATTTTACATGGTGAGTGACTATTTTTGATGATTGCTTTAAATTTGTTATCTAATGTTGTTTTCCTTTTCCTTTCAGATTTGATGGTGGTGATTACGCGTATTATGTTTAGTGTTTGTGTACGTTGTGTGAAGTATATTCTCAGATCATGAACGATCTGAAGATATACCTTTCGTTTTGTGTTTTACTAATTTGTTTTCCTTTAATGCTTTCAGGTGATTCTGCAATGTGGCTGAACATGTTGCATCACTAGTCGACTACACAAATGCACTATATGTTTCAAACATCGCACAACGACTAGAAGCCAGCTGATGGGAAATTTACCAATCCCGAGTGAATAAAACGAAGCCATTCACGAAAGTGGGAATTGATTTTGCCGGACCTGTAATTATAAGAACCTCAAGTCTACGAAACGCTAAGTTACAGAAGGCCCACCTTTGTATTTTTATTTGTATGACTACAAAGGCTGTTCACATAGAATTTGTGTCAGATTTCACATCTGTTCACTGTGCAGCGACATAGTTTCAGATTGTGGCACCAACTTTATTGGCGGAAAAGCTATTCTGGACAAAGATCTACGACAAGCAGTTCGGGACTCAACTCCAGAAGCAGCACAATATTTTTCCTCCAAGCAAATCAAATGGCATTTTAATCCTCCAGCCTCTCCACACTTCGGAGGAATTTGGAAAGCTGGAGTGAAGTCAATAAAGCATCACCTTCGAAGAACATTACAGAACTCCAAATGTACATTTGAATTCTGGCTCAGGTCGAAGCATGTCTAAACTCAAGACCGCTATGCTATGTTAGAAATGATCCAAAGGATTTTTTTATCCTTACCCCTGAACATTTCTTGATTGGTCAAGTACTTAATGCGATTCCAAAGCCAGACTGTGCAAATGAATCATTAGTACCATCCAAACATTGGAGGTACATGCTTAATTGCTGCAAATTTTAGAACAAATGGTCAAGGGATTACCTTAACCAACTTCAAAATAGGCCTAAATGGTATACAAAGCAACCGAACATTCAGGTCTGAGATGTTGTCCTTGTCAAACACTATAATATGCCACCCACTAACTGGGCAATGGGCATAATCGAGCAAGTACATCCAGGCACAGATGAGCAGGTACGGGTAGTACATGTCAAAACGCAAACCGGTAGTTTTCTACGACCAATTGCAAAAATTAGTCCCTTACCATTAGCATAAGACAACCTGCCTGTGGGGGCTGTCCGTCGCGATGTTATGTACGTAAATTATACCTAAAAATCTAAAAACATACCTGAAAAATGGTATTTAAATAAAAAAAATTTAATAAATATATTCCTATAAGCTAATCATGCTTAAAACATGATTAGCCTATCACACAAATAGGTGAAGAAAATTGCATCAGCAATTCTCTTCAGATTCCACACAACCAAGTCGTTTTAATAAAAAGAATTATCAATTATCAATTAAAAGTAAAAAATAAATCAAGAGACAAATCGGACCTTCAGTACGATTTGTCACGAAAAGTGCAATATGTATGTACATCGTACATACATATTGCGAAAACAGTTTTCGCGATAAGAAATGCGCGCCGCGAAAATACATTATATGTATACGCGCGCCGCAATTTTAATCGACGGGGCGGTGGCTGATTTTTATAAAAACATCAAATTTCATTTTTTCAAGCCACCGTCCAACGAAAAATATTCTGGACTTGTTTAAACAAGTTCAAATTAAATGAAAATTTTTCTCAGGGTAGAAATGCAACTATGCATTTTCTACCCTGACCGACGGCGCTTGATCGCTATGAAAGTGATCAAGAGCGCAGTCGAATTTTTAAATAAAAGCGAGTTGCTTTTTAAATCCCATACGCGGGAGTCGAGCGGATTTTTAGAGAAAAAAGAGTTTTGATTTATAATTTAAATAACGACAGTCGAGTTCTTGAAACGAAAATAAGTTGGTTTGAGAGTTTGGTTCGGCGTGGTCTCGGTTGCGGTGCGATAGGGTTAAAATCGAAAGAATTTAAGAAGGCCAAGGGCCACCCGGCAGCAAAAGAACTTCAAGCGACAAAACCAGCGATCCTGAATTGAAAGGGTGGTCCATGAGCGAGGAAATCTCCACCAGGAAACGCCCCCGGAAATCTCACCACTTCAATCAACTCCACAACAATCTTCCTCGCCGGGCGACGCACAGCAAGTTCCGCCCCGGTACGAAGCAGGCAACGCGGGAGCAACATCTGCAACAGAGGGTGCTAATCAAACATCCCCAACAAATTCAACAACAAGAGGAGTCACGTTAAGGAGCGGGACAATCCTGACAGGTCCCCAACAAGTAAGGAATAATTTAAATTTAGAATCTTACTTAAGAGAGTTAGAAGAGAAATTGCGAAATTCCTCAGGGCCTTCTGTCCTCCATTGCGATATTATCGATAAAGAGCTAGCAAAGTCTCGCAAACAGAGGCTCGCACAAATAGCCAAATTTAAAGAAAATACAAAAAAGTTCAAACAGAGCTTACAGGAATTTTAGGAATTTTCGCACTCTCTCGAAGTAGAAATACCACAAAATAATAGTGGAGATTTAAGTGAAAGTGCCATCGACAGTGTTAGTGATTCCACCGTGAGTGAAATCCTTTTAAATTTGCTGGGCGACTCCCTTCTGGAAACCAGCATAGAAGAATCTAGCTCCCCATTAATGCCAAGATCAAAGTGAAAAATCCCCAATCCAAATATAGCAGATTACGCTAAAATAGCAACGCTAACTGCCCAGCTCGTTCCCCTATTCTCGGGAGAACAGCACCCAAAATTGAGCCTTGAGCTCCAAACTTTCCTAGGATGCTGCAGGCAGGTAATTCAGTGCATTTCGGTGGATGAACTATCAGCATTGTTACAAATCTTTCCCACCAGACTTCGAGGCGAAGCTTACAAGCTTTTTGCCTCAAATATGCCAACTACTTTTAAAGAGGTAGAAGAACGGCTCAATCGCACTTACCTGCCTAGAGAAACTTACCAGGAACTGGTAAATAAATTAATCACCACTAGGCAGTATCCTTTGGAAAATCTCACAGCCTTTACGGCACGAGTGAAACAGATGCTGGCACTCTGCAACGAAGCAGCAGAATTCAAATACAGACTGGTGTGAATAACCCGTATATGTGCCAATATCTCTTAACTATGGCAGACGGCACTGTGGATGAATTAGTTCAAAGAGCACTTGACATGGAACGTCTCCAGCAAAGTGCTCTATTCCTGCAACCTTCAGGGCAATTTCAGCAAAATGTGATACAGAATACAATACCCCATTCAATAAGTGCAACAACACCAAATAACGCACAATTTAGCCTAATTAATTCATCAGCAAATCACAGCGTATTTACTCCCGGCATAATGCCATTCGCTTAAGTTCCTCAGACCCTGCCAAACACAAATAGTCACATTCAGCAGCCGCAGTTCACACAGGCAAACACATCACCATACATCAAACAGAAGCCAAGATCTCCAAATAAACATTTTAATGTAAACAATAAAAATAACTTTTTGAATAAAATGACTTGTAGTTTTTGTAATTTAACAGGCCATACATACGCCAATTGACTGAAACGTAAAAATACGCCGTACTGTGTGAACTGTAAAATGTATAACCATGATGTGCGTGACTGCAGGAGAAGCAACAATAGTTTCCAGAGACCACATAACAATAATGTATCACCAAATCAACGACCAAGAGACGCACAAGGTTCTAACAATTCTCGAGTGTACAACGTACGTACGTACGTGAATTTTGTGGTCGTCATGGACATGCTGCCAACAAAAACGTAAATGGGACGCCCGGAGTCAGGGAAACGACGTACAGTCGACCCAAAACTCCCCGGCTCGACTATAAATTACCCATCAAATAAAAAAGGGTCCCCTCAGCAGCCCGATTCCAGTGTCGCTACAGTAAAACTTCGTTTAGACATAGGCCTGAAGGACCAAACTAAACTGGTAGTAGACACAGGCGCTGAGGTAAATATAATAAAGAAAAGGTCATTAAAAGATTTCAAAGCAATTAACCACAATGAGGCATGTACACTACAGACGCCATTTGGTACCAGAAAGACGCTGAGAAATTGCCAGGGAAACTTAGTTTTCAAAAACAAAATTCCCTGCAAGTTTTAAGTCGTAAAGAACTTGCCTGGCCTTTCCGATGAAGGACTTCTAGGAAATGATTTCCTAGCAAAAACCTGTAGCGTTGAAGGTCCTAATAAGGCACTAAGGTTTCCTCGCACGGAGACTAATCCCGATGAATTTACAGACTTCAGCATACCACCCACAGTCTAATGGAGCACTAGAGCGTGCACATAGACCCCGAATAGAATACCTGCGAACAATCGTAGATGAAAATCCCAAAACATGGGACCAATACCTACAAACCGCTGCATTCGTGTACAATAATAGTGTACACGAGGGTACTAAACTTACCCCAATGGACTGCCTATACGGCTTCACAGCGGATGTCTCATCAAATTTAAAACGGGATCCCGAAGCCGTTTATAATCATGAGAGCTATTATCATATACCGAGGTATAAGCTCTAAAAATCTTATCTTATGCCACGGCACGAAAGAACTTATTGGCAAGTAAACAGCGCTCAAAGTGGTACTACGATAAGACAGTACGGCCCCTAACTTTCCATGTAGGAGACAACGTCCTCATCAAGAATGAAAGCAGAAAACATAAGCTTTCTCAAATCTGGATAGGAGTTTATCAGGTAATGGCAATACTAAGCGATGTGAATACCACAATCTAAATTGGTAAACGTACGGTAAGGGTACATAATATTCGCTCAATACCTCCCCAGAAACCTTTGCGGTGAAGTCACTCCACTGCCCAGTTTAAAACGGCACAATAAACGTACAAATATACTTAAAGGATTGTTTTCTTCCTCCGAATTGTTCACAGAAATGGCGCTAAAATTCATCGTATTTGCCATCTTTATCCAATACACAACAGGAGAAATCGCTGACAAATCCTATGTAATGACCCAGCTAAATGGCTCGGGTATACTTATCGAGGACCTAGGAAATCTCATGGTATATCATAACACCTGGAATGTCCTCACCGAGACAGATTTGGATGAATTAGATGCCCAGATAAAGATAGCAGAATATGCAGTGCACTTGGTGCATAAACTCTGCATAAATATAACAAACCAAGAAGACCTGTGTAACGTGCAGCAACAACATATTCACACTATAATAGACAGTGCACGAAAGCGAACGAACACCATTAAGGAAATGGTACCTGGACGGCGCAAGACCAAGTCTTTATTTGACGGAATAGGCGGTTCCATGCATTACTTATTCGGCACCATGGACAGCAATAACGAGAAAGAAATATACAGCAGGTTAGATGAAATTGAATCAAACGCACAAGCCCTAGCCGAGCTAGAGAAACAAAAAATTAGTGTTGTAAAAACTACCTTGGAAAAGATTCAAAAACCGCTGGCTATGTTAATAGACAGACAGCAAAAAATAGCACACCAGATAAACGATCTCCACCATGTGCCCGATGACTTAACTAGGAGGCAACTAAGACAAGAGATTATATCGAGCTTATTACTCCAAATCATCGAAGTCGAATATCGACAACAAGCCCTTCTGGATATAATAATGGCTAGTAGAACCAACCATATTCATCCACTCCTCCTGTCTCCACAAAACTTGCTACAAATATATCGCAAAACAACCTCGAATTGTCCGAATGATCAAAATTGTCTGTCTGTCCTATATCAGACCGCAGGAGCTCAGTCACTCCTTATGCAAAACAAATTAGTGGTGAGAATTACTCTCCCAATTTTCAGTACAAACAGAAATCCTAACTTCAGACGATATACATAATTCAATATATAAGGGCACACACTCCTTAGAGGAAATCGAAAATAAAATTACCACATACCAGGAAAAGGTATAGAGTAGAAACTCCCATATCCTATCGACCACCTCTATATCATTTACGAACCAACTAGTTCTGGCCATAATGATTGGTGTGGCAGTACAATATCTTCATCCTGTTGTCATCAAGATGAGACGACAGAGAAATCAATCCCAAGGTAACCCCGAAATTTTATCAGAGGGCATTCCTTTAGAAGAGCGAACTCATGCTCCCCAACCCAGTTTAAGGCGAGCTAGAAGCCTCTCTAAAACAAAATCGGTTCAAATAGTCTAAAAGTGCGACATCGACACTGTCAACATGAGCCACTTAATCAAAGTGAAATTTATAGAGAACAGTAGACCTGGTAAATCCTGAAAGGAAATCTATGTATACATATATATAGTATAATTTTAACACAAAAACAAAACTAAAATTAAAATATTAAAATGACTTAACAAAATAAGTTAGAATGAAAAAAGTAAATATAAATAGGTAGCGGGTAGAAATGTTGTAGATAAAAAAAAAATGCATATAAAAAGAAAAATGTATAAAATTAACAAGTTAACAAAAAAACACGCATTAGAATTAAATATAAACGGAAAATAGAATATGTACAAAACGTACACATAGAAAAATGTTAACCTATAAAGTAAAATATAACAAAATGTGGAACAGGCGGGAAGTCCTAAAAAATACATTAAAACTAAATCTACATAAAAGATAGATGAAAAAATAGAATTAAAAAAAAATGAATTTAGAAATAAAATATTAAATAGAAATAAATAAATTAAAATAATAATAAGACTAGAAGGAACGACACATCGACGAAGAAATGTACTATAATTGCATAACAAAATATAAGTTGGAATAAATAAATACGTATAAAGACTCTTACTAAAGAGAAATAGTATAGGAAAAAAATCAAATGAAAATAAGACCGTGTCTAAATCTGTGAAATAACACCAGATGTAAGTTTGACCAGTTGCAAATCTGGGTAATAAGGAACAGATCAGTAAGCAAAACGTTACCAGGCTACTACACACAAATTCGAAATTATTACACATGCTAGTATTAAAGATATAGTAAAAAAAAATGTGAAATGTAAAAATATTTTATTATTATATATATGTTAGAAAAAAAATGTACACCGAAGCCAAAACCGACCAAGACCCAAGCCGCCAAAATAACACCCACAACAACTTCCCCTGAGAATTATTCCTCTTCAAAGAATAATTCTCTTTTTCTCAGGGGGAAGGATTGCTACGTACGTAAATTATACCTAAAAATCTAAAAACATACCTGAAAAAAGGTATTTAAATAAAAAAAATTTAATAAATATATTCCTATACGCTAATCATGCTTAAAACATGATTGGCATATCGCACAAATAGGTGAAGAAAATTGCTGATGCAATGCATTTCATAAAATTATTCCCATAAAACGACTTGCGAGAAACAAAAGTTTCAGTTTTCAACCAAGTCGTTTTAATAAAAAGAAAAAGAGTTATCATTTAAGTAGATAAGCTATGCCGGTTCTGGCCCACTTTTTTAGCTTCCAGGATTTCGCCACAGATGGCCCCACCGTCGCTAGGTGGTTTGATCCTGTGCTAAATGTAGGGTTGTGCCTTGGTTGCATTGGTTTGTGTCTTGGATACACCGTGTGTCGCGTCTAAATGACTGCGCCCTAGCGGGATTAATCGGTACTACCGAGATGTATCATTTGATCTTGACTGCACCCTAGCGGCATTAGCCGGTACTACCAGCATGCTATGTAGGCTTTGGTTTCATTGAGTCTCGACGGCGCCCTAGCGGGATTAATCGGTACTACTGGGGTGTGTGGTTTGTGCCTTGGATACACCATTGTGCCTTTGATGCACCACTGTGTCTTGGGTGCACCATTGAGTCTTGGATGTTGGGGATACGAGATCACTTTCAGCACTCTCCAGCATAGGGAAATAGCATAGGATTTCGATTTTGTTGCTGGAGTTCGCTTATTTTTCATCTCGAATTTTGGGGATACGAGATCACTTTCAGCACTCTTCAGCATAGGGAAATAGAATAGGTTTTCAATTTTTTTCTGGAGTTTGCTTATTTTTCATCTCGGACTCGTAGCCTCTAAGTTGACATTAAGTTTTTCATCTCGAGTTTTGGGGATACGAGATCACTTTGGGGATACGAGATCAATTTCAGCACTCTCCAGCATAGGGAAATATCATAGGATTTCGATTTTGTTGCTGGAGTTCGCTTATTTTTCATCTCGAATTTTGTGGATACGAGATCATTTTGGGGATACGAGATCACTTTCAGCACTCGCCAGCATAGGGAAATAGCATAGGATTTCGATCTTGTTGCTGGAGTTCGCTTATTTTTCATCTCGGACTCGTAGCCTATAAGTTGACATTAAGTTTTTCATCTCGAGTTTTGGGGATACGAGATCAATTTGGGGATACGAGATCACTCTTAGCACTCTCCAGCATAGGAAAATAGCATAGGTCTTTGATTTTGTTTCTGGAGCTCGCTTATTTTTCATCTCAGAGATCGTAGCTATAAATATTTGTGAAGTGGTGGGAATCTGTATTGGTGGAGGTTGCTGGTTAAGTTTTATCTGGTCTTGGAGGCTACAGTTTGACCTTGAGGTGCCCCCCTCCTGTGTCTGGGTGCTGGGGGTTGGCTGAGAGCTTTAGTGGCAATATATAATACTATGACTAGGACTGCCTGAGGTGTCTTGGACTGGGCTATGTTACCTGTACCAAGGCTTGGGTAGAATGTGTATTAAGTAATGATGTGAAATACCCTAACCGAATTTATATCGGGCCTGTATACTTGTCAGCTTGAGTTTGGTTTTAGCTGTTTACTTTAGTATGAGTGCCTGTGGTATGTTGGGTTGGGCTACTTGGTGGCAGGAGGATACTACAACAACCAATGTAGGTAGGTATGTTGACTTGGATATGTCCATCTTCAGGCCGATACGTCACCGACCCTGAGGTCATTGACCTTTGACCCTTGACCTTTGACCCTTGACCTTTGACCTTTGACCCTTGACCCCTGACTCTGATGTCATTGACCTACACACACACACACACACACACACACACACTACGTCATACTAAAAGATTTTCTACCAGGCGATATTCAATACCATGTTATTAAATTAACAACAAGAACAACTAACGTAGGTAGATATGATGACCTAGGTATGAAATAGCCTAATTTTTGATCTTCAGGTGTAATGCTTCTAGTTTTATTCATTGCATAAACAATTCGTACCGCCGAATAATGTAAACAAATTCGCAGTCGAATAATGTAAACAAAATTCTCACAGAGCCGAGTAAAGTAAACAAATTTATGAAAGATTCTCAATAGCTGAAAAAAAACAACAACTGATATGTTGTCTTAGATGAGTAGTTATAATTGAAAATTTCTTTTGCTGTAAAAAAACAACTGCGGATTAAAAAGCCGAGAGTGATCATGATATCTAAAAATAGATCACGGCTGCTTGTAAGAAGTAGTGGAAATTAAAGCCTCGGTGGACAGGTGGCTGGTAATTTGATACCGTCAAGTAAAGTAAACAATGGTTTTTGTATCTAGGAGTGTGTATTGAAAAGTCATTAGTTGTATGAAAAATTGTTTTTATTTATTCGCATCATTAAATCTTAAATTATAAACTTTTTCTCTGTGCTTCATATCCAAAATTGGTAACAATACATCTGAAGTTCTATTAATCCTATCTTGGAAGCGAAAGCGATCCAGAGCATATGTCTCCCATGGTCCTTTTCTGGGTTCATAATCAATCATATAAACTTGCGGAGCAGCAGTACTAAACTTGACCTTCATTATCACGACTAATTAAAACAACTATTATCACATTATTCCCTTTTTATTATTCAATCTGATGTAATTCATATTACTAATAATTCAAGCCTAGGCTACTTTTGTAGGCATGCTTTAGTGAATACCGTACTTTCTCTCTCTTGCACACATGTTTGAGGTGGACTTGATCATATACATGCCAGCTTGGAGCTTGGTTGTCTGCTTTATATATGGTTACCTGGAATTATCAGGCTTGTTGTTCAACGGGACTATTAGCGGCGGGGTGAGGTCGCTTTACTGATCTAACTACTATTCATACCGAAATGTGGTGTTTTGATAATCCTAAGCGTACTTTCTTATCTTCCGAACCAAAATAAATTGTTTATACCTTTCTTAACAAAATTATTTAAAAAAATTTATCTTAACCAAATGACTACGATTCCTCAATCAAGAACTCTCTGTTGAGTAATCATTGTATATGGCGCTGTACCTTGGGCTGATGATATCGAATGTAGCTGCCTACAGATTCGGGCTCCGGCTGCAAATAGACACACATTCAGCTGGGATTTAGTGGGCGTAATATGGTAATGTTACATTTTAATCAAAACTATTTTATTATTTTGTTAAGTAAGGTATAGTGTAGCCTTTGGGAAGGTAAGGAACTAAGCTGTAAATTACTAGAAGACTATTTTCCTGTATGGATAGTAAGTTAGGCTCTATACCATATATAAATTCAATGTTTGGCAGTTTTCTATAAGTATCAATATAGAATATTTTAGAAAGAGGACTCTCAATGCACACAAACAGATTTCTGTTTCATGGCTTGGGACGTATTATGTCCAGGAACCTAGAATAGGATGACCTTATACTGTATGGATATAGGCTATAGCTTTACCCAAAACGAATTGCATGAGAATTTGGTTAGTGGTTAGTGTCTTCTTAAATGTGAGACTGTTGAGATGAATATTGAGGAGCTTATAACAGAATATAATAACATTTTTCTCGATGAGCAAATTCAAGAATGCTATAACTTTTTAATATTATATTAAAATATTAAGAAAGTCGAGTCAAAATGTTATGAGCACCTTGTAAGCTGGGCTTGGGCAAGAGATGATGCAACGGATGGATCAGTATGAGTTTGTGGCCGAAAATATAAACAATTTCGAGTCCAAACACCATTTCTTGAGCAAGGTCCCCTGGTGGCATTTGCTGGTACTACCTATGTTGTTCATCTCGGGTACGGGGATACGATATCACTTACAGCACTCACCAGCAAAGGGAAATAGCATAGGATTTCGATATTTCTCGAGTAAGGTTACCTAGCGGCATTAGCCGGAACTACTAGCATGCCTTGGTGAAAAGGTTTAGGTTTTATGAAAAATTGTTTACTAATTCGTGGCGAAAAAAGCTGGAAAAGTCCATCTATAAAATCTTGCAAATATTTCTATTAAATTAATTCACCTCAATGTTTTTAAATGTACTTTACTAGCAAAAAATTAAAGCTGTTATCAGAGCTGTTTTAAATCTGTTAATCTGTAATCAGAGCTGTTTGAAAAGCTGTTAAGCTGTTATCAGAGCTGTTTAAAAGCCTCGAACAGAGCCTCAATGCTTTGCGGACTGAGTTAAGGAATAGCGTCCGACAAGAGATCTCAGCAGCAATGCGGCCCATGGACTTTTCACGACCACCTCCGTCCATGGGTGACCCAAGACCATCCCAAGAATTTCACGACTCGCGTAGGCAGTCGTCAAATAGACCGCATTCAGCCTTTGGTGAGCCTATTAATGAGCCTAGACCAGATTTTGTCCCACCTCCACAACCACCACCTATTCGTAACCCTGCAGGAGTAGGACAGCGACGTTCTGGCAGTCATATCCGCAGGTGGAATATATCGTATAGCGGTGACAGTTCACGGCTCACTGTCGATGAATTTGTGTTTCGAGTGGAAGCTTTGACGTATTCGGCCTTAGAAGGAGTTTTCGATCTGCTGGTAAGGCACATGACAACCTTACTTTCTGGACCAGCTATGGACTGGTACTGGTCTCTCCTGAGGCAAAATTCCACGCCTTCATGGGAGTATGTGAAAACAGCTCTATTAGCTGAATGGGGAGTACCGCAAGATGACCTTAAGGTCAAAGCTCAGCTAATGTTGCGCAAACAGAAAGCAGGGGAGTCATTTGCTACATACCATCAACACCTGGTACAGTTACGCGATCAACTGCAAAGTCCCTTGGCGGACGGAGAGTTCTTAGAGATCGTAAAGTCAAATCTGCTTCCAGACATTCAGCAAAAGGTCTGCCTACATCACACTAACAATATACATCAACTACGGTGTCTCGTGACTCAAATACAGGCGACGCAGCCGCGAATCGCGACAGCGAGCAGCTGGAATGCTTATCGCGGCCAAAGAGTCAGCGAGGTGAATGAGTTTCGTCCGACAGAGGCCGAACTGTATATGACACATGAACGCAGTGAGGAAGCAGTAGCACTAGCTGCTATTACAACCTCTCAGAATGTAACCTGCTGGAACTGTGACCAGTCCGGTCACTTCTATCAACACTGCCGGCAGGAGAGACAAGTTGTGTTCTGCTATGGATGCGGACGCAAGAACATTTTCAAGCCCGATTGCAGCCACTGTCGACAGAAAAACTTGAGACGGGTCGGGAATACCACCACCTCTTTCCGACCAGTGTCGAAGACGGAGTCAAGCGAGCAAAATATTATACAGCCATAAGTAAAGTAGGGAAGAATTAGGGATTTAACAAGCTTTTTCCGAACATGGAGTGCTAGTAGTTCTGAATTTAGCCATAGTCTTCTTAAGCAGCCATATATTTTACCCAAGGTAGCACTAATGTGGTCACAACAAGAAAACTTTGAATTGAGTTCAAAGCCCAGACTTTTAGCAGAATCAACGTAGCCAAGTCTCGTTTTATTGAGAAATATGGCTGGTAAAGAGAGAGAATCGATTTTATTCCTATAAACTGCCAGGCATGTAGATTTGTCAGGATTTAAGTCTAATTTATTACGCAAAGACCAGTTATAAATGCGTTGTAGATCATCGTTTAACCGGCATACACAGTCTTCCATTAAGCCTATGGGTCTGGTTAAGTATATCTGAACATCATCAGCATACATATGAATAGATGCATCCCTGACGGCATCAGGAAGGTCATTTATGTAAAGACTGAATAATAATGGACCCAATATAGATCCTTGAGGAACACCGCGGTGTAAGAATGCTATATCTGAGATCTTGTCATGTACTCTTACCACTTGGCTGCGCCTATTTAGAAGGCTGCAAATTAGTTTAGCTGCTGATGATGAAAAAGAGAATTGGCGAGACAGCTTTTGCAGCAAATGACGATGGTCAATAGAGTCAAACGCTTTGCTGAAATCTAGTAGTGCTAATATTGATAGATGGTCATTATCTAAAGCCTCGTGAATATCTGATGTTACTTTAAGCATCGCAGTTTCACAGCTATGATTACAGCGGAATCCTGATTGGCAGTGGGTTAAGAGACATGTGGTCTATATATTTCGTGATTTGCGAATAGAGCACCTTTTCAAATACTTTGGCAAAGAAACAGAGAAGACTAATTGGACGGTAATTACTAGGCAGAGAACTATTAGACTTTTTTGGAATGGGTATCACTAGAGCTCTTTTCCATTGGGTAGGAAACTGAAATGTCATGAGGCAGTAGTTGAAGATATGAGCAAGTATCTTAGCTATATCTGGTCCAATCAATTTAACAAAGCGGGGAGGTAGCTCATCTGGTCCCGTTGCATTAGATTTTATAGAGGACATAGTCAGTAAAACTTCTCTTTCATCAATGTTTCGAAAAGCAAAGCCATCAGAATAAAAGTCTTCAGCAGAAACATCAGTAAGTGTAGCTTGTGAAAAAGTATTAGGTGCTGATGAATTTCCTGCGAAGTAATTATTCAATGCATTTGGATCTACACATACCAAAACTACTTCGAATGTTTGCCCATAGTTTCTTTGGTGGTAAATTCACGTCTAGTTTACTATTAATATAAGCTTGCTTTGAATATCTTATCAGTACACTGGTTCTATTACGAACTTTCTTGTACATCCTACGAACTTCATCAGAGCGCGTAGTTTTATAGCGTCTATAAAGGAAATCACGTTCCGCCAGTAGACTGTGAATTTGAGAAGTCAACCATGGGCAACCTTTATTTTTGATATTACAAATTCGCTCTGGGACATATTTATTGTATAGATTTAAAAGTGTGACTTCAAAAGTAGCTACCTTGTTATCTACAGATACTGAGTTATATATGTTTTCCCATGTTATTTGTCGGCATTCAGATACAAGCTGTTCAAGATTTATATTTTTGAAGTCGCGATACAAGAAAGAAGTTACTCTAGGGACAGGTTTCAATTTAAGGTCTTAGGTCATGAATAGAAAATCATGATCAAATTCACTTGGTGGACTAATTTGATTATGAAATAGAACCTTGTCAATTTCGGTCGTAAGTACATGGTCGAGCTGAGATGGGTTAGCAGTATTAAAATAAGTTGGCAGGCTATTAACCATTTTTAAGTTGAGCGCTCTGTATAAGTAATGTAAATGCTCAGTAGTGTAACGAAGAGCTTGTCAGCCGACAGATATACCTACATTCACTTGTACCTGAATGTAGATACATACTGCATCCGACACCTCTTTGTTACAAAATCATATCCAGGATATGTGTGGGTGGCTGCACAGCAAATATGCCGCTAGCGATCAGCCGGCTTGGGGTGGTTCTTGCCACCCACATCCCTTCAATGCTTGTTAAGCTGTGCAAAATCGTCAACATAACTGATCAGACAGACGGACGGACAGAAAAAGAAAAGATCTAATGCAGGCTTCCTTCTCTTGGTGGAACCTGAAAGCCTAAAAAGAAGAAAATTGATTTTATTTATATGCTGCAAAAAGAAGGAGAATAGAAGACCTCAGCAACGCCGAACAAGTGTTAATTCACCCGGAGAGTTTACAACGCTGGCAAATGAGCGATTGAGAGAGAGTGAGAGAGAGCTGAAAGGGGTCTCTGATGTTGTTGAGACTCCGGCTTTGGGTAATGTTGGGCCCAATCGCCCCCATCCACCCTGGCTAAGCCTCCAAAGCCGTTTCGAAATGCTCAGCCCCATCTGTACTTGTTTCACATCTATCGCCGTGTGTGTGTGGAAAAGACCTCCCTCCTGTCCGCGACCATCCCCTTCATGGGACTACTCACTCCATCGCGCTGAATTCGTTACCCACCTGTAAATAAAAGAAGAAAGCAACTTGAAGAAGGGCGGCCAAAGGTGACCAAGCTAAATCACCCAAAAGAAGAAGGAAAGCGTATCAAGAAACTCAAAATTTCATTAAGTCCAAATCAAAATATGAATCACTTACGAGGGAGGAAACCCGATCACAAAAAGACCAACATGGTATATATAAAAAAAACTAAAGGAAACAAAGTCTCCGGTTAAGATTAATCTAGATCTGAATCCTTACGACTAGCCCTAATAAGCGCTTTCCTATTATGTGACTTATCGAACCCTGTGATCGACGCCTAACCTTAGATGTACACTAAATGATTTTAACACTGTAAAGTTAGGAACAAAAGAACGCAAAGCAAATAATAATACTTAGAGAAAATTCGAACTAACCTTGTGGTCCGCTTTGGACTTACATAACACCTGATTTAATCATATTCGGGGTTTCCTCCTTTACCAAAAGGGTTGGACACTGGTTTTGCAACTATCTGCTAGCTGCTTCAGGACTATGTTGAAGTCCGAGTTCACCTCCTCGCTTACCTGTTCCTTCGGATATGTAAGAGCGAAATGTTTTACCGTAGTTTCTGCCAGAAGGATACTTCCTCGCCGGTAGAAGTCCAACTTGCCGTCACGCAGGAAAAATTTTCAAAATGATCTTTGTTACGTGCAAGGAAACTTTTCCTCAAATTTTCTCTCAGGTTCGCCACTATTATGGTATATAAGACTCACCGTCGCGCACAGGTAAATATTTCAAATAATGCAAATTATATGTGCACAAGCATTAATACTAAAATTTTCTTTCAGTTCACCAGTAGAAGGATCTTTAGGAAAATCACTGTCGCACAGGTAAATATTCCATTTAATTCAAATTATGAGTGCACAGCAATAATAAACCAAAATTTTCTTTTCAGTTCACCAATCGAAAGATATACAAGAAAATCACTGTCGCAGGTAAATATTCTAATTACTGCAAATTACGACTGCACAGAATGAATCAATCAAAATTTTCTTTTCAGTTCACTAATAGGAAGATCTACATAAAAAAAATCACTGTCACAGGTAAATATTCTAATTAATACAATTTAAGACTGCGCAACATTAATTCTAAAATTTCCTTTCAGTTCACTATTAGAAAGATCTACATGAAAAAAATCACTGGCGCACAGGTAAATACTTCAATTAATAAAATTTCTTGAATGCGCAACCTTAATAACAACATTTTCTTTCAGTTCACTGTTAGAAAGATCTATATGAAAAAAATCACTGGCGCACAGGTAAATAATTCAAATACTAAAACTTATAAATGCGCAGTAATACTAAAATTTTCTTTCAGTTCACTATTGGAAAGATCTTTAGGAAAAATCACGATTGCACAGGTAAATATTCTAATTAACACAATTTATGAATGTGTAACATTAATAACAAATTTTTCTTTCAATTCACTATTAGAAATATTATTAGAAAGATCTTTAGGAAAACCACGGTCGCACAGGTAAGTAATCTAATTAACACAATTTGTGAATGTGCAACATTAATACTAAAATTTTTCTTTCAGTTCACTATAAGAAATATCTATAGGAAAATCATGGTCGCACAGGAAAATAATTTAACTAATATCATTTGTGAATGTGCAACATTAATAATAAAATTTTTCTTTCAGTTCACTATAAGAAATATCTATAGGAAAATCACGGTTGCACAGGTAAGTAATCCAATCAATAACATTCATGAATAAAAAAAAATCACTGTCGCACAGGTAAGTTATCCAATTAATAAAACTTAAAAATGTGCAGCATTAACACCAAAATTTTCTTTCAGTTCGCTATGAGAAAGATCTGTAGGAAAAATCACTGTTGCACAGGTAAATGTTCTAATTAACAAAATTCACGACCAGAATGAATAAACTAAAATTTTTCTTTCAGTTCACTAATAGAAAGATCTACATGGAAAATCACGGTCGCACAGGTATATCTTCCAATTAATAAAATTTTCGACCAGAATGAATAAACTCAACTTTTCCTTTCCGTTTACCAAACGCAAAAACAAAACAAACTCTACAGACTAATTTTTAAATAAAGAGGAATCACGACTGAATTTTTCTGCGACCGTTCTCGTTCAAAGCCAAAAGACAACTCCTCGACTACATGCAGTCTACCTACATTGCCAACGTTCTTCTCAGAATTTTTTTGTTCTTTTTTCAAGCCTGCTGCAACACATTGCATGATGGCATCACGCGATCTGTTACAGCTAGGCGAATTGCCGTTTTCGTCGCTTTGATGTGGTTGACTAGCGGTAAGTTTTAAACGAAAAATTGTATTTTGTGTTCATTTTGCATATTTTAGAATTTTTCGACTGAAAATATTCTGCTGTTGTTGTTGTTTATTTTAGACCTGGACTTTTATGCGCGTATGTATGGATATGTTTTTTTTCAGGAATTTTTTTTTTTTTTAATATGAAGAAGTAGCATAGGGCTACTTCTTGTAAATATATATAGATTTTATCTTCTATTTTTCCAGGAATTTTTTGTACTATGGAGAAGTAGCATATGGCTACTTCTTGAAAATATATAAATTTTATCTTTTCAGGAATTTTCTAATATGAAGAAGTAGCATAGGGCTACTTCTTGAAAATATATAAATTTTAACTTTTCAGGAATTTTCTAATATGGAGAAGTAGCATAGGGCTACTTCTTGAAAATAAATAAATTTTAACTTTTCAGGAATTTTTTCATCGGGAGAAGTAGCATAGGGCTACTTCTCGGAAATAACTAAATTTTATTAAATTATATACTCTGGGAAATCATGGGGTTTTCTCTGCAGACGTAGAGAAGCCAAACAAAAGTAGCGTAAGGGGGTATACGCTACAGTAGTAGTACAAGAACTAAGATTATTTACATTCATATCACCGCAAACGACTACATTATCACTTTTTAGGATCTGCTGTAACATTGAGTCTTTGAAACGCATGGCAGTCTCATCATTAAAAACATTTGGCGGACAATAACTGCTAATTAGGAGACATTTTTCGAAACCGGAGTCAATCTCAACACTTAAGAATTCCAATTTATCTTCTGCAGCAGAAGATTGTGTTACCGTCGCCGTTAAGGAATTATGAACATAGATCGCAACGCCTCCCCCAATTCTGCCAACACGATCATTTCGTAATACAGTGTAACCTGGCAAAGATATCGATTGTGAGGCTAGATCGCTAGTAAGCCAGGTCTCACATACTAATAATGCATGGACAGTAGTACCGGAGAAAATTTCCTGCAGCAGACCGATTTTATTTCTAAGACTTCTTGCATTGAAACAGCATATGTTAAACCCATTCGCGCGAACACTGAAGATATTAAAAAGCATTCTTACTTTCACCAATGGAGAGATACTATCGCCCATTATTTCTAATGTACGAAGACCAGAAGAACTTTAGCAGACGTGAGTATAGATCATCAGTTTCAGTGACCATTTTGCGGATGACACAAGCATTACAAAGATTTAATAAAAAGAGATAAAAAAAGAATAAAGAAGAGATAGAAAAAGATAAGCAAAAAAAAAAACAAAAACATATCATGGTTCCTATTTCGCATTACTACTACCAGCTCCTTCAGAGTCCGCTTCAGCGATGATTGTCTGCAGAGCATCCAGTGTTGTAACTTTGATTGGTGTCTCCTCTTTTTTTACACGAACAAAGACTTCACCATTACGAGTAAAAGCTGCGTGTAAGTGACCCTCTCTGTTAGATTTTAAGGCATTTCGCAGAATTTTATAGTTACATTGTGTAAAGCTTTCGAACACATTGATCTTATTATCGGAGAGAAATCCGCAGTCTATACTACTCAGCGTGACGGTGCCGGACCTCTTAAATTTGTAAATAAACTCCCTTTGATTAGCATGGGTAGGAAACTTTACAACAATTGGTACGATCGAACCACTCTTATTTTGTTTGAGAGCTGATGGCCTTGGTCTAAATACTGTCACATTAGCTGCGAGTATATAATCTACTTTAGCAGAAACTTGATTCAGTATTTGCCTTGGGTTTTCATTCTGGACATGAGGAATACCGATAATAATAACATCAGTGCATCTGCTAATGCGACGAATATCATTCATTTCATGACGAGTTTCAGCGAACTCTACTTTCATCCGTTCCACTTCATCAGTCTAGTTAGCTCTGCCTGTGTTGATGTCACTAAAGCATCAATTTTGTGGGAGATGCGCTCCTCAAATTCTTCTAGCTTTTCAGAAAATGCTGCCGTTAAATTTTTTACGAGCCTTCTCTCGAGCAATTCCATGCAATCAGCGGAGCAAATGGAACTAGACCTGCCTGTTGTAAGAGATCCATTTTCATTATTTTGGCTCTTATGACTCTTAGATGCCCCCCGTGTTAGTATTGGAGTATTTGTATCATGCACAGTTACCTTCGAATTTGATTTAGAGTTTGCGGATTTGCTCATGATGAGAGACTTTTTTTTCACTTTTACACTTAATATAAAAGGAATCAATTCAAGTTTTTCTAATATTTTTGCGGAAACAATGTTTTATGTTGAATCACTATTGCACTAAAATTGGAAAAGAAAACTCGCGGAATAAAACAAACTATGAAGGAGCTTTTCAAAACAGTCAGTTTCCACAAAGCAACTGGTTTCTCTCCTTATCGAACGCTCTTCGGTCAACAAATGATTGAACATGGCAGCTCCTATTCCATCTTGAGGAGCCTTGGATCTAATAATGAGCCGGTGAGAGTAGATGCTGAGGACAAACTGAGATTGATCCGTGCGAGAGTGCAGGAAAATTTACAACATGCATTCGAACAGGGTTCAAGAGCCTACAATCTCAGGGCGAAACCTGTCGATTTCAAAGTGGGTCAAGAGGTATTTAGACGGAATTTTGCCCAAAGCAACTTCCAACAGCAGACTAGTGCTAAACTGGGACGGAAATTTGTCAAATTTCGGGTTAAAGCCATGAAAGGAAACTCCCTATACGAGCTTGAAGATCTGCAGGGGAAACTTTTAGGAGTCTATCACGCCAAAGATATCAGGCAGTGATCATCAGTCTAGAAACGTCGTCTATCTATTGTCACGTTTATGCCTGGTAGCCCTAAGAAGGCATCCAGCCAACTTCACTGGTAAACTATAGGATATCGCTAAGCCCTCCTATTGCCCCGTCAATGGTGGGTGATATACCTGTTGGAATCCATTCCTGTATAAGGCTGTCAGCATGTCACTACTTCGACGACGCCTTGGAGACACACCCTTGAACAATCGCCAGTCGGAGATCAGGGTGAGATGTTCCGCCGGGAAAGCTTTAGGTTGCTGATCGCAGGGCTTCCTCAGCATCTCGGTGAGGGAAGGCAGAGAGACATCGACCAGCTGGATTTTTTGGGTTACCAGCTTGTCGATGTGACTTTGGCTTCACACACGGAGAGGGATGTCGAGGTCTGATCAAAGACTGACGAGACTTCAGGGATGTGTCCTCGATGCGTCATCGGTCAAGTAGAGTCCGAGTGATGAGGAATACGCATTGGGTCGTGGGTAGAGACACACATTGAGCACCCGCAGCGATGAGGCCTATGTTTAAGACCGGCTAGCTCAGTCGGCCATTTTTCAGCGTTGTCTGAACCATGGGTGGCGCAGACCACTCTGCCCTGTTATGGTCGTGGCGTATTGCATATAGCAATATGCTACACAAAGTACTGAAGCGAGCGTGTAAGCCGGCTGCGGTTGAGCGGAAAGCTTGAACGCACCTCGACCGAGAGAATTGCGTTTCCTCAAGCTCGGTGTGACATGCGATAAGAAAAAAGGGAAGAAGAAGAACTTTTTTAGAGGAGACGAGTTCCGTCAAGTATGCGATCTAGAGTTTTTTTTAAAAAGGAAGAAAAGGAAAGAGAAGTTCTTGGTTAAAGGTGAACAAAAAGAAGCAAAGGCTGACTAAAATCAAAAAGTAGCAGTGGCATCGGTACGAAATCATCTGAGTTTTTTGAGGATATTTTGAGGAATCAAGGAGCGCAGACAAAAATAGAAATAGAAATCGCACGGGTGTGGTGGAAATAGAAAATTTTCAAGTTTTATAAAGTTCGAGCTTGATTGAAATTAAAATCGGGGCTTCCTCGACATTCTAAACAAGGAGGAGAAGACGCCGGATTCTGGCATAAGTTATAACAAAGGCACTGTAATCGCGTGATGTTCCTGAGCGCAAATTGGCTGATCTAATGTTGAGATGATTTACTAGCATGGTCAACTAGGATCTAGTTCGAGGGTGATCTGCGAAATACAGATTAGTTGAGATGATCATTATTAACAAATAGGAGTATCAAGGAATTCAATAGATTCGTCTCGTAAGAAAAGGAAAAAGAGCAAAAGAACCAAGTTGTTAAGTCCCAATGTGGGCTTAGCATAAAAAAGGGGGCAGGTGCCGGTTTCGAAATGATAAGACAGGATGTTTTTTCAAATGACAAAAATTCACTATTTATTTTATCACAAAACCTTAACCTAGAAAATTCAATTCAATTAATTCACTTGTTTTTTAATATTAGATAACAAAAAATTGGCTAAAACGTACTAATTCTAAGTGTTTAAGAAATCCAATTGTGTGACGTATTGTAAACCTCCACTGGTTATTATTTCTTAATCTGTAATAAACATAAAAACATAAAACATAAAACATTTATTTATTTGAGTGCCCGTGCCAAAGGCACGCCAAGCGCCGGCACATCATAGCGAGATACATAGTAGATACATTATTAGTAAACCAACTTAAAGAAATTATAGAGATATGTAGTACATGTCATTTTATAGCGAAAGGAAGGAAAAATTGTTAGAAGGGAAAAATTTGTAGATGAAGCACAGGACCAAGACGAGGTGGGAATCGAACCCACGACCCCTGGGTTGATAGTCAGCGCGCTTACCAACTGAGCTACCGAGGCCTCAATAAAAAGAAATAATTATTAGTTTTTGAATAACCGAGGTTTGGTTGGTAGAATGAGCGTCAATGAACTGCTCAGACTAATTGTAGCTGGGTTCAGAAAACTCCCAGAATATGGTGCTAAAATATTATTATGTTTATATAAAAATATTAGTATAAATGGGAGTCAGAAATACTTCCCTTGGTTTTGTTAATCAAGACTTAATTTTGGTTTCAGAGCCACCGATCTGTCTTGTCGCTTGGTCAAATGGCAAGTGATTTTATATTTCCAATCGTTCGCTATTTATAGGCAGAAACACAATAGAAATTGTGTCTGCCGGTGGCGTTGCCAATGACGCCCGCGTCTTTGCGTGAATTTGTACGTATTTGGTCCCCAAATGGCGTCATCGTGTGAATTTTCATGCATTTGGTCCAAGAATTATCCATCTTAGCCCAAAGATGGCGTCATCATAATTTTAATCAGAATATTTTGCTATGTTATGGGCCACCATTTTGATTATGTCAAATTGTTGGTGGCAGCTGATGGAGACTGGTAAGTGTTTATTTTGATTTTTGATTTGTTTTTAATTTTGTTAGTGATTTGTTTTTTCTTTAATTTTAGGTGTTGGCGAAATGACTGTGGCGCGGGATTTGGATGTATTTGATGTGTAAGTGTTGTCTTTTGGTAAAATCTCAGATTGTTTAAATTTTTAAATGATCTGAGATTTTACCATTTGTTGATTTTTATAAATGCCCGTATTTGGTTTTCTTTTTAGCTTCTGCTGGTCACTTCGTGGGATTGTTTATACATCGCGGGAATTATTGGAATCATTGTAAGTGAGTGAGTAGTTAGTGTTTTAGTTTTAATTTTTGAAAATTGTTCCGCGACGGAACACAAGTAGACCTAATTGTCATAGTTTCTTATAGTATTGAACTAAAGAGTTTTTCTAAGAAGGTATCCTAAAATAACAATAATTTTTATAGGTTAGTTTCTATATTATTGATTTATGGAATTTAATGATTACAATGATTTAAGACAAAGGAGCATCTAATGAGAGTTGCTTGGAGGTTCGAAAACTTTAGTTCCATGGTAGCTCGCGTCATTACTCAGCGGTTCGTTCATACACAAACTATAATGTAAACTAAATATTTATCCCGAAGCTCAATGGTTCATCCAAGGAGGCGCCTCTTCGGTGGACAGCACTAAGAACGTAAGTGATTGTCTATATATATATTCTTCCATGTTGTTATAAGTTGTGTATGCTTAATTATAGTTACATATTCTCAATAATACTATTGCACAAACGCGTTATCATTTCTTCGCGTTCACTTAGTCGTGTTAATGTTGAGACATTCCTTAACTTCCAGTCAGACAAGCATGGTAGTAAAACATTTAAAAGAGAAAGATTCGAAAAAACCGCGAATAATTGGCAAATCTATTATCATTGAATCTTGAATATTCTTTGAATTTGGAAATTTTTGAAACTTAAAATTCGGTGAACCGAGTTATGAAACCGACTATACGAGAGAACAAAAAGGAAATCATTGTTATTGGAATTCTCTCAGCTTTATTGGAGTAATATTTAACGTGTTATATTTATCATTCCGTATCGTAATTCCGGCAGTAATGACTTCCCTGTAAGAAGATTACCTTCTAGTATTTTATTTTGCATTTACGTCGTTCTAAGAGCTTATGTATACTAATGTCAAATGTTAACTTGAAGAAAGATTATAACGTTATGGAGAAGTGAAGTAATTGTTTTTCTCTTCCGCTCCCGGAGTATCCTCCTGCCATGAAGGTTGACTAGGTCCGCTCTCGTTTTCTCCTTTACAGGTCAATTAGGGACACTGTGAACTATCTGTCCTCAGTGTCAAATGGGTGGTTGGGGCATGCAGTAAGGCCGAAACATCTGCGCCTTCGAGGAGGTAAGTGACGTAAGTGTCCCTTCAGGACCGAATGTGTGCCGGCTTTTGTTTAGTAGGCACGAATTTTTTTTGATTATGGCTGACGGCAGCGGCAGGTTTTTCGTGGAACCTCCCCACACTCTCCGCCAATGAGCCGAGGCGAGCTAGCGTGCCGCCCTGCAGTTAACGCTGTCCGTCGAGTGATCTGTCAGCTCATGCTGACAGTCTTGACTTTACGTCCGATGTCAATCACTCAACATAGTTCCATAACACTCGTCCGTCTACTTATACAAGGGCATAAATATTGTTCAACCTTAAAAATACATTGTATTAACATCCTTCGTTTCATTTTAATGAACTTATCTCCGTTAAATAATCATTATAGCGCAAGAGATTTATAACGTTGTCGAAAATAAAAACAACTAAGATAAATACAAATCTTAATGCAATTGAGACGTTTTTCTTTGATAACGTTAAACTGTATCATATTTTATAAATTAGTAGATGGTTATATCTCTTTATATATGAGTTGAAGTCCACTCCCGGAATTACCGAAGAAATAGTTGTATCAGCTTGAAGACAAATCATCAATAAAGCTACAGAAGGATCTACACACAAGCTAGACACTTTCCTTCTAACACCCAAGTGCTTCAAATCTTCTTATTGAAAGAAGAAATCTTTAAACAATCCTGCAAGACACAACCTTGAGGAAAGAAGCCTTGAAGAAATTGTGTGCCAAAAAGACACTCATCCTTCAAGACTTACTTTGAAGAAAGAAGCCGTTAAACAATCATGTGTCAAAACGACACGTCCCAAATCCTTCAATGTCCACTTTTGAAGAAAGAAGCCTTAAAAAAGTAGTGTGTTAAAAAGACTAGACGTCTAAATCCCACAAGGCTACCCTGGCAGAACGAAAACTTATCGTTCAAGTACCACATACTCCAGCAGAACACCTAAAGACTCTCAGACTAAACAGCATCATGAACACTGTCTGGCACCGCACCTAAACTCCATTATCTTATTCCACAGGAGACCTCACTGTTCTCCAATGGAACGTCTGCGGCGACTACAACAACCTAGGTAGCCTTCACTTCCTGGTTGGCGATTTCTCTCCGTCTATCCTGGCTATCCAGGAAACGCACCTCCCAAGCTGAGCCCGACCTGCACGTCTCTCCATTACACCCTTCCTGGCAAATCACCGCACCTCTCGCAGTGGCGTAGTTGGGGTGTTTGTCAGAGACATCCCCGCCACCGAGCTCCCATTTAACTAACTCCACACTTACGGCCGTTGCTGTCAGAATCCCGAATAACCCCATATCAACGTAGACTCGGTCTATCTGAGTGCTAAGGACACAGTCGCGGAAAGCGCTCTGCGGTTTTTAATGGACCAGGTCCCGGATCCGGTGCTCCTGCTGAGGAACTTGGGATCTCCTAGAGGTGTCAATAGAGGCAGGACTATTGCGGGTAGCTGGATGACTCTAGCCTTGTTATTTTAAATGACAGCAGCCCTATTATCCTCAATTCCCGAAACACCCTCACACAAATAGATTTTTCGACTGTCGACTCAACTCATCTCAATGCCAGAGCTTCATTATCAAATCTATACAGACAATATAATATGCTACGCATCTGGCAATCCACCATTCGTGAGTTCCATTCTCACTCATGCACTGAGGAAAATATCAGACTGGTCTGAAATTAATGGTGCTAAGGTTATCATGAGCAAATTAGAAGCTCTCCATGTCTGCAGAAGACGGAGGTGCCGAGAAGTTGAATTGTCTTACGGTACGGCTTCTCCCGTTGCGAAACACCCTCAAAGCTGTTGGGTCTGGACAGGTCCAAAACCTCATATTGGAGTAGACACACCAATATGGTGGTAGAAGAAGTCAATAAACACAAAAATCTCCTCAGGGTCATTTTTAAAAGAAACACGGGCCCCCCGCTACGAACGGCCACCCAGAAAGTCACAAAGCTGATCATGGGAAGGGTTGATTATGTACCCATTGTCTATGGGTTCTCTACTAAACTTAAGGCTACCAAAATACAGAAGGCTATCAACACTTCAACCAGAACGCCCATAGGCACCTTGCGCACCACACCAATAAATAGCCTTCTTATAAAGGTAGGTTTTCCCACATTCATTGCTAGAAGAGACCAGCTCACGGCTAGCCTTTTCCTAAAAAACCTACACAACCCCCAAGCGCCCCTTCACGACTTAATTGTGGGCAGTTTG
Source organism: Dioctria linearis (assembly GCA_963930735.1). Lineage (NCBI taxonomy): Eukaryota > Metazoa > Arthropoda > Insecta > Diptera > Asilidae > Dioctria > Dioctria linearis. The sequence goes on along the minus strand of OZ005741.1, from coordinate 165,506,853 downwards.
TCCACACGACAGCGTGGTACACACAAAATCGGGCCTACACAAAGCAATGGAAATAGTTCCCGCACTCCTTAAATCCATCCTTCGATCACAACTCCACGCACCTAGTACCACTTCTCCGGTCCTGGAGGTTCAAGACAAGCTGTATTATTGACAATGTTATGGTCGTAGCGTATTGCATATAGCAATATGCTACAGGAAATGCGGACGCGTGTGAGCCGGCAGCGATCAAGTTTGAAAACTGAATGCACCCCGACCGAGAGTAATGTTTCCTCACGCTCAGGTGCCATGTTGACATGACTGGGAAGTAAGAAGAAGACGATCGTCAAAGTGGTGTGAAATCTTCTTCAACACGTCGAGTTAACTACCTAGCAAGACTTTTCCACAAACATCGGCGAGGAATTTTGCCCTGTAAGTAATATTGGACCATTTTTATTTTCTAGTAATAGCTTATTTCTCATTAGCAAAACAATTTCACGTCACCGCACCTAGAATTCGTCAAAAGTGAAGGAAATAAAAATTCAGATTACGTCAAAGTTAGAGGAAACAAAAAGGGAACAGAAAATCTTTTACATCTCGGATAAAATTGATTGCAGACTTTGCTAAGGACTGAATACACAAAGTAAGCAAGAGTACAAAGGTCTGAAGAGTAATGAAAATTCGGTTCTATCACACCAAGAGGCGCATACATTGCGCCGAGATATTATTATCCACCAAAAATTGAGTAAACTGAATTGAAAAAATGAAGCATGTGTATTATAAGCGTAAGTAACTTTTCACGCCGCAGCCCCATATGATTCCTATTAAAGAACACTGATAGGACATTTATTTAAAAACAAAAGTATTGCTTTCGACCACGGACAAGTACAACATATGTGCCGCACCCAAAAGCCGCCCAAATAATTAAATGCACGGAAAATTAAATGCTCGTCTGAGAACGACACGGGCATCCAATAATGAGATCCTGTTCTGGGGACAATCTAATGTCTGTCGCGAATGGGTTATTAAGAGCAGAACAAGCAGGAAAGCACTCGGATTTGGAGCAACATGTCTGATGGCGATATGTGTTTTGTACGGCGACCGGAAAACGTATAGCAGAACCCAAGAAATGATGCTGTCTTAACCTAACTCTATGGGAATATTATCTCTAGTGCTCAGTTTTTGATATCTTAGGCAACCGGATAGTAGCTAAAGTTCCTACATTAAGATTTAAAGAGTCTGTATCCAGGTCACAATTAGATTTAGATTTTAACAACTGTGTGTGCCTACGGAGTGTGCCTTTACGTTAATATCAATTTTACACTTTTAATTAGAATCCAGTAGTATATTGGAACTTCCTGGAGGCGCCTCTACGATGGATCCACAGCATTAATTCCATGTAAGTGTTCCGTTTGTTTTCTTTTTGGCAATTTATTAGAATATATATAACCTATACCTGTTAGCATTTTAAAATTTTGTTTGGCATACACACATAGTACTGTGAAGTTTATTTAAGTATACATGACATACTTCTTAAAATTTTGGAGAAGAAATTTTTGTTTAGCATAAACCAGCATAAGGTTCAAGATTAGTTAAGTGTATAAAGTATAAATTTTTCTCTTGTTGCTCTTTAAGAAGAATTCCTTTTTATGTAGATAATCAATAAGGGTGGAATTTTTTTGTATAGAATGTAGCCTTTTTCATACGTTAAGAACACTCCCTGGCTGGCTCAATGCCTACACCACCGTGATGTTTTCAGACTGCTTGTCAGCAATCAATCAAAGCGATCACAAACACTAAAAATAAGAACACTCTGTCATCTAGCGTACAAAGCGGCTCAAGTGAATTCCTTGCTAGTCACCACAACTCCATTAACCATCCAAATATGCTTGATCTGCCCAGACGATCAATGATCGAAACGGCCAGAATTAGTCTGGGGCACTTCCTGGCCATAAAACAACACCATCTGCGAGGGCGCTCCGCTCACTGCGCAGCATATTTTTCACGAGTGTGAGGAACTACTTAGACTACTCTATACTCTACGAACGAGGCATAACGACAGGACAAACTGAACTCTTGAAGAGAGAAGCTAAGAATGGACTAATCCCTGCCCTCAAACAATAACGAAATCCCAGCTACCTCCATAATTAATTCTCAACTTTAATATGTGAATGGGTTTAGCATAAGTATAGCATGTTTTAATATATTAGGGATAAACATCATGATTAAAGGGAAATTGAAGTACAATACTCTTAAGCTTTTGGAATTCCCACTAGAATAAGTATATTACTGAAATTTAGCTAGTTAAGTTAAAACAGATTAGTCATAGCCTAATTCTAAAAAAAATTAGCTCCTTATTTAAGCAAAATGAATTACTTTATTTAAAAGGAAAATTGTTAATTTATAGGACCCCTAGCCTAAAGAAGGCTTTATTTAAGTCTTCACAAAGGAAACTACTTGTACATACTATGAAATACGAAGCTCAAAAAATTGTATGTATTGTAGAATTGTTAAATTGGCGCTACGCTAGAATTAATCATAAAAAAGTCAAAATCGAAATATCAGATTCTTGAAATCTTAACTTAATGTACTCTCATACGCATTATATAACCTAATACTTGAACTACTAGGGCTATAGGATTATATTATAACGCAGGATAGATTTAATAAATAATAAAAATGAACTGTATCTAATAATACTTGATTGAGGTACACGAACTTATTATATACACTTGATACTAGAACATCAAAACTATCCTAAAATAACTCATGTAGCATAATCAAGTGTAATTGGACCATCTGGATCCGATAAAGAAACCGTGCGTAAGCACAGGCAAATTATAAACCACTATTTAACCTGGAAAATAAGCAAAACTTTAGTAAAAAGAATTAAAATTGTGAAAAACAACTGAATACTTAGTTAACGCCTGGCCAGACCTCCAGATTGGGACACTTGCCTGGTATTGTTAAAGTGTTCGCTTTACGTGCCTTTGGCACGGGCACTCCGAATAAATAAACGTTTTTGTTTAAATGATGTCTCTTACCTTAGATATTCGCCGAATGCAAGCGAATCAAATTCAACATTATGTGATTTGCCTTCTGCTAGTAATGCGTTAACAAAAATATTTAGTTCATCTGTAGGAACATTTGCTTCAATGCACCGATAATTCTTATCAGTATCTCAAGAAATAAGAAGCTGAAAAACATGGATAAACGTATCATTTAAAAAAAAAATAATTATGCAAAACTATCATAAATACTAAATTTTTAATGCTAGTTTGTGAAAATATTAAGAAAAACAAAATTAAAGTTGTAAAAATTGAATAAGAACAAATGAGCAAAGTTTGAAAAAAATCGGAGCATAAACATAAACATTTATTTATTTGAGTACCCCTGCCAAAGGCACGCACAGCGCTGGGTACATCTTAGAAAGTTACATAGTAGATTTACATATTAGCAAAACAAATAATAAAACAACGCGAATAACATTAGACTTAATATATAGTACAGTACAAAATATAGAATATAAAAATATAACAATATAGAAGTAGTAGTTTAGTGTACAGCATAGTCCAGTGCAAAATGCATCCGGCAATTAGACCTGCATAGCATAAAAAATAAAATAAGGCAAGGTAAAGGTGTAGCACAGATAGCTGAAGCTTCTGAATGATGGATATCTGGTAAACAGTCCCAGCCTGGGACCGGAGGATGTGAGGCAACTGAAGTATAAATTAAGGAAAACTGGAGACACAGCGATTATTGATAGGATAGAAGGCCGAAGGCCATTAGATAGCTGCTGTCAGGAAATCTAGAGCTTCAGATTTAAATGAATTTAGTGAGGCACTGCGTCTAGCCTCATCAGACATTCGGTTCCAATATACGGCTCCACTCAGGAACACAGTTTTCCCACCAAACTGCGTGCGTACCCTGGGAAGGACAATTCTGTGATTGTTGCGGGTGCTCCAAGTGAAACGTCTGGTAATGTAGTTTGGTAGTAGACCGTGTCTGGCCTTGAATATCAACTTTAGGGTGTTAAATTCGTACATGTTAGCAAGTGGACAAGGGAGAAGCATCTCAAGAAACTGTAGGGGAACATGTGAACCTCGCTTGAAACCAAAGACATATCTAGCGCAGGCCTTGAACGCACGGATTAATTTAGACAGATTACCGATGGAGATTGGGAAAAGGACTACATCAGCGTAGAAAAAAAGCGGTAGAATCAGAGCCGAGAAGAGCCTTGTGCGGGTGAGCAGATCAATATGCTGGGAAGCAGCATAGAGCGAACGCAAACTATAGTATACCCTAGAACAAATTTTGTTTATCTGAGGCTCCCAGGTGAGGCCTGAGACCATGAGAAGGCCGAGATTTAAGATCGGCTTGGTTGAGAGTGTAATGGTATGGCCTAGAAGATGAATATTTGGAAGATCAAACGATAAGTTAGTGATGTTTCTGAGACGAATTGAATATACGATGGCCTGAGTCTTGGAGGGATTGAGGGACAGACTGTTGTTAGCAGACCACTCCGCAATCCCGGCCAGAGTTGAGTTAATAGTTTCCGCAGCCTCGCTAATATTGTCTCCAGGTGCACCAGAGTATATCTGGAGATCATCTGCATATATGTGGAAACGCACTCTGTTCAGAACTGTACAGACATCGTCTATGAAGAGCGAAAACAAGATTGGGGCCAGCACCGCTCCCTGTGGCACTCCATCTGATACCGATCGCATCGCAGAGTAAGAGTCATTGCACTTTACCATGCCATTGCCTTTGCATTAGATAGCATTTGATCAATGCACACGCTGATGTAGAGAACGCAAAACGTGTGCGTAGCTTGTCAATCAGTAGAGTGTGTGGAACTGAATCGAAAGCCTTGCTGTAGTCTAGCAGCACATGAATGACGCAGTTACCTTTGTCGCAGAGATCACGGATGTCTGTGGCAACCTCCAGCAGAGCGGTGCTGGTTGAATGATGTCGCCTAAATTCAGATTGTCGGTCTGACATTAGATTGTTAGTGTCCACATGTGTAGAGATTTGATCCGCTATCAGTGTCTCAAGGACTTTCGATAAATAAAGTGTTTAAGTTTGAGCTAAAAGATTTCATTCTTTATTTTAACAATTACCATAAATAATAATAATTAAAATAGCTGATTAAGCTCTTATTCAAATAGAATAGAATAAAATTGCTTGCAGCTAGAAGCAGGTATAATAACATGACTTCGAGACAATTTATGTTTTTCCCAACGTTATCTACAAATTTATATTTTGATGTTATTTATTGTCGTTTTCGTTTGAACATCAGTTTCGCTCTGGAGGCAACCTAAGTGCTGTCAAAGCGTTCGTTTGAAGCAAAAATGACGTCACGAGTTGCCTCTGGTGGCAACCCAAAAAGCATCAGTTTCACTCTGAAAATTTACTCGGGTACACTATGAGTTCACTCACACAAACAAAGTCTAGTTGTGATTTGATATTTTTTAATTAACTTTAAGTCAACAATTTTTATTAAGACCACTACTATTATTATATTATCCTCAAAATTATTCGCAAACAAATTACCAACCAGTTTTCGCAAAAAGTTCATAGTACTTTGACGTTGGTATACATACGCAAGCGAACTTTTTCAGGGGCACTCTGAAACCGTTCGATTGAACGGGGTTGCCTCAACGAGGTAATAACTAAAGGAGATGCAATCATATGTACGATGCCTGTACATGAGCGTACTCAAAATTGCCCTGCATTTGTGTATGTTTCATTCCGCCATTTTTGGTCTTCGCTGTCAGATCCATACTTAGGTTTGGTTTGATTTAGGCTTGGCGCATTGACGCAGGAAAACTCATAAAATAACCGTAGGGGCACGAAACAAATATTACTCAAAAACTTTTTATCACGTAAGTTTTCTACTTAATTATTAACTTTTTTATGTTCGTGTTTGCAAATTCAGTAAATACTTTTAAGTATGTGAAAATAAAAGCGATTGTACAATTGTGTACAGGTTACAAATTTTACGGCGCTTATGTACAAACAATATCAGTGTCAATGGGTTAGAAATGGGTACGTGATATTTTCTCATTTGCATCTCTTTAGTTCTTACCTCGTTGGGTTGTCTCCAGAGCGGACCTGTAGGGTGATTCTGTGTGTTTTGTCGATCTTGAATGTCAAAATAATCGACTAAATGAAATGAACATTTCTACTGATTTTTTCGTGTTTTTATATAGCTCAGCAAGCCCTGCATGACGTAGAATGAACAGAAAATGACACTTCACATTACAAATTCAAAATATTATTTCGAATTTAAGCACTTGAATTGCTCTAATTAGGTGTAGAATTTCCATTTACCAGTGTACAATTTTTGTCACAACCTCTGGGAGCAGTTGACTAATTTATCGATTATTTAGTCGTGTTTTTTGACGTTTGTTCATCGAAAATTCATTATAGTTCATTTGTGGTATATAATATTGAAGACACAAAATGAACTGTGTTAAAAGAAAAAAATCGACAAAATATGTCAAAATTCACGACTAAATAGAACGACAAAGAGATCAAGAAACCACTGGATGTTCAAACGAAAGCGACATATGTATGTATATACCTTTTCGTCAATTTCTGTTTGTTACCAGCGGTTTTTACATCACGGAAACGGAGCGTTTTTTTTAAGTTACTCCATCTTTCTTCATTATATTTGCATGCCCCATTATATTTATGACTTGATAGATTAAATATATCAGCAAATAACAATTCCGTGGAAAATATCAAAGTTGGTTGAATAAAAAATGGAAGAAAAGTTTATTGAGGTGGTAAAATGTCATCGCATTATGAGTTTTATATAACTCTTGGACACACTTACTTCTTCTATTTTGGTTCTGTTTTTTATCCTCATTAGCCAAAACGGCCACACATGTTACTTTAATAATATTTTTTAATTTATTCGTTGAAATTTTTTCTATTTGTAATTTAGAGCGCAAATAACAGAATAAATTTAATTGGGGATTGACAGCTCTTGTCGCTCCCATTGTATTTTCACGGACTTTTGTACAGCGTTTTTGTAGTGTCGCTCACATTGTGTTTTAACTTTAATGGTGTTGCTGGTCGCGTTGCTGCTGAGTTACAATCGTAACGCTGTCGCGAGAAGCTGTCACGAATGATGTTGCTTATGCTGACGTAGACGCAGTGCCTGTTGCCTATGCTGTTCCAATGATGACGCTCTAACATGTGTTGAATTTTCGTTCCATTATTAAATTAAATCAATAAATTGTAAATAAATAAATTAACTAGTTATTAAATACTGTGGCATTACTTAAAACTTCCAATTTTCACTCACAATTTCAATGTTCTGCAAAAATAAATTGCCTCAACTGCACCTGTCAAGGTGTTGCGCGTCTCAAGCTGAAATATTTTCAACTTTAAGCAACGCGACCAGCGTCAGCAGCACCCTTATGGCAGAAACACATCCAGGCTTCGAGGTGTTTTCAGAATTTCCAACACGGGTTTTTAAATGATGCAACACAAAACCAAGCCAGCAGCTAGCCTCAAGGTCCAGCCGCAAAGCGCGCTTTGCTCAATGTTGGAAATTTTGCTCTCTCAGGCCTACTTCAGTCAACAGATGTACTAACAAAATTACAATGACAGCACCGAGCCCGGTGGTATCATTTTGTTTTCATTTCTCTGAGGCAAGCCTTGAGGCGAGCTGCGAGGAGGCCTGAGGCTTGCTTGGATGTGTTTCTGCCTTTAGCGACACATTGAGTACGTTTAGATCGCAGCTATTTAGGACTAGTTTTATTTAAGTCGAATTACATAGTACTAATCCTGCTGCTGTTTAGTCCGCTCGTATTAAAGCTTTGACAGTTGTCAAAATTGTCAGATCTGCCTGCTATTTCAGGAGAAAAATGAAAAATAATATATTGAGTTTGTTTGTACACCGCATGCACGAGAAAATGGAGCATAGAAGAAAATTTAAAATCAGAATGAGGAAATACTGCTATTTATATTACTAAATACCCAAGATAAAACATGCAAATTTTCAGGCTAATGGCAAAACATTATAAGATAATCTGCAACAATTAATTGTTAATTATGTATAAGGGCGTCACTATTTACAAACAGCCTCGCATTACCTTATGTGACGTAATGTCTCCATTTAATACTAATTTTTGTATGTCAATACCGCATCAGAAACCGAATTAAAGTAGGACTAGTTTTTCGTAATACGGCATGTTTAGACCACTTAATATTAGTACTACGTAAGTCGAACTACGTAATACTAGTCCTAAATGGCACGGTCTAAACGGGCTCACTGTACCTGCGCTTGAGTATTTTCATACATTTTAACTTTTGACAGATTTAGCGACAGCGTCACAGTGCAATTGAAACAATTTTTTTTGCAGAACATTGAAATTGTGAGTGAAAATTGTAATTTTTAAGTAATGCCACAGTATTTAATAACTAGTTTATTTATTTATTTACGATTTAATGATTTTATTTAATAATGGAACGTCAGCAACATCATTCGCGACCGCTTCTCGTGAGAGCGTCACATTGTAACTCAGACTGTTGATAACACGTGCAACGGCGAATAGTTATCGTTTTCGTTCTTTGGAAAGAAGAAGAAGAATTAGGAAATGTTTGATTGATTCGAATTTGAATAATACAAACCAAGAGCCAAAGGTGTACCAAGAGAATTCGCCCGCTTGTTTATTTCAATCAATTATCTATACTTTTCTTTTATTTTCCTGAAGATTTAAATTTTATAACTAGGAACTGTATTTGTTTTGAATCGAGCACACGTTTATTTCTATTCAAAAAAGAATATATACTAATTAAATCAATAGTGCGGTAGCAAAGGTTGGTTTAAATTATAGTTGGTGACAATTTTACTTGACATATCTGCTGTGTTTGAATTTTAATGGTGAAAGAAAAGGATACAAGCGCTAATTCAATTGTGCTGAAAATGGAGGCATATAAATCTATTAATCGTGAATTAACTGCGAAAAATCAAGAGCTTCTGCAATGCGTTGGTGCTCTCCGCGAAGAGATCCTTATAACAAAACAGAAAATAATGGAACAACGCGAAGAGAAGCAACACATTAAGAAGATAATTATTGACATTATAACAAAGTCTTTTAACCAGATTATCAAGTTATTGTACCCAGATAGTGCGGAAAATGATGTGTCGAGCAGTATCTCGTTTCCAATGTCAACCATGAAAAATTTTACGGACGAAACTAGATCGGAAAAGCAAAAGCGTTCTAAGGCTGATGTAGTTTCTTTTCTTTCACAAAAAAATAGTTCATTTGGAAATAAGCCTTCGAATTCACCACTTGGAGAAATCGAAAGAAATTCCAACGTTACTTATAGCCGACGTGACAAAGAAAAAGCTGTTTTACAGGCAATATCAAAGTCACAACATGGAAGTGAATTTGATGAAGAATTGGAAGGTAATTTCCTTTGCTTGCTTTTTTTTACTCTATATAATTATAATTTTAATACAAAATAATTGAATAATTTTATTAAAGAAGATACGGATAATGTTAGAGGATGTGAATTTGAAATGAGTGACGAAATGTTACCAGCTATTACGGAAGAAGCCATAGCCTTAACACAAAGTGAATTCGCATGCTCTAACGAAGAAAACAGTACAGATGATGATAGCCCAGACTTATTTAATGATACCAGATCTTTAAAAAGAAAAAGGAGTAAATATGAAAGCGGTGCTGATACTGAGCTTCAAAGCTCATTTAGATTACTTAATGTATTTGGCAGCTCAAGTTGTGTAGAAAGTGGGCGCCATAGATTTAATAAAGGTCACACTGAACGGCCTCAAAGAAGCTGTTATGCAGCCGAGGAGATTACCCTAGATGATACCAGCTTCAACAGTTTGTCATTAAAGGCTAAATCAAGTACTCCTTATAGAGTTCTGCATAATGTTTCCTACGATTCTAAGGTAGCACGGAATTTGAAAGTTGTCGTTCCAAAATTAAAGCTAGATACTTTATCACGATTGGGTATATCCGTTGAATCAACGGCAATGTCGGAAAAAAAAGGTTTTAACTCTAAAGAATATTCAAAAAAGCTCAGCTGTAAGTATAAAGGTGTAAAGCAGGCAGAATGCGATGAAACGAGATCTGAACAGCGTGAAGATAATACTAGAGGCCGTCCGAAAAGAAAAGCGGCAGAGTCTGCTAGGTCTACTCTGACAGAACCTACACTTAAGACTAAATTAAGAAGGTAGTTGTAGGAGTGATTTTTAATTTCAATTTTCTAATGTAATTTTTGTTTCAAATTTGTCAATTAAATATTTAATTTACAAATATGCTGTTTCATTAGTTGAAAATGAAGTTTGTCATTTCTTTGTATTGTATGAAATTTTAAACAAAAGTTATAATAGGCATAATGGATCTACGACCTCAATGGCATCCACTTCAAATTAATCAAATAAAATAAAAAAACTGAAATCAACTCAATTCAAATTCATAAACACCAGCAGCCAAGTCTAATCATAACCTTAGATTATACATCAAATAGGATAGGCTAATCATGATACAAAGGTTAAATAATCTCTGTATCATAGGCTATATTGTGTAAAATCCATTTACGTGCGATAAGCATTTAGACTTGGACACAGGGATGGCCGGGGGGTAAAAGGGCTTCGCCGTATAATCGACTGCGCTATTACCATTCGATCCTAACATATCTATGTTATCTTTATACTTAGATAAAACAAAAATTTGGAAATATTAGATTGGACTTAACATTATGAATTGCAAATTTGCATTTGCCTTTTCCCATATGGATGTTGATAATTACGAACCATGCATACCAACATTCGTTTTGATCAGAAGCAAAACCCTCGAGAATGCTTTCCCAAGCAATGAAACAGAAATCTATATGTATGCGTTGTGAGTCCGTTTTCTAAAATGTTCTATATTGATACTTATTGAAAAGTGCCAAACATTGACTTTATATATGTTATAGAGCCTAAACTAAATATCCATACATGAAAATAGTCTTCTAGTAATTTAAAGCTTGGTTCCATACCTTCCCAAAGGCTACACATCCTATATACCTTAATTATAATTTTACGCTCCTTAACTCTCAGCTGAATAATAATTACATTTGTGTATGTGCAGTCGGAGTCCGAATCTGTGGCTAGCTACATGCGATATCATCAGCCCACGGCATCCCATGACGGCACAGCGACATTACAATACCCAGCTGGGAATTTTTGTTTGAGAAATCGCAGTTATTTGGTTAAGATAAAAATTTTTAAATAATTTTGTTAGGAAAGGTATGAAAATTTTATTACGGTTCGGACGATAAGAAAGCAAGCTTAAGATTATCAGAACACCATTTTTCTGTGTGAATAGTTGTTTATGGCGGAGGAGCTATTCAAATTAAACTTTTGTCAGTTTTACATAAGAACACTGCAAATATTTTAGAATGGAAGGACTCCGTTGGGCCTCGCATGTGGTAGGGAGGGAGTCTGTTTCATGGTTTGTGAAGTATTCTCGAGGGTTTTGTCAGAAGAGAAAACTAAGATTTAAATGTGAGACAACCGAATTTTTTATTTACTGTAATTTGTTTGTATTTGGGTGGGCATTAAGCCTCTGACCTAAGTGCTCATCCCACGCCGTGGCAGTTATCGGCGGACTGGATCTGGAGATATAATAAAAAATGCAATCTTGTTTGTCATCAACAGCAACGAACATCGCAATTTATCAATTTGCAAATATGTATTCGACGTGTATTCAGACAGCACAAACTTAAATGAAGTGTTCCTTTCCCAGCATTCCTTAAAAAAAAAGAAGCAGTAAACAACAGAGAATCCCGTTCTAAGAACGGGCGACCTTAACTAGTTAATAATAATCAGTTAAGAATCATGTGTACACTCTACGTACAAGTAGTCCTGCCCAAATTGTTTGTAAGGCACTAATTCCAGTTTTCTGATTTGTGTAATAATCCTACAATGGTTCTATGGACCACTCCCGCTTGCATAATGCCACTAGAACCTTTATCACTAATTCGATTATCCTCTTCTGATAATTGATGCCTGTTAGATAGCTCTTTGTCATCGTGATGTGATGTGACTATATCTCACGATATCAAAATATTTCTTCGCGAAATGTGGATGATCTGACCTGGTCTCGCATTGAATGCTGATGTAGTATGAGTTGTATCAAATTTTTAGAGTTGTGGCTCGTTCCATAGTGAAGAACTGGGTAAATTACACAAGGCCGAACCGAAACTACTATCGCAATTTATGGGGAATTTACCAGCGATCGGCTGTCCCTCATGGACACAGGTGTTGATTTTTGTAGACCTGGATTATTTGGACCCAGTAAAAAATCTGACGTAAAAGGCCACAGAAATCCTATATAGCAGAGTTCTGTTGCTTTGCCAGTAAGGCCACACACCTCCAATTGGTCATTGTGGAGTACAGGTGGCACGAACTTTCATTTGATTCGTCCCCGCGCACCGCATTTTGAAGGGTGGTAGTAAGCCACAGTAAATCAACCAAATACCTTGCAGCGCACATTTGTCTCAGAATCGCTTACCTACGACGAATTAAAGCCATACACGAAATAGAAGCAATTTTGAGGTCCAGGTCAAATACCCCTTTGTCAGCAGATCCGAACGACCTCACTAATTGGGGAGCCGCTCCTTGACCGACCCAAATGCTCAATCTTTAAAAATACAGGTACCTGATACTGCTCTATCAAAACGCCATGTTACAAGAATCAGGGCACCCTTAAGGCACTTTCACATCAAACACAAGAATCGAAAAAATGTAAACCGAAAAACTCAATTTATTCCAGTTTAAAACAAGATTTTCGCTCCAATGATTAATAAAATCATGGGAAATAGGATAAACTAATAATTTTACTAATAAAATAGTATATTTATCTTAGAATTTTTAAGAAACACAACTTTTATGATTTATCGGACGAATTTTTCCGCCGAAAAGTTTTTCGGCCGATAAAACATAAAAGTTGTGTTTTTCTTCAAAATCTGAGATAAATATAACTATTTTCTCAGTAAAATTTTTAGTTTATCCTATTTCTTTGGATTTTATTAATCATTGGAACAAAAATTTTGTTTTAAAGTGGAATAAATTGAGTTTCTCGGTTTGCATTTTTCTGTTCTTGTTTTTGATGTGAAAGTGCCTTTACTATGTTTCTAATCATTACAGCTATATTGGTATAAGAATTGCATGCAGCCTCATCAATAACTCCCCATAAAAGCATCGTGGATTCAGAGTAAAATAGCTGATTTCTTAGCACGACGTTTCAATAGCAAAAAGATAGAAAGCTAAACACATTCTAAGTAGAAACAGAAGCAATATTAGCAAATGTAAAATATATTGACAATAAAGTTAAATAGATTATTTCAAGAATTTCTTTACATTTGCATAATAGAAACTTAACAAACTTAAATCAATCACATGACGAAATCCTTGTAGTGTATGCCGAGTTTCTAGAATACTTACTATTAAAGGAATAATACATTATGTTACAATTGCTATAGCCTGCTCCATGTACCTTCCCTCAGTCAAAAAGATCTCTTCTTTTACTTTAACACAATTCTAGATGTTTCCAGTTATTTTTTATTCTAAGGACTAGCCGAGGCTTTGTTTTATGGAAATGATTTCAAAATTAATAAATATCTTCACATTTCACAAGTTCATCTGACGTGGAACTTGTGAAATGTGGAGATATTTATTTTTGAGAGAAAATGGTTTCAAGTGAAAAATTACACATTGAAAAGGTCATAAATTGTGCAACAATGTAATTAAGGGCAATTTCGGAGAAAAAAAGTAGTACGTTCTTGGCATATTGATTGCTAAGGAATAATATTTTTGATTATGTGTGGTGGAAGTATTTGTAGATGGTATAAAGTAATAAAACAAACTGAGAGTATAAAACTATATTTAATATAAATGTAATTATTCAATACAAGACGCAGCCAAAGCTACACGCTCTGACTTGATCTGACATATGTGCGATTTCAAGATGAAAGATGATAGTTCCCCCACCTTATACAAACGTGAAGTTGCTTGCAATTACAATCTCCAACACTCCTCCTTAAGCAACTTCAGACGTAAATCTTCGAAATGTCATCTTACTCAATGCTTTGGTAAAGATGTCAGCAATTTGATCCTTGATCCTTTTCATGCATATGAATAGTTGCCTGATTATCAATAAATAGAACTAGGTTCAGTCGTAATACCAACTTCCAGTTCTCTCATTATTCTGCGAATCCAACTGACTTCTTGTACTCCACTGACAATCATTTTCCAATGACTATATTTAGGATCACTTACTTGTCGACTCAGATAATTGACGGATAAGAATTTGGTCATGGGATGAACGATAGGAACGATACTTAAATTGTCATTTATTGCCAGGGATTTATTCCATGAATTTTAGCGGCTTTCATGCTGATGATGATATGGCTGCTCGTACGGAATTATGAAATTCGCAACTTGTTGTAGAAGGTACTCGATGCACTTGAATTTGTTGTCAAATATCCAGACAGCGTTTTGTTCTTGGGATGCGATTACGTGACGCTGGCAATGGTCACTATTGAACGCTGACTTGTTGCGAAAACTGTTCTCGATAGACTGCCGGTTAATTTTATTCCAGAAATCCAATTGAGTTTGCGAGAAATTTTATTTAATTGGACCACTTAATCTGATCGCTTGCTGATGCTGCTGGCGTTGGCACACGTACCATTTGGCGATGAAGGCCCATTAAATGTTTGAGAAAAAACAAGCTTTTTTGTTTTTACTATTAAAAATTACTACTTTATTTCACAAGTTCCTTTCTACTATCTTTACAACTAATTTTAACTACTTCAACTATATATTTTAAGTTACTTCAACTATTCTACTAATTAATCATGGCGTGGTTCATGGTACGTGTGCCTTCGCGATGACGCGCTGAACGAGAAGGAAGCTTCTGTCCCAACTCCAAGATGGTTGACTTCAGAATTATGAAGTTGGTAACAATCTCCACTGTGCCGATTCCGATAGATGTCGCATATTGCCCTTACGTTTATATAGTATTAGATTATTATTAGATTAGAATTACTATTAAGATGTATAGTTACTGGAAGTAAATTAATTTCAAATTTTATTCCTTAACACACTGCCCGCCTTGAAATACCTAAGGTATTTCAACTATTGTCCGTATTCATTGGTAGCTGGCATAACTTCGTAATACTTCTTTTAAATAGTCCACTCGCGGTTTTCACTAACACGACGCGTACCTTTCCATCATCACCCGGGTGAGTATCGACAACGCGACCGAGAACCCACTTCATTGAAGGTATATTTTCCTCCTTGAGCAGGACACGACTTTTTTTGATTAGGCTAGGTGAAATTAAATTCCATTTATTTCTGCTTTGCAGCTGATTTAAGTAGCTCTTAGCCCATCTGCTCCAAAATTGTTGTTGTGCCCTCTGTATTCGTTGCCACCGATCAAGTCTGGCGTTCCCTTAAATTTGGCTCTACGATAGCAGTTAAGGGCTCTCTAATTAAAAACTGCCCCGGAGTCAAGGCAGAAAGATCGTTTGGATCTGTAGATAATGGCTGTAGTGGGCGAGGATTGAGTATGGCTTCAGTTTGAATTACTAATGTGTTTAATTCTTCAAATGTTATCGAATGTCCTTGGATTACTCTACGTAAATGATATTTTGCAGATTTTACTGCGGCCTTCCACAAACCGCCGAAGTGCGGGGAACGCGGGGGAATAAAATGAAATGAGATATTGTCTTTACTGCATAGTTCAACTATCTCTTCTCGAGTTCCCTGTGCTGCAAACATGTTTCTTAGCGCTTTGAGTTCTGAGTTTGCTACTGTAAAATTTGTGGCATTGTCACAAAATAGATTAGCACAGAAGCCACGTCGCCCTATAAAACGTCTTAACGCAGCTAGGAACGCAGCTGAGCTTAAGTCACTAGCGAGCTCCAAGTGAACTGCCTTCGTCGAAAAACATACAAAGATGACTATGTACGTTTTTACTGGTTGCCTTCCTCG
The DNA here is from genome assembly GCA_963930735.1 of Dioctria linearis. Lineage (NCBI taxonomy): Eukaryota > Metazoa > Arthropoda > Insecta > Diptera > Asilidae > Dioctria > Dioctria linearis. Next base: position 165,490,850 of record OZ005741.1, on the reverse strand, counting down.
TATCTTAAAGTGGGCGAAGAAAGGACCACAGAAGTCAATGCCTGAGTTGACAAATGGTCGACTTGGTTGAACCCTTTCCGCTGGTAGGTTACCCATTATCTGATGAATATCTCTTGGTTTCGTTCGAAAGCAGCGAATGCAAGAGTGTACAATTTGTTTGGCCAAGCTGCCGCCTGTTAGAGGCCAGAATCTTTGCCGTGTAATGGCTAACAACGTTTGGGGACCAGCATGCATGTTTTGCAATGTAAATATGTCATCAGTGTTTTTGTGAAGGGATGAGAAGATGGTAGAAGCATTGGATGCTTAGCGTCGTATGTCAAGATTGAATTCTCTAATCTTCCATCTACCCTTATAAGACCATCTTCATCGAGAAATGGGGTTAAAGTTCTTGATCGCCTGTTGCCTTCAATTCGTGCATGTTTTGTTAGGGAATTATATTCTTCGGCAAATAAGAATCTCTGCATAATTTGGATTATTCTTTTTAAGGCTGCATCTCTTTCGTCTGGTCCAAATACACCAAATTTTCGGAGTGATGCTGGAAGTTTTGAGTTTTTTATGAAACGCACCATGTAGCTAAAAACGTTTTGAAGTTTTGTAAAGGAATTTAGGTATTTTGACGACTTCATGATATCTTCTTGTAATTCTTTAGATATAATAAATGCCAATCTAGCCTTATGTCTTTCGGGTAAATTTGATGTCCCACAACTTATTTCCTTCTAATCTCCTTCCATGATTCCTTCTGCTCATGAGGGAAACTGGGACCATTTAACCAAATACTTGAATTTAAAAAATCTTCTGGTAGAGCACCACGAGATATTAGGTCCGCTGGATTATTGCTCCCGTCAACGTGCCGCCATAGATAAATGTTTGATAATTCCTGTATGCTGGATACCCTGTTCGCTACAAATGTGCACCAGTTTGTTGATGCTTCCGCTATCTAAGCTAGGACAATTTTTGAATCGGTCCAGTAAAAGATATCTGCGGCGATGTTCAGAGCGGTTTTAGCTCTAGCTACTAGTTGCACCATAAGTAGTGCAGCACATAGCTCTAGGCGGGGAATTGATGTTTGTCGTATTGGAGAAACTCTGGATTTAGCGCAAATCAGAATAACATTGATTGTTCCGAAGTTTTCAGTACATCTCAAGTATAAGCAGGTGCTGTAAGCTCTCTCGCTGGCGTCAGAAAATGCGTGTAACTGAACATTTATTAATTGATTGAATGGATGTAATCGCCATGGAACTTGAAATGACTGTAGTAACCAGAGTTGATCCTTGTACTTCGACCAGCTTGTTTGAAATTCTAATGGGAGCGACTCATCCCAATTTAAATATAATTTCCATAACTGTTGCATGAATATTTTGCCCAGCTCAACTACAGGATTAATAAGGCCCATAGGGTCGAATAATCTTGTAATATCTGCTAAGATTGTTCTTTTTGTTAACTTCTGCGACTTGTTACAAAGGTTAATTTGAAATTTGAAGCTATCTTGTTGTGACTGCCAAATTAAACCTAAAATCTTGAGTGCATCCATTTCGTGAAATTGGATAGATTTTTCCCTATGTTTAGCTGGTATTTCTTTAAGCAGCTTGTTATTATTTGAGCACCACTTTTTTAATTGAAAACCGCCAGTTTGAAGGACCTTTGCAACTTGTTGCTTTATTTCCTTGGCTTCATCGAGCGTATTAGCTCCTGTGATTAAATCATCAACATAGAAATCCGATTTTATTATATCTGAACCCAGTGGATGTTTACCTTGCTCATCGATGGATAGTTGCAGTAGAGATCTCGTTGAAAGAAACGGTGCTGCCGCAGTTCCGTAGGTGACAGTTCGTAGTTGGTAGAATTGAATTTTTTGGCTTGGATGGTCTCGCCACATTATATTCTGGAAAACGCAGTCTTCGGGATTAACAAGGATCTGCTGATACATCTTGCAGATGTCACCTGTTACAGTTATGGAATGCTTCCTGAATCTTAGAATTATAGTAAACAAATCCTGTTGTATTACTGGACCAGTCATCATGATCTCATTTAAGGAGTAATCTGTTGTTGTCTTAGCTGAAGCATCGAACACGACTCTTAACCTAGTACTGGAGCTGTCCGGCTTAATGACGCAGTGATGTGGCATGACATATTTCATATTAGAAATTTCTATGTCTTGAAGTGGACGCATGTGCTCAAGTTTGAGATATTCCATAACAAATTCTTTATACTGGCTAAATAGCAAGCTGTCCTTGTGTAGTCGACGCTCTAGGTTTAAAAATCTCCTTGTTGCCATTTGTAGTGAATCTCCCAAACATCTTGTGTCTTAACGAAATGGTAGCCTTACTATAAAGCGACCCGAAGCATCTCGCTGATGATTTTCCTTGAAGTGAGTTTCGATAGATTTGCTAGGCATACGCATCATGTGATCTTTAAGCTCCCAAAATCTTTGAAGAATTGTCGAAAGAGAATCGTCTTCTTGAGTTATAGCGGATACTAAATTACAGCTATATGAAAAGCTGTGATCGATTGTGGTTTTGCCCGCTACTACTTATCCTAGAATCGTCTTTTGCAAGATGGGTAAGTTTTCTCCCAAGGAAATTTGCCCAATTTGAGGAAGTTGGAAATGAAGCTCAGCACCAATTAGGAGATCTATACGAATTGCCTTGTGAAACTCAGGGTCGAAAAGATGAATATTACCAGGCATGTTCCAAGAATTAATCTTCATTGTATTTAATGGATGAAGACCAGTAATGTTTGAGAGAATAACTGCTTCCATTTCTGATGAAAAGTTATTAACTCTAGAGGAAATTTTGTTGAATAGTTGGATATTAAAGTTGAATTATGGCCTATACCATTAACCATAGTAGTATTCCTTTTCTTGAGTCCAAGCTGTTGTACTAACCTTTCTGATATATAGTTGGTTTGTGACACTGAGTCCAAGATAGCTCTACATGTAATAAACTTGCCTTGGTGGTCAGTAACATTTACAATCGCTGTTGGCATGAAAACATACGATTGATTGAGCACATCTTGTTGTAAAGAATGGAGTCAGATTTTATTGGTGGATCTTGAGCTAGAAGACTCAGTGGATTCAATGCCTGCATTGTTCCTAGTTTATAACTGTCATTGTGAAGCAAGGTATGATGTTTTGACTTGCAAATCTGGCAGGTGTGAATTGATTTGCAATCTACTTCACTATGTGGTTGTAAGCAATTATAACACAGATTTAATGCCCGAATTTTCTTACACC